>CM062818.1:298018662-298503662 GCA_031772625.1 Pinus tabuliformis
AGTTGCACCACCAGAGGCGAGGTTTCCAGCAAACCATTTCCAGTAACCATCCCTACCTTTCTTGAAATTGAAGAGTCTCTTAAAATAATCATTGAACATAAAGTTCAAGCCCTGAGTGGGAAAATAACGGATAACATTTGCAGTGTTCCCTCTCCAATGATACCTTCATCCTCCACTGTCTTCGCAAAACAGTCCTCAATCCCTTTGTATGGTTCAGCAAGCTGTCTAGACTTCAACATTTCATCCTGGTTTTGTATCAATAGTTTGACATGCTCAATAGGGGCAGCTGTAGTTTCGAATACTACAACAGAAACCCCTGCCATATTTGGATGATGATAAAGTTGGATTTATCGAAGGAATATGACAGACTCAGCTGGGGGTATCTGTCAAGCACCCTAAGAGCCTTTGGATTTGCCCAAATATGGATAAACTGGATTCTGACCATGATATCATCCCTGGTAGTCTTTATCCTACTGAATGGGACTCCTACCCCGATTTTCAACCCCGCCCGGGGCCTTGAGCAAGGGGATCCCATATCACTCTTCTTGTTTATCATTGCAGTGGAAGGCCTTGGACGTTTCATTAAACATGAGGTTCAAGAATCTCGTCTACAAGGCCTCGAGATATAGGGAAATGACCTGCCCATCACCCAATAACAATTTGTTGATGACATTATTCTATTATGTTAGGTCTCCTTGAAAGAAGCCTCTGGAACTATGATAAATAATTGTAAATCTTGCATCTTTTTATTCAATACCCAAGGGAATGTTAGGAACTATCTTGCCAAAATCCTCAGGTTTAGTACTGGTACTCTACACTCTAAATACGTAGGCATGCCCTATTTGACAACCCTTAGGGAAATGTATGCTGGCAAGACATCCTCTAGAAACTACAAGGAGAGCTCAATTGTTGGAATTTTAGATTCCTCAACTTGGCTAGCCAAACAGTGCTCCTCAAAGCAGTGCTTTAGTCAATCCCCATATACCAACTCTAAGGCATGGCTGCCCCCAAAGGAGAATGCTCCAAAATGGTGGACATATTAAAAAAGTTCTGATGGGGAGGAGTGCAATGAATGAGGAAATTGGATTTGGTTTCATAGCAAGGGCTAACTAAGAAGAAATTGGATGGCAGGATGGGGCTTAGAGAACTCTACATTCTAAACCAAAAAATTGGAGAAAAACTTTGGTGGAGATGGATGGGTGGGGGAGCTGACCTATGGAAGCAAATCTAGATTGAGGAAATACAATATTCCAGGGAGAATGGAGGACATCCTGAGATACCAAGATCCCCCAAAAGGATTGCCACTGTGGAATCTGGCAGTTGGTAACGTGCACCTCATTAACTAGCATGCCTTCTGGAAGATCTGTAATGGCAAAACAACAAGATTCTTTATGGACTCATGGAAATAGAGAGGGAAAATGATAGAGAGACAGGAGTTCAAGGACATATATCAATATACAAGGGATAGGAACAAGCATGTGGTGGAACAATTCTAGAAAGAAGACCAAGGTATGGAAAGTTGGAGGAGATGGAAAACAAAGGAAGACTGGGACTAGGCAATAGAAATGGAGCAATGGAACGAATTTGACAAAGAATTGAGGACACGATAGCTAACGATCTGACAGGACCATGATATCTTGAGATGGGGACACACCACTAAAGGCACCTTCACTATAAACGAAGCCTATGACATCCAAGTAAGACAAGACTAGGATAGGCAAGATATAATATGGAAAAAAATCTGGAAGGGAGGTTGGTGGCCCAGGGTAACCCATTTCCTCTTGATGGTCTACAAAGGGTGTATCTTGACTTGGGAAAAACTACACAAAAGAGGATTCTAGGGGCCTTCCTTCTGTTGGCTATGCCACCAACACAGAGAAGACATACAACATATCCTCAACACATCCCCGTTTGCAGAGCAAAAATGGAGGCCAATGCAAGGTCTTTTTGAGAGAATGGACCGATATCAAAACAAAATTAAAGGTACATTTCTTCTATGGTGAAACCACATCTACTCCATCCCAGTAGTAAACCGAGCCTGGGGTCTAGGCCTCGGATTCAATCTCTGGGCTATCTGGAAAGAACGAAATCACAGAATCGTTAAGAATAAAACAAATACCCAAGAGAAAGTCTGGGAAGGTGTAGTCTAGAATATCAAGGAAACAATCCTAGCTAAGTCATGGCACCAAGAATATTGGCAAGTGCCCCCCCATGAAGCTTGTATCCTACAGAAACTCAATCTAGCCCAAGGAATGATTTTTACTTCGGCATGGAAAACAAATAGCACAAGGTCACCATCCCGATCCCATTTCACTCTAGCAGAAGAAGGTTTTATGAAACTAAATTTCGATGAGGCGTCCAAAGGGAACACAGGAGAAGCAGGGTTAGGGGGCCTCCTCAGGGACCCTCAAGCGAACACTAGCTTCATCTATGCCGAAAGTTGTGTGGTAGAAAGTAACAATGAGGTAGAGTTTGCAACAGTCTAGAAGGGTCTCCTAATAGTTGTCAGACTGGGATATCGAAACCTAGAAGTGGAAGGGGATTCAAGCCTGGTCTTCTAGACGATGGAAAAACTAAATAATGGCACTAAGTGGGATAAGCTAAGCCAGAGTTGGAGGAAAACACGACTCATACAAGAGATAGGGGAAATCATCCCCAAGATTCATTATATCCAGGTTGGGAACATTAGGAGGGAAGGAAACAAATGGGCTGACTTCTTAGCAAACTAGGGGTGCAATCATCAACAAGAAATGTTAGAAAACTAGTGGCCAATCCAATCTTAGGATGTAAACTTCAATCCTCTGGAGCTAATCGTGGAACATGACTATAGGCAGGGTTGAGAAAGTAGAGTCCAAGTGACTCAGGATCCTAATCTGGATGCAAGGCGACAATTGGGATGCATGGGTGTAGTTATGCTGGGTACCCGAGCACTTAATACTCTCACCCCCAACATGCTCGAGGCAGGGGGTGTGGTGTCCTTCGGCATGATGGCAAGCTGGGGAAGTGGGCAAGGTGGTAGGACTGGAGGAACGGCAGGGTATACTGGATGGAGGGGCATTTCAATGGGTAGTCTTAGTGCGATAGTCTGTGCAGAAGGGTGGTGGCCTAGAGTTGGTGGCGAGCATCGGAACGTGAAGGACGAGGTCCATCGTCATCGAACAACTGTGAACTCCAGGTATGTTATTCAGCTCCACCTCAAACCTGTAATTATGATCTTGTTGTGGTTAAGCTAGGATGTAAGGGGGTCTGTCTAGGGGATAGGAAATTTCTGGTGGCAATGGGGTAGGCAACTACCCGCAATGGCCTAGTTTTTCATATTTTTTCTTATGTCAAATCGGTAAAACCCATGACTTTTGAGGGGGAAGTTGTCCACAGTTAGGCTTGGAAGCGCTATGCTTTGCCATCAAGGCAGGGTGGAAGCTTGTCAATCATAGGGTAATGTAGGAAGAGAAGTGGAGCATAGATCGGGGTAGGGAAAAGAAGGTGTTAGGACTCCTAGGATGTAGCCATGCCTGCAATTTGCATAGTAAGCATTGGGTTACCAAAAATGATGGGTGGAGATATAGATGGGGGGAAACGAGCGGCAAGAGCTCTCAGGCAGAGGCAAGGGGGGACAGGAACTTGAGCCATAGCTAGTATATTGTAGATTGCAAGGGGGGAATGCGAGCTTGGCATGGGTATGGGACTGTAAACTTGCATATGGCCAAGAGAATTGGAGAGGGGGGAAAGGGCGCATCAAGGGGCTAGGGCCAGGGTGTCCCCCACTGGGGGCTATGGGCTCCGACCCATCCTAGCAAGAATGTGGCAAGAACGGGAAGTGAAGAGAAACAAGGCAAGACAAACCCTGTGCAAGTAATAAGGAATGGGTGAGGTGGTGTATTGTTTCAATCTTGTGTTTGAAACTAACTTTTTGTGGATGTCATCAGTGGTCAGGATGACATGGTATGGCGCATGTTGAGCGAGGTCATGGACATGGTAGAAGAGGCCTAGCTCCTTGAAAAGATAAGGGGTTGAGCATGTCGGAGCCAGGCAAGGGCAGAAAATCAGTCGAACACCTCATAACATAGGCAATAGAAGCTTACCGTGAGGGGATGGATGAGGGCATCCGGAAGTTGCTTGAAGAATGGGAAGAGGAAGTGAAACAAGGCAATGCATCTAGGGAGGAGATGGACAACTCGAGGACCTTAGTCCTAGATCTGGGAAACACCAATGGAAGAATCACTCAGTTTAAGCAAACTTTTTACTTGTATTGGCTTATGAAGAGCCTATTAAGCAAGGCTATGGAGCAAATCTCAGTTGGGATGGCAGTGACACTACAAGGATTGCCAAATTACAAGATGGATATGGAGAAAATCCTCTTCGAACTACACAAACAAGATATCAGGATGGAAAGAATTGACCACCACATCCCATGCATTCTGGAGTTGTATGGAATGCTAGGGGCAACAGCTGAAGATCCTACTCCTGTCACATCTTCCTCAAAGGAACAAAAGTACTAGACTCATCCCATGCATAATTTTTGTATATGTGGTTAGCTTTTATTTTTTATGTTACAAATGTGAGTTCTTACAGTTATGTAGTGTCTGGACATGAGATAGAGATGTATCTAGCCTGGCTAGAGAGGTTGAAAAAATATTGTTTTTGGATGGCTTATAACACTAATCCATGTCCAACCGACTTGGTTTTCCCTCGGGGCAACTTGAGGCCACTCGGTTAATGTGTGTGGTGTAAAATTGTTTATTATATAATAGAAAATGGAATGGATCTACCAAGCTTAACAATATATATATATATATATATAATATTAAATTTAATATTAATATTAACATTAATATAAATATTAAAATTAAAATTAAAATATCTTAAAAATTAAATTTATATTATATACTATAACTTATAATGAATTTTCAAATCAAACCTACCTAAGTTATATATTATATATTATAACATAAAATCACTATTGAATTTAAAACTTATAACCACTATTATATCTTCAAAGATAAAATTATTATCATAACCTTTTTTCATTTTCCTCAAATCAAAACCATGTTAATATTGGTTAAAGGACTGTTATAATTTTTTTCTTTTTATTCCAAAGAAATCAAAACCATATTAGTATTGTGATACCCCTATGTTTCTATGTAAATATTTTTTATTTTCGATTGAACTATTTTTAGTGGTGGTGGCTAGAAATAATCATGAACTCTATTTGAATAAAAGTATGGTGATGTAATAAATAAATTTTGTCAAAGAAAAAACAAAACTGGAGATTACTTGGGAAAGAAACACTTGATTTAAAGAGATTTTTTCCTAGATCTGGAATTCAATTTGGATCAAGACAATCTTCCCAAAAATCACTCCTAAAATCCCCTATGAGTTGTTAATGAGATTTAATATGATTGGAGAGAGAAATCTATTGAATCCCTCAAGGTAGAAAATATATTGAGTAAGAGTGAATAAAGTTCCACGGGAGAAAAAGGTGGGTTTTACTAAAAAAGGTGAGATACATTTTTGAAACATAGAAAAAAATCCTAGGATATTAAGTTTCCAAATCCTAGAAAGTGGAACGTCGCTAAGGAAAAGTTTGCAAGGGAAGCAAGGTATAAAATACCTTAGCTAGAATTACAAGAGGTTGTTGATTCAAGGGGCAAGGAGATCTCATCTCAGGGGCAAATAGTGGTGGTGGTTCATGGTTCCGTGGAAAAATGTATCCTAAACAGTCTCGAGTTGATATACGGTTAGAATTTATGTTCTAGTTATGCGCTAAGTTATTTTAGTTGTTGATGATAATTACTAATATTTTAGTCACTGTTGTAAGAAAAATATTCTAGTCATTGTTGACCCACCTGCAAGTTACTCTGAAGAGGTGGTAACCTCCCACCTTTGTACTTGGGAGGTAAGGGCGGTTACATTTCACCCATAGATGTTATATAGGGCTTTCTATACAGTGAACAAAAATCAGGGAATTAGTATTTTTTTAAAAGAAAAATGCTATGTTCAATGATGTTACTCGCACCGACTCATAATTGTTTTTCTGGAATTTTTTGTACAGCCATGTACATGAATTAAAATTAAATTAGTGTAGTAACTTGACTAACATAATCATGGTAAACTCGCATGTGATTGGAATGGTTTGGTTCCCCAA
The DNA here is from genome assembly GCA_031772625.1 of Pinus tabuliformis. Classification (NCBI taxonomy): domain Eukaryota; kingdom Viridiplantae; phylum Streptophyta; class Pinopsida; order Pinales; family Pinaceae; genus Pinus; species Pinus tabuliformis. The sequence goes on from CM062818.1 coordinate 298,024,808, forward strand.
CAATTTTACCTCAAAATTTTAGATAGAAAAACCTCAATTATGTATGCTACTACGATTATTTGGAGCTAGTGGTTACTAGTTTTGATGGAACTAAATATCTGAAAGTTTTGTTAATTTCTTTCTTAAACTATACTTAGTAGATTTGAGCCAATATCGAATGCTTAGGATCATACATGAAGAGTCTTATTAAGACTCCCTAGTTATGGATGAATGCGATAGAAATTGTGATGTCGGTCTTACGAGGTTGGGCTGTTCTTACAGATAGCCATCAACGGCTGAAAATGTCTACCCAGGTAGATTAAATAGAAAACAATAAATGGGAATTTACCTACTCAGTGTTTTCAAATTTACTTAGGTATGATCTCGGTTATAACTCAATCTCGAAAAAAATAAATAGACATTCAACCTTGGTGAAAATAGAGCGCATGCATGGTAGAAGTTCTCCCTCAATAACATGTCAATTCAAGAGGACTATCAACATTGATACCATAGTATAAATAACATTACCCAGAAGCAGAGTAATTTATTACCATAATTAACCCTATGAGAGAGGATGAATCTATGCTCTAAGCTCTAAGGAAAACTGGGAAATTATAAATATTTAGAAATAGATGAATAAGAAATTAAAATAAGAAAACAAAAATCACATAATGTTACAACATTGAAATTCCCATGACAGAGCTGCAAGAAATACTCAACTCCTAAAAGAGTAGGAACAGTTAAGTTGTTTCTACTAATAGTATATAAAATGAAACCCATGAGAGGGACTTAATCTTGCTCATAATAATGCATGCCACATAAGCACATCAGGACGTTGATATGGTACCATATATTAACACAATAAATTTTAGATAAGAAAAAAACTACAACGCAGAGGAGTATAGAGTTATTCCCTCTCATGGAATGATACTAAATGACTTAGTTGTCAATTACATACATTTGTCTAAATTAAACTAGCAAACTAAACATTATTTGTGCATTAAATTATTTCCACTACAAATATATTCATTCACATAAACGGTGAATACTTCATGGAAAATTACTAAATTTAGGAAATGATCTCTCACAGAGAGAATAAATATATATGAACACTTGGAAAATGGAAATTAAGTACATTTGTGCCTATAGTATTGTTGTGGGTAAGTACCCAAATAAATATATGTTTTCGTTTACAATTTCTCAATTAAGACTTCTCACAAGTAGGAGAGTGTTGATTTTAATTTGAAAGTCATAATCGGACAACCATAAGCTAGGTAAGAGCTTCTAAATTCGTAAAGAACAATTTGAACCCAACACCATACTGGGTCTAGAATTTAATCCAACAGAATATTTGACTTCACAAAGAGATATTTGTATTGACGGAACATCGACCTTTGAAGAGAGAGAGCGACTGTTAGAGGTTGAATCGTAACATCGTCGGCTAGACGTGTCAGCAAGGGCTTCACGATACCTGTAGAACACAACAACCAGAATTTAGCACTGTAAATTACATGAAAATGCATCTAGGAAACTGAGGGGAGGGTATTAAACAATAAAATAAAATAAAAACAGCTAAACTCACCTATAAAAGAGGCCCTTCGTTCCATTTTGGCTCGTCATATGCTTCAGCTCTAGGTTACCAAGAAAATGTGAGATTAGTTCAGGTGAAACGAAAATAAAGGTATGACGAGCATGAGTTTTGACCAGACCCATTGTGCAATGCCAAGGGGAAAAAATTACCTGTTACAGGTTAGCTTGATAGCATTAATTAATGACAAATAAAATGTTGTGGTCTTGGCGCCCTAGAGATTAGGGATTTATCTGCAACACAAAACTGGGAAAGAGAAGGGAATTGTTCAGACAATGAAGTAGTAGAGATAGAAAACTAAATCGGAATAAAGACAGCAATTACCATTTTAAGATGATGAAGAAACCATAAAGGTCAAACCCAACATAACTTTTTTCAATTAAACACATTTCTAAGTCTGAGAGCCAAGAACGAACGAATAACCACCTTAACATAGAAAGCGAGAATTTATTCCAGGTGTGAACTATAACATCACTTACCAGGGAGTTGGATTCAACACCTAACTACCTCCGGGAAATATTCAAAATTGACAGGTAGAGCCTCGGAGCGACAAGTTCAAAGGAGTTTGAGAAATGAACTAGTTCGAATGAGAAACCCAATTAAAAACAACTTCAGGTTTCAATGGCTAATTAAAATTATACCATGGTCTTGTGAATGAAATATTTATTCAATGGCTAATTAATACTCCTGAAGGTTATGTATAGGGTTGTGTACATTTTTATCGAACGCGTGTATGTTTAAACGGTTGTATACATTGTTATCAATGTGCCTATGGTTAAAGGCATTTCTCTAGCCAAAAACATCATAACCTAGACCAAGAAAATTAATGCAAGGGTGCCTCTAAACAAACCTTAGTGGTGTGATAATACTATATGATTCCTTTGATTAAAAATAAAAATAGTGCATAAGGGACCATAACATAAGTGCATTAATGGATCCTTATAAAGAAAGTAATAAACTTTAGGAACTATAGTATATGAAGACTTGAGTAGATGTCATCTAGTTGTAAAAGAAGTATTTAGTAGCAAGAGACAATAACTTGTAGGGCCAAAAGAGAAGGAAAAAAAAACAAAAAAATTGTGTGGGAGTGTTGAGAGAAATCATGAAAAGTGGTATCAGATCAAGTATGGGACTGGGCCTGTCAAGGACCATCACAGTCAAATATAATATGTGTAGAAATACCATTACTAAATAGTAATTGTAGGCTGTATTGTTTTACAAGGTACACATGTGACGTAGATTGCTACAAAATGGTAAAAAATCCCCCTCCAGCCATAACCGACGATGAAAATTTGTATGTTGACTTGGGAGGAGGCATCACTCCACCAAACTCTCAGTTTATGGAGGTTATTAGGAATCTTCAATAGGAACTGACGCGTCTCAGAAACAATAATGAATGGCTATTAAGGGTGAGTGAAGGGAAGGAACGAATGATAAGGGAGCTGACTGAGAAGTCCATCCATAGAAGCATAGACCCAGAACGGTTGAAAACGAAAAATATGGAGATAGAGTTACAGAAGTCTAAAAGTGGAGGAGAATCAGATAAGACATAAAAAATCACAAAAGGAAAATAAGAAAATGGAGTTACAGGGAGAGTTTAGGAAAATCAAACCCCCTACTTTTGATGGGGAAAAGAGGAAGATGTGGAAGCATGGCTTCTTAACATGATAAAATACTTTCAGGTCTATAAGTACGAGAGTAGTTTAAAGGCTCGACTAGTTATTTACCCACTACAAGGCAAAGCTACTCTCTCGTGGGAAGAAGCCAAAAGTGTACACCTTTTGGAAGAAAATACAATGTTGTGGGAAGAACTTGAGAAGCAGTTTAAGTCTTGGTACCTGAGCGAGTGGTATTATGATGATTGGGCTAAGGAGTTCCATGATATGAGGCTATGACAGTTGACTATGGATGAGTTTGTATCCAAATTTATAAACTTATTACAGTATGTTCCCTATATTAAAGAAGAAAAAGCTAAGGTACGATGATTTATAAACTATTTACCAACCCCTTACAAGGAAAAGAATTGAATTTGACAATCCTAAGTCAATGAATGACGCAGTAAGAAAAGACAGATTATGTTATCAGTAATTCAAAAATAGAGGGGAATTTTTAAAACCATGGTAGAACAAAGACATAATCAAGTATGTAATGAGTAGAAAAAGATAGAAACCTCCCTACATTAGGAATTTTGGAAAGGATCACCAAAGGAAGAAATTAAACAAAGGAAATATATCATAACTTGCACAGTAGTACACTGGGTTGAACCCCATGGAATTGAATAGCAACAAGAACAGTGGGATCAAGGAAAAGGAACCCCTTAAGTGTTGCGGTTGTGGAAAACAACACTAATTAAGGGAATTCCCACATAATCCGCAATCTTTCTAGAATATTCAAGAAATTCATGAAGCAATGACTCTGAATTATGTTGCCATAAATATTCCTAGGATCAATGTAGCATTAGAAGACAAATAGGTGGAGCATCAATCCAATATGATTGAGATTGAAGGTACCATTCTAAACCAATTTTTGTCTATTTTACTTGATCTAAGGGCTAGTTTGAGTTATGTTAGTCCCCAAATTGTGGAAAAATGTAATTTAAAATTAGAAAAATTCAAGAATGCATGGTTGGTACAGTAAGTGACTAGTACCAAAAGAAAGGTGACTTGTCAAATAAAACAGTGTCCTATCGACTTAAATGGTTACCTCAGAGAGGAAAATTTAAATATTCCACCCTTAGGATCATATGATTTATTAGTAAGTATGGATTGGTTGGAGATACATGGAGTTGGCATAAACTGTTTAGAAAAGAACAGTGAATTGTAAGGCTCAAAATGGGAAAAATCGGTTGATTAGAGGTAAACAAAAACCAATATCAGTCTGAAAAATATCAGTATTACAACTAAAAAGAAGTCCAAGGAAAGGATGCTAGATATACATGGTGCAAGGAAACTAATAAACAAGAAACAAATAAAATAAAATAAAAAGACCTTCATAGTTATCATTGAATTCTAGGATGTTTTTCCAGAGGAAATTCCATGTTTACCCCCTCATTGAGATATAGGTTTTTCCATTGAGTTAGTACTAGGTTCCACCCTCATGTCTAGAGCTCCTTACTGAATTAGTACACTAGATTTACTAGAACTAAAAATGCAGTTACAAGAGTTGTTAAACAAAGGTTATATCAAACCCAATGTCTCACCATGGGGGGGAGGCCTGTAATATTTGTCAAGAAAAAGGATGGCACATTTAGAATGTGCATTTATTACTGTTAGTTGAATAAACTAACTATCAACAATAAATAATTACTTCCACAAATTGATGATTTGTTTGATCAAGTGAGGGAAGCAATTATATTTTCAAAAATTGATCTAAGGACTAGTTATCATCAACTGCGAATAAAAGATTATGATATTTATAAGAAAAATTTCATAAACAAATATGGTCACTATGAGTTCATAGTGTTATCTTTTGGTCTTAGCAACGCACTCGCAACCTTCATGTGTTTAATGAATTGTGTACTCCACAAATATCTAGATTAGTTTATGCTAATATTCATAGATGACATCCTAGCGTATTCTAAAAACGGCAAGAACATAAGGAACACTGGAAATTAGTGTTACAAACATTAATAGAACATCAATTGTGTGCTAAACTCAGCAAATGTGAGTTTTACAAAGACAAAATACAGTGTTGATCCCAAAAAGGTTAGGGCTATTATGAATTTTCCCCAACCTAAGGATGTGTCAGCAGCTGATTCATTTATGGGGATCACAGGTTATTATCGAAGGTTTATAAAGGGCTTTTCAAGATTGGCTTATCCTATTACTTCCTTGCAGATGAAGGGAACAAAGTTTGAGTGGACAGCTAAATTCCATGAAATTTTTGACAAGCTAAAACAACTTTTGACCATAGCCCCTATATTAAAAATTCTAGACCCAAACAAGGAATTCATTGTTTGTACAGATGCCTATTTGGAGGGCCTTGGGGATGCCTTGATGTAGGAAAATCTAGTAGTACCTATGAGTCCTGGAAGTTGAAACTACATGAAAAAAATTGTGTTATGTATGATTTAGAACTGGCAACAATAATACATGCTTTAAAGATGTGGAAGAATTAGTTATTAGAAAAAAAATACTTTGGTAACATACCACATTAGTCTGAAATATTTTTCAGCCAAACTGATATAAATTCTAGAAAAGCTAGGTGGATAACGTTTCTCAGTGAGTTAGACTTTGATATAAAACACATAAAAGGGAAAGAAAATAAAACTGTAGATGCTCTAAGTAGACCTGCCCATATTGTGACAGGGATGTTTGTAAGTAGTGTTAGTGTAGATTTTGTGGAATAGATTAAAAAATTTAGGAAACAAGATCTTCAATACTTGGAAATTCAACAGAAATTATTATAAATGGAAATTCCAGGATATGCTGAAAATTCTGAAAAATTGCTAACCTGCTGAAACATATTATATATTCCTAATGTGGTCATTCTAAAACAAATAATCTTGGATGAGTATCATAAGAAACCATATGCAGGTCATCCAGGATACCAAAAAATGATAACAACATTAAGGAAGAACTTATTTTTGCTAGGCATGAAGAAGGATGTGGTATAATATTTAGCAAAAATGCATAGAACGTCAGCAAGTAAAAGTGGAATATCAACAACTTGTTGGATGGCTAAATCCATTTCCCATTACTAAATGGAAGTGGGAAGTAATTTCAATGGATTTTATTACTGGAATACCAAGGAAAAAGTGACAACATGACTCTATAATGTTAGTTGTGGACACTTTGACTAAAGAAAAATATTTTATACCAACACAATCTACATTTGGGACCGTCCAAATTTATAATATTTTCATGAAAAAAAATTCGCCTTCATGGTGCACCAAAAATGATAGTTTCAGATAGGGATGCAAAATTTACTTCCATGTTCTGGAAAGCCTTTTTTGCGGGCTTGGGACTCAATTAAACTTCAGCACTGCATATCATCCTCAAACATATGGAAAGACCGAAATAATAAATCATATCTTGGATATGCCTGGATAGGCCCGCTAAGTGGGAGTACTTTATGCATTTAGCAAAATTTTCCTATAATAATAACTAAAAAAATCCAATTAAAATTAGTCCTTCTGAAGCTTTATATGACAAAAACTGTCAAACACCACTCAGCTGGAGTCAACCAAAGGACAAATTAATATTGGGACTAGATGCTTTGTAGGAAATGGAACATGTGGTGTGGAGGATTAGACAGAATATCAATACAACTCAAGATAGACAAAATAGTTACACAGATAAAAAGATATTTCATAAATAATTTAATATTTGGGACCATGTCTACTTAATATTAAAACCTAGAAAAGTACTTTGAGGACCGAAACGTGTGCAAAAATTAGCACCACGATTCTGTGGGCCTTTTGAAATATTAGACAGAGTTGGTCATGTGGCATACATGTTGGTTCTACCCAACCCTATCAAATTTCATAATGTTTTTCATTTATCATTATTAAAGAAGTATATTTAGGATAGCTCTCATGTAATTTCTTGGAATGTGATACAAGTGGAACCCAAAGGAGACTTTCTGTCAGAGCCACTCTACATCTTGGATAGGAAAGGGACCGTGCTCTGGAATCAATTTGTCGCTTTGGTTAAAGTGCAATGGAGGAACTTTACACCTGAGGAGGCTACCAAGGAGAGGGAATATACTATGAAGGAATCTTACCTTGCATTGTTCATGACTGAGGTAGCTGAGTAATAAACACTGAGGATGGTGTTATTTCCAAGAGGGGGAAAATTTGATACCCCTTTATTTCTATGTAAATATATTTTATTTTAGATTGAACTATTTTTAGTGGTGGTGGCTAGAAAGCCATAGTGAACTCTATTTAAATAAAAATTTGATGATGTAATAAATAAATTTTGTGAATGAAAAAAAAAAGGGAGATTACTTGGGGAAGAAACACTTGAGTTAAAGATATTTTTGTTTAGGTCTACAAATCAATGTGGATCAAGACAAACTTCCCAAAAATAACTCCCAAAAATCCATAGGATTTGTTAATGAGATTTAATATGATTGGAGAGAGAACTATATTAAACCCCTCAGAGCATAAAAACATTTATTGAGGGTAAATAAAGCACCACGAGAGAAAAAGATGGGCTTTAACGAAAAAGGGGAGATGTTTTTTTCAAAATATAGGAAAAATCCTTAGCTATTGTGTTGGAAAACCCTAGAGAGTGGGACGTCACTAAGGAGAAGTTTTTTAGGGAAGCAAGGCATAAAATACCTTGGCTATAATCACAAGAGGTAGTTGATTCAAGGGAAAAAGAGATCACAGCTCGAGGGGAACCAGTGGTGAGGGTTCATGGTTGGGTGGAAAAGTGTATCTTCCTAAACAATCTCTAGTTGGTATACAATTAGAATTCTTTTTCTGGTTATAAGCTAAGTTATTTCAATTGTTGATGATAATTAATAATATTTTAGTCACTATTTTGAGAAAATTATTCTAGTCATTGTTGACCCACCCACAAGTTACTCTAGAGTGGTGGTAACCTCCCAACTATGTACTTGCGAGGTAAGGGAAGATAGCTAAGTATCATATGCATGTAGCAGCTGGGGTACATTTCACCTGTAGATGTTCTATGGCCTTTTGTATACAATGAATGGCAATAGGGAAGCTAGTATTTGTTAAATATAAAAAAACTATGTTCAATGTTGTTACTCGCACCGTATTTGTCATTTGAGCTATATTATTTTATTTAATTTTGATATATAAACTAGATATGTAGAGAAAATAAAATTGTTTTTTTGGAATTTTGTTATACAATCATATACATGAATTGAAAGTAAATTGTTGTAATAATTTGTCTAACATAATCGTGGTAAACTAGCATGTCATTGGAACGGTTTGGTTCCCCAACAAGTTTAGTAGAAAACTTTATACAGAAAAACCTTAATTAAGTATGCTGCTAGGATTATTTGGAACTGGTGTTTACTAGTTCCGATGGAACTAAATATCTTGAAGGTTTGTTAATTTCTTTCTTAAACTATACTTAGCAGATTCGAGCCAATATCGAATTCTTAGGATCATTAAAGAAGAGTCGTATTAAGACTCCCTAGTTATGGATGTGTGTGACATAAATCATGATGTCAGCCTTAATAGGTTGGATGGTTCTTACGGACATCCATCAACATATGAAATTTTCTACATAGGTATATTAAATAGAAAAATGAATAAATGGGAATTTACCTACTGGGTGTTTTCAAATTTACTTAGGTATGATCTGGGAAAAAAGAGCAACAAACATTCAACCTTGGTGAAAATAGAGCACATGCATGGTAGAAGCTCTTCCTTAATAACATTTAAATTCGAGAGGACTATGAGCATCGATACCAGAGTAAAAATAACATTACCCAAAAGCAGAGCAATTTATTATCATAATCATCCCTCTAAGAGGGAATGAATATGAGCTCCAAGGAAAACTAGGGAATTATAAATATTTAGAAATAGATGAACAAGAAATTAAAACAAGAAAACAAAGAGTACGTAATGTTACAACAATGAAATTCCCATGACATCACTGCAACAAATACTCAACTCATAAAAGAGTAGGAACACTTAATTTGTTTCTGCTAATAGGATATAAAATGAAACTCCCAAGAGGGACTTAATCTCGCTAATAATTATGCATGCCACATAAGCACATTAGGATGTTGATGTGGAACCATTACAATGCAAAGGAGTACATAGTCGTGCCTATAGTATTATTGTGGGTAAATACCCAAATATATATATATATATATATCTATATATATATATATATATATGTGTGTGTGTGTGTGTGTGTGTGTGTGTGTGTTTTCATTTACAATTTCTCAACTAAGACTTCTTGCAAATAGGAGAATCTTGATTTTAATTTGAAAGTCATAACCGGAAAACCATACGCTTTGTAAGAGCTTCTAAATTCATAAATAAAAATTTGAATCCAACACCATATTGGTTCTCGAATTAAATCTAGGAAAATATTCAAATCCGCAAAGAAATCCTTTGTATTTAGGGAACACTGACCTATCAAGAAATAGAGAATCATAACATCGTCAGCCAAATGCATCAACAAGGGCTTTAGGATACCTGTAGAACGAAAGAACCAGAAAGTTAGCACTCTAAATTACATGAAAATTCATCTAGGAAATTGAGGGGAGGGTATTAAACCCTAAAAAAATATAAAAACAGTTAAACTCACTTGTAGAAGAGATCCTTTATTCTGGTCTGGCTCGTCAGATGCTTCGACTCTAGGCTACCAAGAAAATTTGAAATTACTTTAGGTGAAACGAAAATAAAGGTATGGTGAGTATGAGTATTTAATATACCCATTGTACAATGACAAGGAAAAAAAAAAACACCTATTACAGGTTAGCTCAACAACATTGATGAATGACAAATAAAATGTTGTGGTCTTGACGCCTTAGAGAATAGGGATTTATTTGCAACACAAAAATGGGAAAGACAAGGGAATCTTTCAAACGTTGAAGTAGTAGAGCTAGAAAACTCAATTGAAATAAATACAAGAGATACCATTTTAAAACGATTAAGAAACCATAAAGGTTGAACCCACGATACCCTTTTATGCAACTAAACACCTTTCTGAGTCTAAGAGTCAAGAAGGAAAAAAAACCACCTCAACACAAAAAGCAGGAAGTTATTCCAGGTGTGAACTATAAATTGAATTATACCAACACATAACATCACTTACCAAGGAGTTGGATTCAATGCCTGGCTACATTTCAGCACCTTTAGCCAAGATTCAAAATTGAATGGAAGCGCCTTAGAGTGAGAGTGCCAAAGGAGTTTGAGAAATGAACCAGGTGGAATGAGAAACTCAACGAAAAAAAACTTAGGGTTTAAAATGTTAAAGAACCATTGTTGGATCCCAAAAGCACATCATAGGAATCCCTTCAGCATCATACCAGGCCATGAAGCCACCATGTGATCACCACAGATTCCACCAACTTAGGTTAGACACGTTAGGGAGAGCACTGTGTATGTGGATTGGGAAAAACTTTGGAATAATAACCATTGAAAACCAAAACTATACCATGGTCTTATGTATGAAAGATTTATTCAGTGGCTAATTAATACTCCCAAAGGTTATGTATAGGGTTGTGTCTATTGTTATCCAATGCGCCTATGTTTAATGGGTTGTATATATTGTTATCCAACGCAGTTATGGTTAAAGCCATTTTCCTAAACATAAACATTTTAACCTAGAGTTAGAAAATTAATGCAAGGGCTCCTCTAAACAAACCTTAGTGGTGTGATAATATAAAATCATTTCTTTGATTAAAAATAAAAATATTGCATAAGGGACCATAACATAAGTGGATTAATGGATCCTTATAAAGAGAGAAATCAACTATAGGAACTTTATTATATGCAGAACATGAGTAGATGTCATCACAAAAGTGTAGAACTAAAAGGGATTCAATGGAAAGAGGTAGAGACAGAGTTGCAAAAGGCTGAAAGTGCTGGAGAATTAGATAAAACATATTCAAATTCGCATAAGAAAAAGAGGAAAATGGAGTTGTGGGGCGAATTTCAGAAACTCAAACCCTCTAGTTTTGATGGGGAAAAGGAGGAAGATGTGGAAGTGTGGCTTCTTAACATGATCAAATACTTCTAGGTATATAAGTACGAAAGTAATTTGAAGGCTCAGTTGGATATTTACCACTTATAGGGAAAAGCTACTCTTTGATGTGAAGAGACTAAAAGTGTACATTTGTTGGAAGAAAAGATAGTTTCTTGGGAGAAATTTCAGAAGTAGTTTAAATATTGGTATCTGAGTGAATGATATTATGATGACTGTGCTAAGGAATTCCATGAGTTAAGGTTAGGGCAACTTACTATTGATGAGTTTGTAATAATATTTACAAACTTATTACAGTATGTTCCATATATTAAAGAGGGGAAAGCAAATGTACAGTGATTCCTAAACAGTTTACTAGCACCTTACAAAGAGAGGATTAAGTTTGACAATCCTATGTCCATGGATGAAGGAGAAAGGAAATCTTGAATATGTTACTAACAATTCAAAAATATAAATCATTAGGGGAATTTTGAGGTCTAAAATGGGTCTCCTAAGAAAAATGTACAACGAGAAATAAACTTTATAAGAACCAATAGGATTCAAGATGATGATGTCAACCATGGTGGATGATTCACCATTTTTGTGGTAAAAAGTAAAAATATTAGAAAATAATAAAATAATAAAACTACTCTTTCAACTTCTATTTTCAAATTATCTTCCTAAGGTTTTATTCAAATTTTGACTGGGAGTACTCGTTGGATGAAAAATTTAATTCCTCATCCAATGAGTACCCATGTTGCATACTTTTGATAGATCCGTCTACATGTAAAATGATTTCAACTTATCTCCCTAAGGTTTTATTCAAATTTTGATTGGGAGTACTCATTCGATGAAAAATTTAATTCTTCATCCTATGAGTACCCATGTTGCATACTTTTCATACACCCTTCTACAAGAAAACTGAGAAATGTATGAAAAAACGTGGTTGCAATCATTTTTTTCATGTAGAAAATTCCATTGAAAGTATGAAACATGGGTACTCTTTAGATGAGGAATCAAATTTTCATCCAACAAGTGTTCCCACTCGAAATTTAAATAAACCCACAGGGAGATAAGTTGAAAAAGTAGTTTTTTCTTTTTTCTCTCTAAAATTTGATGACGTAATCTAATATTATTTTATTATTTCCACTATTATTTTATAATTTCTCTAGGAGGCTCATTTTATACCTCAAAATTCCCCTAATGGAAGGTTCAAAATCATGGCAAAATAAGGATAAAGACAAATTTCCCATGAACACAAAAAGAAAGAAATAACCCTATCTTAAAAAAATTGGAAAGGAGCATCAAAGTAAGAAGTTTAACAAGGGAAGTGTAAATCTGTTGGCTCAGTCTCACATGGGGTCAAGGCCCATGGAATTGAGAAACAAAAAGAGTATAGGGTGCAAGGAAAGATAACCGTTGAAGTGTTGGGGATGTGGTGAACCACATCTGTTACAGGACTATCTTCATAATCCATGATCAATTCAAAATATTCAAGTAGTCCATGAAGCAACCACTGTAAATGATGTGGCTAGAAATATTACTAGAATCAGTGTAGAATTAGAGGACTGGAAAGTTGATCATCAATCTACTATCATCGATATTGAATTTACTATCCTAAACAATTACGTTTTTGTTTTAATTGATCGTGGAGTTAGTTTAAGTTATATTAGCCACCAAATTTTTGAAAATGTAAATTGAAATCAGAAAAAATCAAGAATGCATGGTTGGTATAGTTAGAAACTGGTACCAAAAAAAAGGTAACTCATCAAATAAGACAGTGTCATGTGGAATTGAATGGTTACTCCACATAAGTGAATTTAAACATTCTTCCATTAGGATCATATGATATATAAATTGGCGTGAATTGGCTATAAAAATAGAGAGTTTTCATAAACTATTTGGAGAAAACAATAAGTTGTGTAGACCAAAATGGGAAACCCAAATTGATAAGAGGAAAACCAAAACTAATATTAGTCGGGAAAATCTTAGCTTTACAGTTAAAAAGAAATGTAAGAAAAGGATGCCAAGTATACCTGGCGCATGTGGAAATGGATGGAAAAGTAATAGAAAAAGAAAGGTTATGGACTTTACCGGTTATAAGAGCGTTTCAAGAAGTTTTTCCAGAGGAAATTCCCAACATACCCGCTCATAGAGATATAGATTTCTAGATCAATTTAGTACAAGGTGCTAACCCTATTTCTAGAGCCCCTTATAGAATGAATATACTAGAGTTACTAGATCTATAAATGCAGCTAGAGGTGTTTCTAGATAAGTGTTATATCATACCTAATGTATCACCATGGGGGGGATGTACTATTTGTCAAGAAAAAATATAGCACACATAGAATGTACATCAACTATCAACACCTGAACAAGTTAACTATAACTAATAAATATCCACTACCTCGAATTAATGACATGTTTGATCAACTAAGGGGAGCAATTGTCTTTTCAAAAATTGATTTAAGTATTGGTTGTCATCAGTTGTGGATAAAAGATGAACGTATTCACAACACAACTTTTAGAACTCGATATGGACATTATGAGTTCATAGTGTTACCTTTTTGTCTCACTAACGCACCAACAACCTTCAAGTGTCTAATGAATAGGGTACTTCACAAATATCTTCAAATATTTGTCTTAGTATTCATAGATGACATCCAAATGTAATCTAAAGATGAAGAAGAGCACCAAGAGCATCTCATATTGGTATTACAGACTTTAAGAGAACATTAGATTTATGAAAAACTAAGAAAATGTGAGTTTTACAAAAGAAAAATTTAGTATTTAGGGCACATTATTTCCAAAGAACGATTAGTTGTGGACCCTGCAAAGGTTTAGGATATTATGAATTGGCCCACACCTAAATATATGTCAGCAATTCTCTCATTAATGGGGATTTCCAAATATTATCAAATATTTGTAGAAGGGTTTTCAAAATTAGCTTACCCCATTACCTCCTTGCAGAAAAAGGGAATAAACTTTGAATGGATAGCCAAATGTCAAGAAATCTTTGACAAATTAAAATAATTGTTAACAACAACCCCTATACTAAAAATTGCAGATCCAAATAATGAATTTACCATTTGTACATATGCTTGTTTGGAAGGACTTGGGGGTGTGTTGATGCAGGAAAGTGTAGTAATAGCCTATGAATCCAGAAAGATGAAAAATCATGAAGAAAACTATTTTATATATAATCTAATATTGGCATCACTGATACACACCCTAAAATTATGGAGGCACTATCTATTGGGGAAGAACTTCATTTTTGGTGACATATCACATCGGTTTGAAATATTTCTTTAGCCAACCTGACTTAGATGATATACAAGCAAGGTCGTTAACATTCCTTAGTGAATTTGAATTTGATATAAAACACATAAAAGGAAAAGAGAACAAAATCATAGATGCTCTAAGTAGACATGCTCATGTTTTGGTACGAAGTTCTATGAGTAGCACTAGTACAAATTTTGGGTAACAAAATAAACAAGCACTACAACAAGATCCTCAATTTCAGGAAATGTAGCAGAAAATACAACAAAAAGAAGTTTCAGGATATGACAAAAATTCTAAAAATTTACTAACCTACCGAAATAGATTGTACATTCCTAATGTGGTCATGTTAAAACAAATGATACTGGATGAATACCACAAGAAACCATATGTTGGTCACCCAGGATACCCGAAGGTGATAACAACATTAATGAAAAACTTGTTTTGGCCAGGTATGAAGAGTGATGTGGTAGAATATTTAGTAAAATTCATAGAGTGTCAACAATTAAAAGTGGAGGACCAACATCCTACAGGATTACTAAATCATTACCGATTCCTAAATGGAAGCAAGAGGTAATTTCAATGGATTTTATTATAGGGTTACCAATAACAAAGTACCAACATGATTCCATCATGGTGGTTGTAGACACTATGACTAAAGCAACACATTTTATACCAGTGTAGTCTACTTTTGGAACCGCATAGATTGCCAACATTTTCATGAGGGAAATTATTCATCTACATGGTATACCAAAAATGATAGTGTCGGACAGAGATGTTAAACCTAACTCAATTTTTTGGAAAGCTCTGTTTCAAGTCATGGGGACTCAATTAAACTTCAACATTACCTATCATCCTTAAATGGATGGACAGACAGAAAGGAAAAACCATATTCTAGAAGATATGCTACGCATGTATGTCATGGATAGGCCTATTAAGTTGGAGGATTTTCTACACTTAGTTGATTTTTTCTAGAACAATAGCTACCAATATTCCATCAAAATGAGTCCTTTTGAATCTTTATATGGTAGGAAGAGTCATATGCCACTCGGCTGGGGTCAACGAGAAGATAAATGAATATTGGGACGTGAAGCTTTGCAAGAAATGGAACAAGATAGTGTGAAAGATTACATCGAATATTAAAAAAGCACAAGACAAGAAAAAAAACTATGTAGATAGGAAGAGGACTCATAAAGAATTTATCGATGGAAATTTTTACTTTTGAATAAAACCCAGAAAATGTACTCTCAGAACTGGGAGTTGTGCCAAGTTGGCACGAAGATTCTACGGGCCTTTTGAAATTTTAGACAGAGTTGGTCTAGTGGCATATTAGTTGGCTCTATCCAGTCATATCAAAGTTTAGAATATTTTTCATGTATCCTTATTAAAAATATATATCCATGATAACTCTCATGTAATTGATTGGAACTTGATACAGGTGGAACCTGGAAGACACTTTCTACTAGAGCCACTTTGTATCCTGGATCGTAAAGAGACCATGCTCTAGAATCAAATTTTCAATCAGGTTAAAGTGTAGTAGAGGCACTTTATACCTGAGGAGGCTACTTGGGAATAATAGGATATTATTAAAGAAGCCTTCCCAACATTGTTCATAAATGAGGCAACTAAGAAATAAACACCGAGGAAGGTGTTATTTTCTTTTAGAGGGGAAGATGTAATATCCCTCTGTGTTCATGTAAATATTCTTTATTTGGAATCAACTATTCTAGTGTGATGGCCAGGAAGCCATAGTGAACTTAATTTGAAATACAGCATGGTGATGTATTAAATAAAATTAAATAATAAAGATAAGCTAGATATTATTTTGGAAAGAACTTGAGTTAATCAGATCCTTACCCAAATCCAGAAACTAAGGTTGATGGATAAGAATAAGATAAAGTTCCCTTAATTACTCCTAAAAAGTCCCTAGGGGTGGTTTGATGTGATTTAATATGTTTGGGAGAAAAAATTCTATTAAATCACTTAGTGTGGAAAAAACATTTAGAAAAGGTGAACAAAGTGTCGTGGGAGAAAAAGGATCGCTTTTATTAAAAAGGGAAGATACTTTTTGAAAAAATAGGAAAAGAAAACCTAGGCCATTGGGTTGGTAGACCCTAAAAAGCAGGACGTCGCTAAGGAAATTTTGCTAGGGAAGCAAGGCATAAAAATGCGTTGTCTAAGAGCACAAGCGGTTGTTGATTCTATGGAAGGAGAACTTAAGTCAAGGGAGGATCTATGGAAAAGGTTCATGGTTGGGTGGAAAATTGTTCATCCCAAGTTATTCCAGTTAAGTACGGTTAGAACTTCTGATTGATGTGTTAATTATACTATTGTTTATTTTATCTACTTATTATCTGACATGAGATTTTATTTTTGGTTGTTTATAGTTGATACCTTTGTTAAGTATTGAATTATAGATATGTATATACAGTTATATATGTATTCCTGTGAATGGGATGTGGATGACCGATTCTTATGAATAGGTTCTATAATTATTGTGTGAATGACTCACAGGTTTTACAATGGATTGTTTATAATGGTTCCAGTTAAATTTGTTATTTGTGCAGTGTTTAATTTTATAAATAAGAGTGTTGTTCATGTAAATTGAAATAAGTATGCATATTAAGTTCATATATATGTATATTGATAAAGTCGACAACTATATCCAAAATGTAGTGGTTCCATACAGTAAATGCCATATCCTGAGGTAGTAGGTGAGGAATAAGAGATTAGGTGAGTGAGTTTTTCTTAAGTTGAGGGCCACCTATGGGTCACTTTCAAGTCGAAACATATTTTTAGTGGACATTCGTTGCAAATTCTCCTCAATCAAGTAGGAAAAGAGGAACTCATCATTATCCTTATAGATAGAAATAGCCATGCAATTAGGTCCAGTATATATGAGCCAAAAAAATTCACATTTGAATTGAGAAGCCTCTTCCAAAAGAGCAAAACTAGAAGATAACTAGATAAATATAGCTATGGTTACCACATGCGTTGAAAATAATACAAGGAAAAGAGTTCCACTAACTAGGAGTCATGCCTGATAGCTTCCTAATTACTTAGAAATTACATATATAAGGGAGAAAATTCTAATGTAAGATTGATGAAATTAATACTATAAATTTAATATCTGAAAGTTGAACTTTAGTCATTATCAAGAGAAAACTAGATTAGAAGAAGAGAATTAAATCTTGAAAGGTTAAAATACATGCAATAGTTGAACCCCATATGTATATTAAGGAAATTAGGATAAAAAGAGGAACATTTTTCCCAGTCTACGTGTAGGAAAACAAAGAAGGTTGTAAAAACTATACTTTGAGATACATAAACTAGATGTACTCTAGATAGATGATAAGTCTAACTGAATGATGTGCATGCATTGGCGCAAATATAGCTACTTTGTTGATAAAACCAATTCCTTGACATCTAATGAATTAAAAGCATAGGAAATTAAATGCTCAAAAAACTTATTCATATGTACATTAGCAAAGCTTCATCATTCTCAACAAAGGATGTAAATTAATAACAAAGCTTAAGTAATGTTCTTACGATTCATCCAACAGAACCATTATTATATAATACAGAACATGGGAAAAATTATGGAACATAAAACAAGAAACACCACTGAATACCTATTAATTTAGTATGCAACTGATTTGTAGCTAAACCACTCCGACTTACAGACCTTACACCAAAATGGGTTTTGTAACAATTTCAAAAATGTCACACTAACCAATAATTTAATAACCTTACAAAACAAGAAGCTAGGAGTAACAACATATATTAGATAAAAATATTATCCTCAACGAATAGTTTATACCAAACCCAGATAAAAGCATTTAAGGGTTTTATCTATGACTATAAAAATATTACAAGTTCCCTTCTTCTACGAAGAAATCGTCTCCATAGATAGGCAGTAGGAAAGTCCATAACCAGACATAAGATTAAGTACATAACAGAGAAAAGTCCCAATTTGAAAAACTCTGGTGAACATTCTTCATTAAGGTAGGCATGATGAACCGACTTGTAGTAGTGTAAAACACCATTAGTCGTGGAACACTTAGCCATGATGAAAGGATGTATTCAAGCCAAACAAGCACAGGCTCACTCTACCTATAAAAGAAGAAGAAAAACAAATGAAAATAAAAGGTAAGTCAATTAATAAGAGTGGTCGAACTATAAAGGTTCCACTAATCTTAATCCAAATCAAATAAGTGGAAAATCTAGTTGGTGTGAATGTTGGGATATTCCCCTTTCCCAACTAAAGTGGGTTCAACAAGAAGAACAAACATCAATTTAAGCTTGCTTCCACTAAAAAAAAAAAAAAACAAAAAACAAAAAACAAAAAAAAGACAAAAAGCAAAAAAAAAAAAAAAAAACAAAAAACAAAAAACAAAACACAAAACACAAAAAAAAAAAAAAAAAATACAAAAAAAATAAACAAAACAAAAACAAAAAATAAAGGTTTTTTATATCTTACGCAAAAAGTAAAGGATAGGTACAAAGTGTTATCACTTCATAAATAAATTGGTGAGTTTCATGCTAAAAATTCCATGAGATAGAGAACCTGGTAAGTAGGACTACCTCAACTCCTGACACACTCCTCCCATATGATATTCTCAATATCAAACCACACTTTAAATAAGGGGGATTTTTATGAAGAGGAAATGATAGAAACTAGGGTAAGGAAAAAGAAAAACTTGTTCTTAAAAATAGAGATACAAAGAAGCTTACATTACCTCTAAGGCATAAATATACTATTTCCCAGACTATGCAGTTGTCGAGCATTCTGATGCCTGAGTGTTGGGATTTAAGTTCACAACTCACTTCATCATCCCCTATGGAGTACAAACTCTTCGTTGGACATTCGTAGATGAAGCTCATAATCATGCTAAAGCCAAATTCAGTAAGTCATCCATTTGTGAAACGATAACCAGGACATGGAGATAGGAATAACCTGGTAGTTGTTTGTGCTTGTGAGAATTCATTCTAGCATTCACTTGTGTCTATTCACAAGGGAGGAAATAGCCAACAAATGACAAATAAAAATTGATCAATGGGGTTTAGGGTTTGGATACAAATGCAGTGAACCATTGGATCTCTATGTTGCATCCCAACCGTTCACATAAACCAAGGTTATCATTCACAGAAACCAATACTATGAGACCATGTGAAGCACACATGACATATGTTGAGTTGGACCACAAAGATTGGTTCATAGTTCCCTAAGAGTTTCGTATTCCAAACCATACAATTTCCACACATAGGGGACTTTAATCTATGAACAAAGGTGGAAAACAAATCATGGTATGGGAATTTTAATATGACTAAACGAATTAACACATTTTCCAAACTTATAACATATAGATGGTTATGAATGAAATGGGTTATAGGATCACACGTACCATAAACCCATTCATAATTTTGAATCTGACCTACGTCAAACTAAATGATATTTTATTTCAATAGGGATCACAATAATTTCTTACCCTTAGGATATAGATTGAGGATTGTATTAACTAAGGGTAATATAATAAAGTAACTATAGGAATTTTTACTTATAAGCCCCATAACATTAACAAAAATTAGTGATCAAACATAAGAGTTATCTATATAAGGTCCTAGATAAGGTAGGTGAATACCAAATGAAATCATCTCTGAAAATTACACTTGTTGTGAGGACAGGATCACGATCCCTTTGTAATTTCTTCAAAAAATAAAAAAATAAAAATTACAGTGTTAACGAGGTATGTGACAAGTGGTACTAGAGTGCCTAGTTTAGCATTGGTCCTGCAATGGACCATCACAATCAAGAAAGAAAAGAAAAAATTGTATTGAAATATAATTACAAAAATACTGATAGCATATTGTAGTGTATTATAAGGTACATAAGTGAAGCAAGTCTTTATAGGATGGGAAGAGGAATCTCCTTCAACCATAATAGGCGAGGAATATTTATATGTTGAATAAGGAGGAGGTACCACTACAGAAAACTCCCATTTTATGGAAGTTAAAAGAAATCTACAACAAGAACTAACTCTTCTCAGAGACAACAATGAACAACTACTGAGGGATAGTGAGGAGTAGGAACATATGATAACGAAATTCATGGAAAAATCCAATCATAAAAGTGTAAAACTAGAAGGGTTGAAATGGAAATATGTAGAGACAGAGTTGGAAAGGTCTAAAATTGTTTGAGAATCAAATAAAACATATTCAAAATCACATAAGAAAAAGAAGAAAATGGAGTTGCAGGGAGAATTTCGGAAAATCAAACCCCCTACTTTGGTGGGAAAAAAGAAGAAGATGTGGAAGTGTGGCTTCTTAACATGTCCAAATACTTCCACGTATATGAGGATGAAATTAATCTGAAGGCCTAACTAGCTATTTACTATTTATAGGGGAAATTAACTCTTTGGTGGGAAGAGGCTAAAAGTGTACATTTGTTGGAAGGGAAGACAATTTCTTGGGAGTAATTTCATAAGCGGTTTAAATATTGGTATTTGAATGAATGATGTTATGGTGGTCGTGCTAAAGAATTACATGAGTTAAGGTTCGGTCAACTTAATATGGATGAGTTTGCAATAAAATCTACAAACTTATTACAATATGTGCCCTATACTAAAGAGGAGAAAGAAAACGTACATAAATTTCTGAACTGTTTACCAGCACCCTACAAAGAGAGGATTGAGTTCAACAATCCTAAGTCTATGGATGAAGTAGTAAGGAAAGCTAGATTATGTTACCAGCAGTTCAAAAATAGAAATTAAGGTTTGAAATAATGGAAAAATAGGTTAAAAACAAAACATCCATGAACATAAAAAGACATAAATCTCTTGATCTTACAAAGTTTTGAAAGGAGCATCAAAGGAAGAATTTCAACAAGGGAAGTATAAATTTGCCGACTCAGCCTCACACCGGGTCAATCCCCATGGAATTGAACAACAAAAATAGTATAAGGGGCAATGAAAGAGAAACATTGAATTGTTGGGTTGTGGTGAACCACATATGTTAAGGGATTGTCTACATAATTCGTGATCAATTCAAAATATTCAAGAATTCCATGAAGCAACAACTGTAAATGATTTCGCCAGAAATGTTCATAGAATAGTGCAACATTAGAGGATGGAAAGTTGAGCATCAATCTACTATGATTGAGATTGAAGGTACTATCCTAAACAAATTTGTTTTTGTTTTAATTGATCCTAGGGCTAGTTTAAGCTATATTAGCCCCCTAATTGTGGAAAAATATAAATTGCAATTAGAAAAATTCGAGAATGCATGGATGGTATAGTTAGCAACCGGTACCAAAAAAAAGGTAACTCATCAAATAAGACATTTTCATGTGGAATTGAATGGTTACTTTGTTATCACTCAGGTTGTTCCCCAAAATCTGTGAGAAAAGGGAATATGGCCGAGGTAACCACTAACAAATCTTTTAGATGTAGATTCTAGCCAATCTACAGCCAGAGAGGGCTCTCTCTTTATGATTTAGCTTTGTTTTTCTATATGTTAGGCTAGTTATTAAGTACAAGTATTTGTTTGATTTTTGGATGGTGACATTCGATAGAACAGGGCTGCAAAGTATGAGAAGTTCAGACCATTGGGTTAATGGAGTCAATGAAGGTGAACTGCTGGATATAGTTTCTTTGACAAAAGGAGGAAGTACAGAGCAAGATAATTAATCATGGAACAACTTTCAAGCTGTAATCAGGTGAAATGGAGTTAGGGAATGAAAGGAAATTAAGAATCTTTCATCATGTTGACAGAGGGAATGTGGATGAATATTACTAGGGAGCAGTTAAGAATTTCTTGATAATATTCAAAGTGTAAGAACTAGGGAAACAGGAGCAGTTAAGAATTCCTGCCTATGCTAGTCCTGAAGAAAACATAAAAAATGACAGGAATTGAACACAGAGTACAGTTAAGCAAGTTCTAGGTTATTCTTTTTCCCTGTAATTTAGAACATGATATATAAATGACATATAAAACACAGAAACAGTAAAACAAGAGTTAAAAAGACTTATTGATCCATGAGGTAATTCGAGAGTTCTGTAACATATTCTTCTGCCATTAATTCCACAACCAGCAAGTTCAGCAATGGAGCAATCCAACAATCTTTTATTCAGAAGAGTTCTCAAATTACAGCGCAATTTCAGAATGGTATCACCAACCCCTAATACCTAGCCTGGGGAGGTATTTGTACAAAAATGTTTACAAAATATCTCAAAGAGATAATATCTTGCAATAACGTCTTTCACCTACTCTACAGAAGGAGTAAATGCTCTTGGTAACAGAGAGAAATGAATGTAGAAGTAAGAAATGTTGTGCTGGCCATTTTGTTGGTGAGATGCATTGATTACTTGCTCAGCGAGTCGGCCGATGGATACCTTTAGTGAAATTCCGCATTGCTGGCGTTGCTTTCCTAGGTGCTTTGATTGCGCTTTGACTGACTACCCAGCGCGATTTTTTATATGCTCTTTCCTTCACTTTATAACATCTGTAACATTTTGGGAATATAAAAAAAAACTTTTATATCCGCCTACAAAATTTCCAGCATACTCTGCCATCGTTGGTCATCTGGTAATTGGTGTCTGCGCATTTTTATTAGAGTTTCATCAGCATTCGTGTACTAGAAGAAAGTAGGTTGGAATGTGAAAAGATGCCTCACTTCATGTTCAATAAAAAACAGATTTTATAAATTGTCATATAGGCTTTGTCTAGATGGGAGTGCCTTCTCTCCTGCAGAACTTGATGATGTTGTGGCTTGGCTATCTACATATGCATTTAACCTGTGAAAATAGGCTACATGTGTCATTAATTTATAGTCATCAGTTAACAAACTGGGCAAACCCTTTTCCTCCAAAGCTGTAAACTTCTGTGTGAAAGCATTTATCTCCATTTGCATTTCCTGGCACATCCTTTCTAGATTTTGTATGATATTCCTCATGGTCAGAACCCTTTTAATTATTAAAATAGTGCCTGTCATGTCCCTGATATCTAGTTTTTCCAGATCTTCTTTGGTGTGGGTGTTCAAGAAATGTATTAGCCTATTGGCTTGTTTGGGCATGTTTCCCAATGAATCCCTGGCCCTTTGAATTTCTTCTTGAGATGCTGCTACCAAATCAATCTGCTCATGAATTATCTGTATTGATTTCCACATATCAGTGATGGATTGGCCAATATTGGCCCACAGAATGCTCCTGATTTCTCTCAAAGGCTTGTCTAATAAGAGGTCCTTTTCCAATGCCTTTACTTTATTTTCCAATTCTTTTACCTCCCTTGTTTTTTCTACCACAATCATCTTGGATTTATCATAGCTCACTTCCAATTTTTCCAATTACTCTTCAGCATCCTTTAATTCCGATACTTGGAGTTTTAAATCCTCCGTAGCCTTTATCAGTTGCTCAGTAGTCATGGTAGTGTTGATGCCTATTGCTGTTGTTGTTGAAGTGCTTGGTGCTGTTAATGCTGGGACAGTGGGAGGGACTGCTGTAGTGACTGTAGAGGGAGAAGTTGTAACTATTGGAGCTGTTTGTGATGGTTGAGAGGCCAACACTCTCTGTTTTCCTTGTAGTACTTCCTCCAATGGCTTTTCTGTTTCTGCCAATGTCTCATTCATTTTTATCAGCAGGTCCATTGCATCTTCGTGTGATTTTTTCTCAACAATCTCTGTAGTTTTGGGATGCATGGTGATGGGCAGCTTAAGTTGTTTCCTAAGAGCTACAATGTCTTCTTCCTTCTTTTTTGTTAATGCTTGGATGCCTTTGGGATCCTTGGGATCATGTCCCAGCTCTATGATAATCTCTTATAAGGATTTAATTCTATTATCCTTAGCTAAAGAGGAAGCCTTTTCCAACTCTAATTGAGTAGAGATATTATTTAAAGAATTCTGCAATTTGTGGGCCAGCAATGCCTTATTTTCCAATGTGGAGTATACCATTTCTCGTGTTTTCTTATGTAATTCAATCTGGTCCATTAGGTAGATGTATTTGGCTAATACTTCTAGATTGGTCTTGATTTAATCAGTAGCTGATTGTGGCTACATCATTTTGGGCTTGAAGTGACTCAGGATCATTTTTCCTTCTTGGATGTCATATGCTGACATTAACCTTTGTTGATTTGTGGGTGCCATCTTCAGCAAGTGATTGTAAAGTTGAATCCTTATTGGCTCATTATTTGCCTTTATTTTAGTGAATGTTCTCTTAATGTCTGAGCCTTGCTTGCCTTGTGACCTGGTAGAAGAAAATTCCACACTATGTTGCCTTCCAATTTCCTGCCTTTGTGAACTGGCCGATGTTTCTATGACAGGAGATGTATCCTGGCTGACCACTCTTTCTTCCCTTGGACTATCTGTGGTGTCCTGAATAAATTCCTCCTCTGATAGGGGGTTCAATCTCTGCCTTTTCTCCCCTAGTTGCTCTTTTGGACCGCTGATCGGTGTGTCTTCTTGTCTATCCCTTTTCTTGCCTCTTTCCTCATTTAGAGGAGTTTGTAGTACAGGGATTTCTGGTGCTTTTGTTTGTGCTGGAGGAACCTGCCCTTGGCCTTGTTCCTTTGATGTAGCTGGCTGGTCTGTCATTATGTCCTGCTCTAGACCTATTACCTCTTTGCCTTTTGCTGACCCTGTGCTGGCTTTTTGTGTGGGCTGCTGAGAAGTCCCTGCAAAAGATGTATCACCTCCTGTGTGCTGGGGCAGCTTGAAGGATACTTGTCCAAAAGAGTCTAGGTCAAGTGTTTTTTCAAGCTCTTTCATGGCTTTTTCCAATTTCTCTTCCTCAGTAATCTCTTCTACTAATGTGCCTTCTACCCATTCTTGTTGGTTAGCATATTGTTGAATTTTAGGGATTTGGTGGTGAACATATGTTGTAAGCTTGTTTTTCACTTTTCTATAACTTATGAAATGTTCAGGGTCATATCGTGCCCAATAAAAACTTTTTTTCAGCTTAAGTTGCTCCCCTGAAATCTTATCAGCCTCTTCCCAGGCTTCCCTTTTATTGAAGATAAAAGGGCCCAATTGATTTCTTATTTTGAGCTGTGCCTTTTTCCTAGCACCATAGAAATGAGTCAAACCTGAACTAATAAGTTGGCTGAAGTATTCCAGGGCAAACAGTCTCATAAGAACATACTTTGGTAGCTTGTAGGGGCATAATTCACAGCCATATATTAGGATCTCTGTGTGATTCTGGTAAAGGTACCAATCACCTATACTGTAGTCTTTTGAGAGATGCAAATTTTTTTGCATTTCAGCACAGAGCCTAGCAGGAGGAGTTGTAATCAATAAAGAAGTGGCTAGATGTATGAACAGGTCAGTGAACTCACAACATATATAAGGAGAATTATGGACTTCATGGAATACTGAGGTCCAGAAAATTAAAGACCTTCGCTCTCCCTTGAGATCCAATTTTTTAAGGGGAACTTGAAAACTATCAGGTCGATTGTACAACAGCAAATGATATATGTAGGATGTGTATTTGAACACCCTTTCTCTGTCTAGGCTCATGAATTTCTCATGGATTTTATTAGCTATGAAGGTGGCATAATCATATTGGACAGCAAGGGGCTGTCCTCGAGTGACAGCAGGAGGCTGTCCTAGAGTAAATATGGACAGCAAAACTAGGATAGTCTCATCAATATACTCACTGGTTTTAAACCCCAAGATGTAGGAAGTCATGTCAGTAATGAATGTCCCAGCTTCATTGAACCAGACCTGATTATAAGGAGGTGGCTGCCTGGGCTGGCGATCTGGTTTCATGAATAATTGAGCTATTCTGGTTATCTCTGAACTGGGCAGTTTGGCACCTTGGTCAAGCAAGAATTCCATGGAGAGAGGAGCCAGAGGCTGTGTTGGCCTAAAGTGTAGCATCTCATTTATGGATTGAGGGGTAATATAGAAGATGACAGTCCCAGATGGAGCCATAACTACTCTTTGTATGGGGTCATAATTGGCACAGCATAAGTGGATGAGATCAGGAAGCACATTTACTGAGGGGAGGTAGTACATAGGCTTGTTGGACTCCCAAATTCCATAGACATCAGCATTGCTACGGTAGCTATTCCTAATTTCACAAAAAGCTTGAAGGTGAGGCTTGTCACCAATCATATCATTAATTTGGAAATCTTTGTCAGAAAGGGGCAACCATTCAAATTCTTTATGTGGTGCATTAAGGGGGGCAACCTTCAGGGCTAGTGGAGCCTCCATTTTCAAATTATTTTATGACTTTTCTACTTGGAGTTTGGGCTTTTGCAGCAACAGTAGGTAGAATTATAGTTTCTGGAGGTTTCTCAGTGAATTCTACACGCCGAGACCGGTTTGAATTTAGCTTAGTGGGTGAATTTGCAGGGGGAGAGGGGATTTCATCGAAAAATGGATAAAATACTGGCTATGGTGCATGAATTTGAAGGCAGCACTGTGTTTCAAATTTGTATTTGGGTGCTTCAGGCAATTTTACAGAGAAAACTTACAAAAATAGGGTTTAGGAGCAGAACTCGGGTAAATACTTGTTTAATGGATGCCCTATGCAAAATGTAGGTGGCAGACCAAGCTGAGGGGCCGTGCTATGGAGTAAATTTCTCTGGGTGGCGGACTGTACAGTAAAAATGTTGCTTCGGACGTAAAAGAGCATGTAGAGTTTGCGCAGAAGAAACAAACAAAAAACAACATTTTACGCCTTTTTTAACAAAAATTTGATTTTGGCAGGTTTTTGGTGCGCTTTGGTCGGGTGATGTCAGCATGACGTAATCTTTGTCATGTAGCGGGGGTACGGAAGCTAACTTGGTAGTGACGTGGAGGACACGGTGGATGATACAGTGGTGAGGTGGTAGCCAACGTGGGTGCTGACGTGGGCGAGGACATTAGCAGCGGGAAGTGGGGGCGGTATGTGGTATTATCGCATCGCTTTTTGGACAACAACAGTTTTGGGCGAAGGGGACGCGATAAAACCTGGCGGCGACATGTGGATTCTGTATGGTGGTAAAACTATCATTTTCCCAGAGGCTAACGTTCGTCTATCGGAGGGGTTTCGATATCGACATGGATTGTCTGATGGGCAAGCCCGGATCGAATGGTTGATGAATGGGTGGAGTTGGTGAAGGCGTATGGTGTGGTGGCCCACGTTAATTTTTAACGTTTTTTAATGTTCGGGCAATGTATTGAAACTTTGGTTAAATTTTCGGGCGCGGTTATTTATTCAACCAAACGTTGAATAAATCCCAATGTTATATGTGCGCGCGGGGAAGGGTTGTCCACAAGGTTTCGGATAAACCTTGGACCCCCTTAAAACCTTAGCATATGGCTATACATAAGCCTGGGGCGGGATATTTAAGAATTTCGGGGTTTTATGTATTTTTACATAGTATGGGAGGGGAAATATTATGTAGGAGCTATATAATAGTGTTAATAGGTTAAAATGAGAAGTATTTACAGACCAAAAGCACTAAGTAAAAGGTGAAACTTAGGCTTAGGGGAGTGAAAGGTCTCCAAGTTATGGATTTGGAAAACTTAGTAGAATGGATCAAAAGTATTTTTACACAAGAAATGTGGCTTCCCTTGCCCAAGTAAACACAAAGTTTTACTTAGTATTTCTCATAAAATGAAGTAAGCTAGGAGCACTGAGCAGATCTCAATGTCCTTGAGGGGATGTTAGTAAGTGTTCTTGGAGGAATGAGGAAGGAAATTAGTCATGCTTCGCCTGTTTTGCAGCCACTTTGCCATGGTACTTGTGATATCCATGAGATAGATCATATTCAGAAAGACAAAACTGCTCATAAACTTGCTTCTGCAACATCAAACTGCCTACCCAGCCTAATACACCTAACAATTTTTTGCCTTTTTCCTTGGGTGCATTTGAACTAGCAAACCCTTTCTCTCTTGTTTTCTTTTAACTGCCCTCCTATCTAAGTCTGCCCTTATCTCTTCCAGGGGCTTAGATTTAGTTGTTGAGCACCCTTGCTTCTCTACATAACTACTGATCTGCCAAGCTTAAACTGTTTGAAAAGACATGATTCTCTAGTTCTAAAACAAGAAATTTAAACATGGAGAGGCCAAGATTAAGTTGTTTGGCCATCCATCAAGTGTGACAGAAGTCACTGATTTCACAAATTGAACTTCTTTGCAAAAATAGGATAGCAGTGGAATTGTGGACTAGCACACTTTCTTGGTCCTTTCTTTGGGGTTGATTTTCTTTCTTTTTTGACCAATTCATTCTTTTTGCCCTTTGATTTTTCTTTTAGGGCATACCCTCTTTTTATTTTTTAAATTTTTTGATTTTTTGAAAATATGGAACCTTTGCAGCATGGAAAGGATGAACATATTTGGCATTTTAACAATTAATCATGAAATATGACAACTATTGGTATAAGAACCTAACATTGGCTCCACTTGGGGATGGCTTTTCCTGGTGAAAAGCCAAGAACAGCAGGTCAGATGGCCTTATATTCAATGCTTGTTGTAACCTGAAATTTCGCTTTACTGCACACAAACAAAATGTATCTCTGTAACATATATACATTTCTCATAAGCTAGTTTGAACAATTATAGCTATGTCTCTGATAGTTTGTCTAAGTGTTTTCCATCATATTTTTAGCTCCCAAGTCTTCTTCTTCACTTCTTCTGATAAACTCAAAATGTAATACAAAAAGGTGGCACAATTCCTTGCTTTTTTCTCAAAATTTGCTACATCTTATTCCCTATCTTATTGCTGTAATAAACTGTAGAAAATAGACACTATTATGTACAAATTACAGTGTTGTCATCTCAACAAAGTGGATCAAAATAATGCTTGAGCATTCGACCATTGACTAGCCCATCCTCTGCTTATGTACCATCCAAGCTTCTCAAAAAGTAGGTGTTGTTTCCTTGTACAACCTAAATAGCAAAAGGTCCTTTACATAGGAAGTCAAACTTCCCATGTTTTCATTTATCTTCCCTTCTGGAATCCCATTTTAGCACTTTGTCACCTATGAAAAAAACCTCTGCCTTTGTCCTCTTGTCAAATATCTTCTTAAGTTTCTCTTCTAGAAATTGAGATCTTTGATACACTTCTTCTCTAGTCTGTTGTAAATAAATTGTTTGATTGATTCTCCTCTAAATTTCATTGGGTTCTGCTTGTATTTCTTGCAGCAATTTTATCACAGGGATTCCCAAAGATGAAGGGAACACAGCCTCCATGCCATAAACCAACTCATAGGGGCTTGTTCCAATGGATCTCTTTGTAGTCAACCTGTCTGCCCAAAGTGCATTAACAAGCTTTTTGTGCCAATTCTTCTTGTTTTCCTCCAATACTTTCTTAATGATATTAATCAAGCTTTTATTGGATGATTGAGCTAAACCATTACCTTGAGGGTAATAGGCTGTGGAGTGGCCTAAGGTAATATGGTACTTGTGACAAAAATTGATCGTTCTTTTGGATTTAAAAGCAGCAACATTGTTAGTTATAATCTTCTTCGGACAGCCAAATCTAGACAAAATATTGGTTTCTAGGAATTGCATGATCACTGAATCATTGGCCTGCCTACAAGGGATGGCTTCTATCCACTTGGTGAAGTAGTCTGTGGCAATCAAGATCCACTTATGTTGGCCAGAAGAAGGAGGGTGAATCTCCCCAATGAAATATAAACCCCATTGTTGAAATGGTCTTTCAGTGGAAATGGGTTTTAGGGGTAGAGGTAACAGTTTTCTCTTGCCTTCAAAGATTTGACATTTATGGCAAGAAACTAGAAATTTCTTTACATCAGAAAACAAGGTACGCCAATAAAATCCTGCCCTTAGGATCTTATCGGCAGTTGACTTCCAATACAAATGCCCACCACATTCCCCTGCATGAAATTCTTTAAGCACTTTGTCAGTTTCATTCTTCGTTAAGCAATTCAACAAAATGCCTTCATGATTTTTTCAAAACAAAACATTGTCTACAATACAAAACTTTGAAGCTTTCGTTTTCAAGAATCTATTTTTAGTTTTGAATAACCCTAGAGGAGCCTGCAGGTTTAATAATACATAAACTATATCAGCATACCAAGGTGATTGTGAAAAGGCTTGATTGATCTATGGAGTCGCCATCTCCTGTTCGTTATCGAGTTCATTAATGTCAAGGGATTGAAAGTTGGTTTCAGTCATCAATTTAGCTAACCCTTGTCCTTTTATTAGTTTCGTTGGTTTAATTTCAATGTCATATTCCAAGATGTTAGCTATCCATTTGCCTCTCTTACCTTCAAGTCCCTCTTGAGTTAGGATATCTTTAACCACAACATTTGGGACATAAGCTATTACATGAGAGTATAAGATATAAACTCTAAAATCCTTGATAGCCTTTACAAGGGCATAAGCTTGTTTTTCCATGATTTGATATTTAAGTGGTGCATCTCTAAGTGCTTTGCTTAAAAAAGCAATGGGCTTCTCACATCCTTGATCATCCTTTTGTAATAGGACAACAGCAATAGTATGTTCTGATGCAAAGGAAAATATTATAAAATCTCTATCAAACTTCAGGCTTGTGAGGACTAGTGTTTTAGTTAAAGCTATTTTGATTTCTTCAAAGAATTGCTTAGCTTCTATTGTCCACTTGACTTTGGAATCTTCCTTCAGCATGTTATTGAGCAATCTTATTAGGTCAGCCAAGTTGGGTATGAATCTTCTTAGAAAATTGATTTTTCCTAGAAAAGCTTGTAGTTCTTTGATATTTCTTGGGTGAGGAACTTGGAGAATGGCTTGTATTTTATCTGGGTTTATTCTAATGCCATCTTTTGAGATTATGCGACCTAAGAGTTTTCCTTCTCCTAGGCCAAATAATGATTTCTTTGGGTTAAGTGATATGCCATATTTTCTGCAAATTAGAAACATTTGTCTTAAATGTTCTAAATGTTCTTGATCTGATTTGGAAAAAGCAGTGAGGTCATCAAGATATATGACTAGAAAATCATGGATCTCTTTTGCAAAGGCTATGTCCATGGCTCGTTGAAATGTTGCCCCTGCATTTTTAAGACCAAAAGACATTTTTACATACTTGAAAGTTCCTCAAGGTGTTGTAAAGGCAGTTTTATCTTGATGATCTGGGTGAACTAGGATCTGATTAAAGCCTGAGAATCCATCTAACATTGAAATTCTAGAAGCTCCCACTACCCTTTGTAAAATGTGATCCATATTGGGTAAGGGGTAATGGTCTTTGAGAGAAACTTTATTCAGATTTCTCAGGTCAAAACGCAGTCTTATCTCTCCCGTTTTCTTCCTAGTGGGCACTAGATTTGAAATCCATTCTGAAAATCTAATAGGTGCAATTATTTCAGCTACATACATTTTTTTGACTTCCTTTTCAATAAGGGGGAGGAGGACATGATTCACCCTTCTAAGCTTTTGTTTAAAAGGTTTTTGATTTTCTTTTAAGGGTATTGTATGTTGGATCACTGAAGTATCATAGGACTTGAGGTCTTCATAGGTCCATGCAAAAACATCTTGAAATTCTCTAAAAAACTCAATGTATTTCAGTTTTTGGTCAGGTGGCAATGCCTTGGATAATTTTATCATTTTAGGCATCTGTTCAGTGCCTATATTACAATCCTCAATTTCTGTGTTTAATGGCTACATTTTTGGCTTTATTGGAATATCATTTGAGTCAAAAATATCATCCGGAGGAGTCAAGCCTGTAGGTAAAAAATTATCCTTTAAATCAATCACTTCAGACTCTCCTTCAGTAGTTTCATCAAAGTCTATTTGTTTCAGCTCTTGTAAATTTTTGCTGGTAAAGATTGTTGGATGCAAAATATGATTTGTTGTTTCAGCTGATATATTAGTTTCAATTCTGTCTGTTTGTTGTTCTTCACAAATGGTACTTGTGTCTATGTTTTTGCTTGAAAACTCCTCTTTCAAAGTCAGGAAATTTTTTATTTGTGTGTCATTTTCAAACACCTGCTAGTTTTTAACATTGTCTGGTACAACAGGTCTGTGTTTAATTTCAACAGAAAAATGATGGTTAGGCTCAAATGGCAGCTTACAAGTGCTGGCAAATGTTGCCAAACTGTGAGCACGTAAATTGTGGTTCCTTGAGATTTTGGTGAGTTGTGACTCTAGAAAGGTATTGAGTATTTCCATTGCTGCCCCTCTATAATCTCTTAAACTGAGATCATTTGTGACAAAGTTTCCTTTCATCTGTTGAATAATCAAATCTGAGTCCCCTAAAATTGAAATCCTAGTTGCCCCTAGACTTTTAATCAGTTTGAGTCCTAGCAGAAGGGCTTCATATTTAGCCATGTTATTTGTACATCTAAAATTCAGCCTGTATGCATGTCCTTCAGCATGATCATTTTGCATATTATGTACCCAAATCCCTACCCTTACTCCTAGTTTATTCACTGACCCATCAAATTCTAAGCACCATAGGATTTCTTGATCACAACTAGCATCAGGAGTTTTGGAAACTGTCTTAGTGGGCAGGTTTGGATTTTGTAACTCATATGGTTTGCCTTGGGTGTCTGTTATATCAATTACGTCAACAATTTCTAGATCTTGAGCAAAGGACTCTTCATTGATGCTTCTCCCTTGTGTTGATTCTGGAACCTTGTCATCAGTTTTGGGACACGTTTCAACATTGTATAAGATGAAAGAATCCATATCAGAATGCATGGAATAAATGGGGAAATTTTGGGGTTTTTCTTGACTACTGACCACATATTTAATCAATGTTTCCTGGTACAATCTCTTTGGTTGGCCAAAGACCGAGATGGTAGCATATGACATATCTAATTGTAAAGATCCTTGCAGCTTTGCACCCCAAGATCTGGACAAAAGCATTCCATATTTAGGTGGGATATCAACTACCTCCACATCCATTAAAATTGTCTTGGCAAGGTACTGTACTAGAGATACACAGAAATCTTTGATTAGGCCTAGACACCTAACCTGGCTAGAATCAAATGAAAACAAGTCTTTATATCGCCTTGTGATATCTAGGTCCAATTTTTCCATCACACACTTAGGCATTAGATTATGGGAAGCTCCTGAATCAAACATTGCATTGTGAAGTACTTTGTCATGGATGTTTAGGCTTACATAGAATTGAGGAAATCCTCCATATACTGATTTACCATTTACTTCAGGGCCAAAGATTAGTTCTGGTTGGTCATCTAAAACATTCACTGCATCTCTGTTCTCTAACATTTGAAGTGACCTATTGATTTGTTCTCTATAAACCTCATGTTTAGCCAATTCGGATAGTGGAATGGCTATTTTTAACTTGCCTATTTCGGTTTCTAGGTTGAAAGGTTTTTCCACTTGAATTTTTGCATTCCGGGCAGCAAGGTTTTCCTTTTCTGCTGTGTTTTTAGTGGTTTTTTCTCTATCAGGAGTGTTGTTATAAACTGCATCTTCTTTAAAGTCACTTTCAGGAGAGTTGTTTGCATTTTATTTTGGAGGAAAGGAGGTGGATGGCTGATTATTTGATGGTTGTAAGTCTGATATGTCCTCAACCGTGGGCTCTTTTAGGTTGAGGTCTGTTTTAGCAGGGAGTTCTGTAGGGGAGGTTTTATCCTTTGCTTTTTTAGGCTGCTTGGTGTCTTTCTGCCTGCTGGGTTCAGGAACATCTATCGTTCTACTTCTAAATTTGTATTGCTTATGAACCTCATAGACAGTTGCATCATATCCCTCTTTGAAATCAAATGATTCCCTGGATTTGTTTTGAAATTGACTAAAGGTGTGATCTTCTTGGTCATCTTGGGTTAAAAAGATTTGTTGTTCACTATTTACACCCATCAAATTAATCTGAGTATCCTATGTTGGCTCACAAGAGGTTGAAGCTTCAGCATAGTTTTCTTGGAACGGAAGTCTAATGTTTTGGTCAGGACCAGCTTTCCTGGTATTAGGATTTTGATTTTTTTTGAAGTTTGGATTTCTTGCGGTGTTACTTGGTTGACTTTCCCAAGAAGATTTCCTTTCAATAGTTTCTACTCTGTCACCCAATCTATCCATTCCTTTGATAATTGCATCTAGTTTCTGCTCAAATGCAGAAGGCTCTTCTTTGAAGGGAGTCCTTCTTTCAGCTCTAGCTCGTGCTCTCTTAGAGATCAGATTGGCCTCTACACTAACAGCTATGCTCTGCATGTCTTCTAAGCTTGGAGGAGCTCTTTCCCTAAGCTGGTAAGCCATGTTAGAATCAAATCCATCAGGTAATTTGATCAAGGCCAAGTCTAGTGGAGGTTTAAGGTTCTGAGGAATAGCAATGTACACATTATTGAATCTGGCACAGTAGTCTTGGACAGTTTCTTGTGGGCCTCTTTTCAAGATTTCATATTCTGATAGGATATGCAATAGGTCCTTATTCTTTTCCCATTAGTTAAAAAAGGTTTGGTAAAGGGAATCTGGATCAGCAATTGTCTTTACAGGAAGTGCCCTAAACCAGGTCCTTACATCAACGGTTAAGCTTTGGACAAAAATTTTCATTCTGACATCATTGTCATCAATTTCATAGTTCTCAAAATAGTCCATCATTTTCTTAGTATGTTGTTGTGCTATGTAGGTGCCAGTACCATCAAAATAGGTGATTTTTATTTGATAATCTTGAGGCACAGCGCCTGGATTTGTAGGCAACTGCAAGGGAGCATATCGGTTTTCCATATTAATAGGTATAAATGGAACCGTTGGAAACATAGGGATAACAGCTGAGATAAGTGCTATGGATGGGGTAGTGGAAAAGATGCTTTGAAGTGATGATGGTGAACTAGAAGATGCTGCAGCAACAGTAGAAAGGATTGTTGCTTTCCAGGAGCAAGCTTAGATTGGGTAAGATTTTGCTGAAGTGTGTCAAGGTTTAAATCAACAGGATTTTCTTGATTATCTTGGCTTCTAAGGTTCTTAGAGATCAAATTAGGATTGTCAAAGATAGCTGGAGGATTTGGATCTGGATTTGATCTAGTGTAACGGAATTTCTTCTTTGGAGCCAACTTCTAAATCTGTTTTTGTTGTTTTCTGGAAGTATTTGAAGAATGTTGCTTTTGACAATATCTTTCTAAGAAATTATGAATTGTGAGAGCCTTGAAATTTCTTGAATACCTTTTGAAATAAAAAAGGAAACTGATCAAATTTTGATACAACTGTTTAAAGCCTAAAGCTAAACTAGAGATTGACTGAAGTAGCATTTATCTACTCCTGTAATTGCACAACAAAACAGTTTCAAAGGCTGCCTGGCTAACTTCAGGCTCCATCTGTAGCTTTAGAAAATAGACAGTAGTAACAAACACAGTCATTCAGTTCCCCAGTGGAGTCGCCAATGATGTTATCACTCAGGTTGTTCCCCAAAAGTTGTGAGAAAAGGGGATACAGCTGAGGTAACCACTAACCAATCTTTTAGATGCATATTCTAGCCAATCTGCAGCCAAAGAGGGCTCTCTCTTTATGATTTAGCTTTGTTTTGCTATATGTTAGGCTAGTTATGAAGTACAAGTATTTGTTTGATTTTTGGATGGTGACATTCGATAGAACAGGGCTGCAAAGTATGAGAAGTTCAGACCATTGGGTTAATGGAGTCAATGAAGGTGAACTGCTGGATATGGTTTCTTTGACAAAAGGAGGAACTACAGAGCAAGATAATTAATCATGGAACAACTTTCAAGCTGGAATCAGGTGAAATGGAGTCAGGGGATGAAAGGAAATTAAGAATCTTTCATCATGTTGACAGAGGGAATGTGTATGAATATTACCAGGGAGCAGTTAAGAATTCCTTGATTATATTCAAAGTGTAAGAACTAGGGAAATAGGAGCAGTTAAGAATTCCTGCCTATGCTAGTCTTGAAGAAAACATAAAAAATGACGGGAATTGAACACAGAGTATAGTTAAGCAAGTTATGGGTTATTCTTTTTCCCTGTAATTTAGAACATGATATATAAATAACATATAAAACACAGAAGCAATAAAACAAGAGTTAAAAAAGACTTATTGATCCATGAGTTAATTCGAGAGTTCTGTAACATATTCTTCTTCCATTAATTCCACGACCAACAATTTCAGCAACGGAGCAATCCAGCAATCTTTTATTCAGAAGAGTTCTCAAATTTACAGCGCAGTTTCAGAATGGTATCACCAACCCCTAATACTTATCTTGGGGAGGTATTTGTACAAAAATGTTTACAAAATATCTCAAAGAGATAATATATTGCAATAACTTCTTTCACCTACTCTACATAAGGAGTGAATGCTCTTGGGAACGTAGAGAAATGAATGCAGAAGTAAAAAATGTTGTGTTGGTCATTTTGTTAGTGAGATGCATTGATTACTCGCTCAGCGAGTCGGCCGATGGATACCTTTAGTGAAATTCCACGCTGCTGGCATTGCTTTCCTGGGTGCTTTGATTGCGCTTTGACTGACTGCCCAGTGCGATTTTTTATCTTCTCTTTCCTTCACTTTATAACATTTGTAGTGTTCTGGGAATATAAAAAAAACTTTTATATCTGACTACAAAATTTCCAACATACTCTGCCAACATTGGTCATCTGGTAATTGGTGTCTGCGCATTTTTATTAAAGTTTCATCAGCATCCATGTACCTAAATAAATTAGGCTGGAAAGTGAAAATATGCCTCACTTCATGTTCAATAAAAAACATATTTTCTAAATTGTCATACAGGCTCTGTCCAGATGGGAGTGCCTTCTCTCCTGCAGAACTTGATGATGTTGTGGCTTGGCTATCTACATATGCATTTAACCTGTGAATATAGGTTGCATGTGTCATTAGTGTAGAGTCATCAGTTAACAAACTGGGCAGACCCTTTTCCTCCAAAGCTGTAAACATCTATGTGAAAGCATTTATCTCCATTTTCATTTCCTGGCACTTCCTCTCCAATTTTTGTATGAAATTCCTCATGGTCAGAACCCTTTTAATTATTAAAATAGTTCCTGTCCTGTCCCTGATATCCATTTTTGCCAGATATTCTTTGGTGTGGGTGTTCAAGAAATGTATTAGCCTATTGGCCTGTTCGGGCATGTTTCTCAATGAATCCCTGGCCCTTTGAATTTCTTCTTGAGCCGTTGCTACCAAATCAATATTCTCATGAATTATCTGTATTGATTTCCACATATCAATGATGGATTGGCCAATATTGGCCCACACAATGCTCTTGATTTCTCTCAGAGGCTTGTCTAATAAGAGGTCCATTTCCAATGCCTTTACTTTATTTTCCAATGCTTTTACCTCTCTTGTTTTTTCTTCCACAGTCATCTTGGATTTATCATAACTCACTTCCAATTTTTCCAATTGCTCTTTGGCATCCTTTAATTCCGATACTTGGAGTTTTAAATCCTCCATAGCCTTTATCATTTACTTAGTAATCATGGTAATGTTGCTGCCTGCTGCTATTGTTGTTGAAGTGCTTGGTGTTGTTGATGCCGGGACAATGGGGAGGGACTATTGTAGTGACTGTAGAATGAGCAGTTGTAAATATTGGAGTTGTTTGTGATGGTTGAGAGGCCAACTCTCCCTGTTTTCCTTGTAGTGCTTCCTCCAATGCCTTTTCTGTTTCTGCCAATCTCTCATTCATTTTCATCAACAGGTCCATTGCATCTTCCTGAAATTTTTTCTCAACAATCTTTGTAGTTTTGGGATGCATGGTGATGGGTAGCTTAAGCTGTTTCCTGAGAGCTGCAATGTCTTATTCCTTCTTTTTTATTAATGCTTCGATGCCTTTGGGATCCTTCGGATCATGTCCCAGCTCTATGATATTCTCTTCTAAGGATTTAATTATGTTATCCTTAGCTAAAGAGGAAGCCTTTTCCAACTCTAATTGGGCAGAGGTATTATTTAAATAATTCTACAATTTGTGGGCTAGCAATTCCTTATTTGCCAATGTGGAGTATACCATTTCTCCTGTTTGCTTATGTAATTCAATCTAGTCCATTGGCTGGATGTCTTTGGCTAATACTTCTAGATTGGTCCTGATGTAATCAGTAGCTAACTGTGGCTGCAGCATTTTGGGCTTGAAGTGACTCAGGATCATCTTTCCTTTTTGGATGTCATATGCTGACATTAACCTTTTTTGATTTGTGGGTGCCATCTTCAGCAAGTGACTGTAAAGTTGAATCCTTATTAGCTCATTCTTTGCCTTTATTTTAGTGAATGTTCTCTTAATGTCTGATCCTTGCTTGCCTTGTGACTTGGTAGAAGAAAATTCCACATTATGTTGCCTTCCAATCTCCTGCTTGTGTGAACTAGCCGATGTTTCTGTGACTAGAGATGTATCCTGGCTGACCACTCTTTCTTCCCTTGGACTATTTGTGGTGTCTTGAATAAATTCCTCCTCTGATAGGGGGTTCAATCTCTGCCTTTTCTCCCTTGGTTGTGCTTCTGGACCACTGATCGGTGTGTCTTCTTGTCTATCCCTTTTCTTGCCTCTTTCCTCATTTAGAGGAGTTTGTAGTACAGGGACTTCTGGTGCTTTTGTTTGTGCTGGACAAACCTGCCCTTGGCCTTGTTCCTTTCATGTAGTTGGCTGGTCTGTCATTATGTCCTGCTCTGGACCTATTATCTATTTGCCTTTTGCTGACCCTATGCTGGCTTTTTGTGTGGGCTGCTGAGAAGTCCCTTACCTCCTGTGTGCTGGGGCAACTTAAAGGATACCTGTCCAAAAGAGTCTAGGTCAAGTGTTTTTTCAAGCTCTTTCATGGCATTTTCCAATTTCTCTTCCTCAGTAATCTCTTCTACTAATATGCCTTCTACCCATTCTTGTTGGTTAGCATATTGTTGAATTTCAGGGATTTGGTGGTGAACATATGCTGTAAGCTTGTTTTTCACTTTTTCTATAGCTTATGAAATGTTCAAAGTCATATGGTGCCAAATAAAAACTTTGTTTCAGCTTAAGTTGCTCCGCTAAAATCTTATCGACCTCTTCCCAGGCTTCCCTTTTATTGAAGATAAAAGGGTCCAATTGATTTCTTATTTTGAGCTGTACCTTTTCCTAGCACCATAGAAATGAGTCAAATCTAAACTAATAAATTGCCTCAAGTATTCCAAGGCAAACATTCTCATAGGCAGATACTTGGCAGCTTGTAGGGGCATAATTCACAACCATATATTGAGAACTCTGTGTGATTCTGGTAAAAGCACCAGTCACCTATACTGTAGTCTTTTGAGAGATGCAAATTTTTTTGCATTTCAGTAGAGAGCCTGGCAGGAGGAGTTGTAATCAATAAAGAAGTGGCTGGATGTATGAACAGGTCAATGAACTCACAATATGTATAAGGATAATTATGGACTTCATGGAATACTGAGGTCCAGAAAATTACAGACCTTCGCTCTCCCTTGAGATCCAATTTTCTAAGGGGAACTTGAAAACTATCAGGTTGATTGTACAACAACAAATGATATATGTAGGATGTGTATTTGAACACTCTTTCTCTGTCCAGGCTCATGAATTGCTCATGGATTTTATTAGCTATGAAGGTGGCATAATCATATTGGACAATACAGGGTTGTCCTGGAGTAAATATGGACAACAAAACTAGGATAGTCTCATCAATATGCTCACTGGTTTTAAATCCCAAGATGTAGGAAATCATTTCAGTAATTAATGTTCCAGATTCATTGAACCAGACCTAATTATAAGGAGGTGGTTGCCTGGGCTGGCGATCTGGTTTCACGAATAATTGAGCTATTCTGGTTATCTCTAAACTGGGCAGTTTGGCACCTTGGTCAAGCAAGAATTCCACGGAGAGAGGAGCCAGTGGCTGAGCTGGCTTAAAGTGTAGCATCTCATTTATGGATTGAGGGGTAATATAGAAGAGGACAGTCCCAGATGGAGCCATAACTACTCTTTGTGTGGAGTCATAATTGGCACAGCATAAGTGGATGAGATCAGGAAGCACATTTACTGAGGGGTGGTAGTACATAGGCATGTTGGACTCGCAAATTCCATAGACATCAGCATTGCTGCAGTAGCTATTCCTAATTTCACAAAAAGCTTGAAGGTGAGGCTTGTCACCAATCATATCATTAATTTGGAAATCTCTGTCAACAAAGGGTAACCATTCAAATTCTTTATGTGGTGCATTAAGGGGGGCAACCTTCAGGGCCACTGGAGCCTCCATTTTCAAATTATTTTATGACTTTTCTACTTGGAGTTTGGGCTTTTGCAGCAACAGTAGGTAGAATTATAGTTTCTGGAGGTTTCTCAGCGAATTCTACAGGCCGAGACCGGTTTGAATTTAGCTTAGTGGGCGAATTTGCAGGGGGAGACGGGATTTCTTGGAAAAAATGGATAAAAGAGTGGCTATGGTGCACAAGTTTGAAGGCAGCACAGCATTTCAAATTCGAATTTGGGTGCTCCGGGAAATTTTACAGAGAAAACTTAGAAAAACAGGGTTTAGGAGCAGAACTCGGGTAAATACCTATTTAATGGATGCCCTGTGCAAAATTTAGGTGGCAGACCGAGCTGAGGGGCCACATTGTGGAGTCAATTTCTCTGGGTGGCAGATTGTACAATTAAAATGCTGCTTCGGACGTAAAAGAGCATGCAGAGTTTGCACAGAAGAAACAAACAAAAAAAACAAAAAACGACATTTTACGCCTTTTTTAACAAAAATTTGATTTTGGCAGGTTTTTGGCGTGCTTTGGTCAGGTGACATCAGCATGACGTAATATTTGTCATGTAGTGGGGGTACGAAAGCTGACTTGGCAGTGACATGGTGGACACGGCGGATGATACAGTGGTGAGGTGGTAGCCGACGTGGGTGCTGACATGGGCGACGATGTCAGCGGTAGGAAGCGGGGGCAGTATGTGGTATTATCGCACTGCTTTTTGGACAACGACGGTTTTTGCCAGAGGGGACGCGATAAAACTAGGCGGCGACATGTAGATTCTATATGCTGGTAAAATCGTTGTTTTCCTGGAGGCTAACGTTCGGCTATCGGAGGGGTTCCGATATCGATGTGGATCATCCGATGGGAAAGCCCGGATTGGACGGTTGATGAATGGGTGGAGTTGGCGGAGGCATATGGTGTGGTGGCCCATGTTAATTTTTAACGTTTTGTAATGTTCGGGCAGTGTATTGAAATTTTGGTTAAATGTTCACGCGTGGTTATTTATTCAACCAAACGTTGAATAAATCCCAATGTTATATGCGTGTGCGGGGAATGGTTGTCCACAAGGTTTCAGATAAACCTTGGACCCCCTTAAGACCTTAGCATATGGCTATACATAAGCTCGAGGAGGGATATTTAAGAATTTCGGGGTTTTATGTATTTTTACGTAGTATGGGAGGGGAAATATTATGTAGGAACTATATAATAGTGTTAATAGGTTAAAATGAGAAGTATTTACAGACCAAAAGCACTAAGTAAAAGGTGAAACTTAGGCTTAGGGGAGTGAAATGTCTCTAAGTTATGGATTTGGAAAACTTAGTAGAATGGATCAAAAGTATTTTTACACAAGAAATGTGGCTTTCGTTTCCCAAGTAAACACAAAGTTTTACTTAATATTTCTCATAAAATGAAGTAAGCAAGGATCACTGAGCAGATATCAATGTCCTTGAGGGGATGTTAGTAAGTGTTCTTGGAGGAATGAGGAAGGAAATTAGTCATGCTTCACCTATTTTGCAGCCACTTTTCCATGGTACTTGTGATATCCATGAGATAGATCATATTCAAAGAGACAACACTTCTTATAAGCTTGCTTCTGCAACATTAGACTGCCTACCCAGCCTAATACACATAACATTTTTTTTCCTTTTTCCTTGGGTGCATTTGAACTAGCAAACCCTCTCTCTCTTGTTTATCTCTTCTA
Source organism: Pinus tabuliformis (assembly GCA_031772625.1). Taxonomy (NCBI): domain Eukaryota; kingdom Viridiplantae; phylum Streptophyta; class Pinopsida; order Pinales; family Pinaceae; genus Pinus; species Pinus tabuliformis. The sequence continues at coordinate 298,067,030 of CM062818.1, forward strand.
GGGGCTCAGATTTAGCTATTGAGCACCCTTGCTTCTCTACCTAACCACTGATCTGCCAAGCTTAAATTGTTTGAACAGATCTTATTCTCTAGTTATAAAACAAGAAATTTAAACATGCAGAGGCCAAGATTAAGTTGTTTGGCCATCCATCAAGTGTGACAGAAGTCACTGATTGCACAAATTGAACTTCTTTGCAAAGATAAGATAGCAGTGGCATTGTGGACTAGCACACTTTCTTGGTCTTTTCTTTCGGGTTGATTTTCTTTCTTTTTTGACCAATTCATTCTTTTTGCCCTTTGATTTTTCTTTTAGGGCATGCCCTCTTTTTATTTTTTAAATTTTTTGATTTTTTGAAAATATGGAACCTTTGCAACATGGAAAGGATGAACATATTTGGCATTTAACAGTCAATCATGAAATATGAAAACTATTGGTATAGGAACCTAGCATACTCCACATAAATGAATTTAAACATTCCTCCATTAGGATTGTATGATATATTAATTGGCGTGAATTGGCTATAAAAAAGAGAGTTGTCATAAACTGTTTGGAGAAAACAATAAGTTGTGTAGACCAAAATGGGCAACCCAAATTGATAAGAGGAAAACCAAAACTAGTATTAGTCAGGAAAATGTTAGCTTTACAGTTAAAAAGAAATGCAAGAAAAGGATGCCAAGTATACCTGGTGCATGTGGAAACGGATGAACAACTAACAAAAAAAGAAAGGTTAGGGACTTTACCAATTATAAGAGAGTTTCAAGATGTTTTTCCATAGGAAATTCCCAAGTTACCTGCTCGCAGAGATATAGATTTCTCTATTGATTTAGAACAAGGTGTTAACCCTGTTTCTAGAGCCCCTTATAGAATGATTATACCAGAGTTACTAGAGCTAAAAATGCAGCTACATGAGCTGCTACCTAAGGGTTATATCAGACCTAGTGTATCACCATGGGGGGGGGGCCTATAATATTTGTCAGGAAAAAAGATGGCACATTTAGAATGTGAATCGACTATCAGCACCTGTAGTGAAAAACCTAGGGTGCTAGATTAGGCTAAATTTATTAGGGATCAGGGTAAGTAAACTTCGAGGCATGCATCTAAAATCTATAGGCATAAAGGATTCCTAACTAAGTGTTCAGTGTGGTAGGTTACAATACTTCTTTACGGAAGGTTAAGATATGTTCCCTATCACTTTAACACTCAGGTCACTCAACTCATATAACTATCCTAAAGACACTGCGTATTGCTTAGACCGAGATTTTAATCCCCTTACAAGGATGTTGTGCGTAAAAGCTCTGTCTAGTTAACACTCAACATTTAACACTCAAGATTCATGAAAGATCAAAAGCATACTACAAATTTAAATACATGCAAATAGAGTTTATGAAGATGGTTTAAAAATATAACGATGGATCAGATCTCTTACGAGATACGGTTCAATGATCTTAATGATAAATCCTTTAAGCTATCACCATAAACACCCTTCATAAGGATTTCTAATTGAATCAACGAAATCATAAGCATAACTCTAATCACTATGCATGCTATTCAATATTAAAAAGCTACCAATGAAATGGAAAATGACAATATACCCATCCACGCAGGGCCCATCCGCGTTTCAAGAGTATACTGGAATACGCTCAAGCAACTAAGGTATTAACACGTGAAAAATGTTATAATGAAACCGTGACTGTAATCGAGTTCTGGTATTAAGTTTTGAAGATCATACAAAAGCTCTGTTTTCAAAACGATATACAGAGATCAAAAACCATGTAACTGTAACTATATCCGTGTTTTTAAAAACAAATAATACATGGCTTTCATTTCGATTGAATTTACATTCACTATGTTGTTGTTTCTGCTTTTACTACGGAATGATTTTTTGGTCATTTCCATTCAAAACCGATTTCCAAAAAGAAACAAAACGAAACCAGTTTGGAAACCTATGGCTCTTGCTACGTTTGTCACCAAAGGGTTGGGGCTTTGACCAGCATTGACCGCATAACAAGGAGTGTTGGATTCGCTGTAGGATCGATGTTTCTCCATGCTTGTACATTCTAGTTTTTGTTCCTATTCCTTGCTTTAGCTTTCCTGTCATGCCACGTGTCAGATGATGAACCATTTACAGGATGTTGTAATCTCGTGTAACCTTTTTATTAAAAACTCCTAATTTATAACATAAAAACTCATAAACTAACTTTAATGCAAACTAACAACTATAATACTGTTAACTAATCAATTTCAAGGAATATAAGGGATCTATGGAGGGAAAAGGTAGAAAAATGATGTGTTTCAAGAGGAAAAAGAAGGTCATGGAATGGTACCAACATCTCCCCCAAGCTTAATGAATTAGCAAGTCCTTATGCTAATCCTGATGTGCTACCTCTAAACTCTGTCCCTGCCTACACCTCTGCTACTTTCAACAATGCATCCATGTTCTTCTTAGCTTGGGCATCTTTCTGACTGTGGAGCTCATGCTTTAAACTCTTGTACTTCTCCTTGAGGGCTTTCTTTTGGTTATACCATTTAGTTGCCCACTTGTAAATGTCAGTTTGTTCAGCCTCGAGTTCCTTGATCTGCTCCCTCAACTTCTCATTTTTCTGTTGAGTCTCTTTACTCTGTGCTCTTAGCATTTCATTCTCTTTCTTGATGACTTTTTCCAGCATGTTGGCCTCCATCAGTTCTTCCTTTAACTTCTCAATTTGCTTTTCCAGCTTCCATTGTTTCTTAATGGCAGGTGGTGACTCTTTTTCTTGCCTATTGTTGCTCTCAACCTCCATCTCAGCTTCTGGTCCAGGTTGTGAGTGAGCACTGCTCTCAATGTCCATCGGTGCAGGTGCATTTGATTCTGGTTGGTCTTCTTGTAGCTGAGGCTTTTGTTCTCTCCTAGATCTTCTTGTATAGGTAGTAAAAAAATTATCTTGCTCTGCTTTCTGGGCATCCTCTTTTCTCATTTTCCTTGTCGTCACACTACTAATGGGTGGAGGTGCATGGCTTGATTTGTGCACAGGAATCTCCTCATCAATGTCGTGCATAAATCCTAAGTGTTCTTGTTGTTCTTGCTCATCCTCTTCATCTTTAATTTGGTTGGCAGCCAAAAATTCCTTCCATGGCCTTCCTCTTCTCTGTAGTTCATACTCAATAAGAATTTTAATTAGCCTCAAATGATATAAGCTCTTGTCCTCGTTACCTTTTTGCTTTTGGATGATTTTTGACATTTTGGTTAGGCTCTGCAAGAGGAAGTATGGTAAGCTAATAGTGCACTGCCCTTTCAAATGTAGCAGTAGTTTGATGTGGTATAAGTAAACGATGTTGTAGCGGCCCTCACAAGTTACAAATTTTTGGATGATATACACCATTTCGTCCCATGGATGCATTAGTCATCTCCTAGGGACACCTTTCTTCCAGTTAATGGATGAGACCCTCGATTTGGACATGAACTCGGTCCATGATTTTTCTTTGAACTATTTTGTCTTAAATTATTTCTCCCCTTCTGGGCTGATCCCTAAGGACTGTGATATGGTGTCTTCTGAAACCCTGAATGAAAAATTACCTATCAAGGCTTTCTCCCCATTGAATGTAAAGGCAAATTGTTTAGCGACTTCCTCATTGCTTCCATGAAACTTCTCCAGGAAGGGTAGCCATTGTTTTTCTTTTAGAATTGCAATGCAGTCATCACGGTACTGAGAACTATCGAATGTGCTTGGCTCTACCCTATTAGTCATTTTGACAGAGAAATTTTGCTCTAACCCTCTTCGTTTATGCCTACGAATTCAACAAAGGTATGTTGGTTTGTTACCTTTGTCTTTTGCTCCACACTGCTGACCTGATGGCGCCCTCTGTTCTTTGAAACTAGCTCCTTCAGTGAGTTAAGCGATGCCCAAATGACTGTCTTGTAATTATGGTGGAGGTCGAAACTTGTAAACCCAAATGACTGTGTTTTCCTTTCGTAGCACTTGCTACTCTCATTATTTGCTGTTGAAATCACAAAAGTCGAATTGCTAATATAGAACACTAAGAATGAAATGAATTTTTTTTTAATAACCGACCCGACTCAATTCATAGCATATTCATATTTTATGACCGAGGAGTAGTTGTACCGGGTCGTATGAATACCATCATGAGAATGCTGGAAGGATATATGGAGTACTGGAGCATGATATCAGATAGTCGTTTTCATCATTCGACTTCGTCGGGTGGTTATGTTATAATTCAGCCGATTCAAACATAATGAACAAAACCATATAGCATTTGGCTTTCAAACAATTCACCACATGTCCCTCGTTCATTGGTACCTGGCCGAATAGAGATGTTGGAATGACAGTAGGGTTTGATTGGCCGATAAAGAGTTAATAAAAAAAAGGCTGGAAGGGTGATATGAGAGGGGATTGAGAAATCGTATGGAGAGTATGTGGATTTTAAAATCGTATGAATATGGGATAGGTTAGAGTGTTGGGAGATGATAGGGATTAAGAATATAATAAGGGGTGATAGGTATGTAGGTGTTTTTGAAATTGATCGTAGTAGTCATAGTCATCGCATTTAACATTAAAAATTAATCTAAGAATTTAAATGTTAAAAATAAAGAATACATTACACTTTTATTGGTTGATCAAGCGTTGAATTGGCATGCTAGGTAGGACTAGTATTTCTTGACTAATCTTTATTGTTCATGACAGGTCCCTCTAAGATGGATTTGAATGCAACAGGTCCCTCTGAGATCTAGAAAATGTTTGTGCAGCTTCTTTGAAATTTGGAAAAGAATTATATGTGTGCAGGTTCCTCGATCTTTGGTGTTTGATGAAGCCTCGGTGACAAGCAACCTTTGAATCTCTGTTGAAACTTTGTTGAAGCTTTGCTGAAGTAACTTGAGATAACAGTCTCTTAACAGGTCCCTTTTATGTATGTTGAACAGGTCCCAGTACTGTTGGTGCTGGTAACATGGTCTTTTGGACAGAACAGGTCCCACTGCATAGTGTTTTTAAACAAGTCCCTCTGATTAAAACGAAGACAAAAACAACTTCTTTATTGAAATCTGGAGTGTTGAAACAAAGTCTTTGGAAATTTACAGTGAGGAGATGAGATAAGAAATCTTTGAGAATTTACAATGAGGAGATGAGATAAGAAAACAAAATGCTGATGCTTCTCCCCCACTAAAGTGTTGACTTGTCCTCAAGTCATTATTCAATTGATGAATCAAACAGGAAACAAAAAGAAAAGGAATTCTTACCAGCCAACGAATTGGTTTTCAAGTAAGAATTCTGGTTTAGAGTGTGCCAGAGTCTGGTTTTCACATCTAACCCATTTTTATTATAATTATTTTTGTTTGTTTTTTTTTGTTTTTTTTTTTTTTTTTTAAATTTCTTTTGAATTTCTGAATTGAAATGAAATGAACTAAGGTAGAGATACTACAGCTGAAGGCTGCAATATCTCAACCTCTCTCTGCTGAGATACAGTTTGAAGAAAATTTTTCTTGCTGATGGGCTTATTGTAAAGTTTCAAGCGATGACCAGTGACAGTAAAGGAGTGGCCTTCTCCATCAATAGTTATGAGCTTGACTGATCCATTGTCATAAACTTTAATGATTTCATATGGCCCATCCAATGTGTGGTAAACTTGGCTTTATGATCTCTGAATTAAGAATCAAAGAGTAAAGCCCAATCTCCTTCCTTGAATGGCTTCTTCTTGATATGCGCATCATGCCATTGCTTCCTTTGTTTTTGCATGAGGATTGTTGTTTCCTCTGCTTGCTGCCTCATTTCATCCAGTTGGTTCAACTGCTGAATTATTTCTTGTTGTGCTTCATTCAGATCAGTTCCCAAATCTGCAGCCATATTAAAGGTATGTATTTGAAACTCAATGGGAAGCATTACCTCTTTGCCATACACCAACTGATATGGTGTAAATCATGTAGTATTCTTCCACGTGATTCTATAAGCCCAGAGTGCATATTTGAGCTTCTCTTCCCAATTCTTTCTGTTCATTGCCACAATTTTAGTGATAATTCCTTCCAAAGTTTTATTTGTGGATGGTAAGGTGTACTTCTTCTGTGCTTGATTTGATATTTTCTGTGATGTCCTTAACTAACTTTGAAGTAAACTGAGTACCTTGATTACTCACTATCTCCCTTGGTACTCCATACCTTACAAAAATATCTTCAAAAAGGAAGTTTACCAGTGTTTGTTTAGTTGCTTTAACTAGTGCTTTTACTTCAACCCATCTTGTTACGTAATCGGTACATACTAAGATGTACTTATTACCATTGGAGGTTGGATTAATGGGTCCTATGAAATATAGATCCCATTTTTCAAATGGATCTAGGTGCACTTGGAGCTGAAGTGGCATCTGATCTGTACCTGTTGGCCTGCCCATTCTTTGGCAACTATCACAACTCTTCACGTACTCCTTGGAATCCTTAAAAATGGATGGCAAGTAGTATCCAAGACTAAGAATCTTGAATGTTGTTCGCTTAGCTACAAAATGCCCACCACACGGCTCATCATGGCAAGATTTTAAAATATCAATTATCTCATCATTTCTTACACATCGTGTAATAATCATATCATAACCAGTGTAAAATAAATCGCCATTAATCCATGAGTATTGAGCACTTTGTTTGACTAGCCTCTTCTTTTCCTTTGGAGTAAAGTATGGAGGTGTTCTTCCTGTAGACAAATAATTGGCCAAGTCAGCATACCAAGGATTCACTATTGAAATTGCAAATTGATTTTCATCTGGAAAAGAATCTTCAACCAGAACAACCTCACCTTGATTTTGCAGTCTATGTTACAGGGAAAAGCGTCCATACAGAACTACTTATCCCACTAAGGTGTGGTAGCTACCTTAGAAACAAACGAAGTAAAGCTACTTTCGTTTTTCCTTTATGAAATATAGATGAGAGAACAACAAAGGAGACCAACCTCTGTCTTGCGCTTGGCTCCTAGTTCGATTCCTCTCTCTTCTGATAGTCCTTTGCTACTTGCTTCCTTGTATGCCCAGCTTCACAGAGTACCTATAGAATCAGAGTAGCATAACACTATACAAGAACATGGATTTATAATCATAAACAATCTAGGATCAGATGTAAATTGACCATACAAATGCATAAAACATAAATGACACAAGAGTATGGAGGAAAACTTGAATAGCTTTTATTGATAATCAAGAAAGAGCCAAGGGAGTTACAACCAGTTGTTCTGACCCAGCATCATCCTCTAAGCAAGTAAGCCCTTCTTCACCTCATACAAAGCTTAGATCACCCAACACTATGATGTTGTCTCAAGAAACCAACAGAAATTCCTTATAAGATGCAAAATTCCAGCCTCCATATCTCTGGGATGAGGGATCCATATATAGATATCTGTAAGGGAGATGAGTCAGCTTATGATTTGATTAGTGTCTTCTCTCTGATAGTTCTTTCTTCCACTTAGAGATTGATGATCTCTTACTCATCCTTGGACAAATTCAGAGAGGCAAGTGTCAGAGGAGAAGTTTCTGGAAGATTCCATGCCTCTCCACCTCGCGGAATGACACTGCCATTTGTCACTTCTCGCCCATTGCACCCCATAGAAGGGCTTTTTGAAATGCAACGCACCCACAGAGTGTACTTAGGTGAGATGCAACGCACTTTTCCTATGGAGTAGGTGAAATGATCCTGTTTTGACCAGTTTTGAGTGGTTTTTCATGGAGAACTTCTGGGAGAAGCTGTAATCAGTTGACCTTGTTCCTTTAGGAGTTAGAGCAACACTTTTAGGGACTTAGGAACCCTTGGTTTATGGACATTTTATGCTTGGGGTTGTAGTGCCCAAAAATGTCAATAACAGTTGCCCCCTAAAGCATGAGGTCGTTAATCTTTTTGATGTCGGGTGAAATTCTTTATCATGAGGATACGAAGTTCTTTGAAGCTAGGAGGAGACCTGTAATAAGATACAATACAATACATTATATTCATAATTTTTTCGTGATCTAGCTGAGGCGGGCATTCCCATGCTCAACTTTATAAATTCATTGTCATGTACATAGGACAGACAATCATCTGAGTGTAGACTGATGATTCTGGTAGAGCCATCATCCCTTTGATTGGATGATTACCTGTGCATCAATGATGTACATTTGATGTCTTTATTTCCCTAAATATATATCGCAGCCCGGATGGATGAAACTAGATCCGGGGTCTTCAATCTCGTTCAATCTTCACTCGAAGTACAAGTCGATCCATGTGAGAGATGTTCTGGAGTCGAACATGGAAAGACATCGCCTGATTACCAGCCAATGATGTAAGCTGTTAACAGACGTGAGAGGAGTCACCGATAATGATAATGACCCTCAAGGTACTGCAGTACAATTCACGTGGTGTGAATAAAGGACTTGGCGTCGAACACCACCCAAAATCTTTCGGTCGAAGGTCATTGATGTAAACCTGTCGCCGGAAGTGAGAAACTTGCCATTGATGCATGCAAGCTTCAAAGTACTGAACGGGGTGTTCCTAGATCGACTTCTTGGATAATGAGCTGATGTTGACAAGAAGTGATCTATCATAGGAGGGCCTTAATGAATCCCACATCAATGACATGGAATGGAGCAAATGATTTTAATGGAGGTGAAAATGATCTGGTGATATAAGGTTCAGGGTGGCAGTCATGAAAGAATGGAGCGTAAATGTATTGTAGCGGGTGAGACACAGGTGAATTCTCTGAATGACTTCTCTTGAACATATCGGCGACACTAACATGATGCATTGGTAGCATTAACCCAAAATTTGGATGGTGTGATGGCACCATGGTGATGTGACCGGTGAATGAAACAACCCAACCCGACTTGGATGCGAAGTGAAAGTGTCATGTTCAAGAGCGACTTGCTACCAACAAAGTTTCTTCAAGTTTTCTTCCCAATTTTTCCCAGGTCATTGCTGACCAGTACCTCTTTATTTTTGTCAAGCTTGAGGAGGATAACATATGCTTGTTCTATAATTTTCCCTTCGGGCAAACCCATTGCTATGTTTTAATGAGCCTAGCGATAGTGAAACTCGTTCTTGTCTGCTATGGACAAGTTTGTCGCTATTAGGTTTTAACGAGTTCAACGACAAATATAAATCGGTCCTTTTCAATTTTAGAGAGTCTGAAAAGGGACATAAAGGAAACTCCAAAATTCCTTTTTCGTCATCTAATCCCTTAAGTCCGAAAAAGTATAAAACAATACAGAAGGGATGAATTTTCGATACTTTTAACGAGCCGAACAAAACAAGTGCTCAATCTTTTTGTGTAATAATCCCTCAGGTCCAAAAGATTAAAATCTAAAGGAGGGATAGCACTTCTGGTCTCTTTAACGAGCTGGAGAGGCCAATAGCTCGGAAATCTTTTCATATTTTATGAGTCAGTTGAAAAGAGCTTAAAGGAGACTCATTTTTTGAGGAATGAGTGATAAAATTAGGTAGCAGCTGATTCCAGGTAAGGTTTGGAAATTTCCAATCACGGCAGTGTTACAAGGATGGCTAGTGGGATCACTCTTCGCAGCTGTTCCTCAAAAAGGGGTAAACAATCAAATGGAGGTGAATGATTGGCCAATACAGAGTGGAGGTGATGATGAGAACATGACCAAGGCTTTAAAGGCTGAAGTAATACATTCACGATGGTTATTTACTGGGAAATAGTTCATTTTTTAATGAGCTTAAACGCGGGGAGAAACATTTTCTCATGACTTATGTTTATTTTTTAACGAGCTTGAACTATGTGCTAAAACTGCTCGATACAATGGTCATTTCTTGACTTTACCATAAATAGCTTCGTTCTTTCAAAGATTGTACTGCATTTTCAATTGCTTCATCAAACTAGTTAGAAATGCACAATACATGCTTGAAAAATGAGTTAGAACACTAATATTTTACTCGAATTATGTAAAAAGTAATTTAAAAGTGCTTTTACCTCTCATTTTACCATTTCATTTGAACTTTGGCTTGTTGGAGCTTTGGAGGTGCTTTTCCCCCTTGATTTTCATCAGCTGATTCCGGGAGATTCTGTGGACGATTCTCGGCACCGTCTGGACCAGGTAGGAGCTAAACCTGAGCTCTTTCATTTCATGCCTTCCATTTTGCATTATGAGCTTGATCCCTGGTTTTTCTGAGCCTCTGGGATTTGAAAAACTCGCCCTGGCTTCAGCGCTCCCCTTGTGTATCGAAAGGTGCATTGGATGTTAGCCTGTCTTTTGGCTAATTGACATGCAACGCACCCAGAACATTACTGTAGGTGCGATGGGCGCAGGGAGGGAAGTTTATGCACAGTTTTTGATGGAAATTTTGCCTGTTTCTCACCAAGTCAGGATCTAACTCTTCTCTTGTTTGTTTTTCAGAGATTTTTGGAGCAAGATGACTATTACATGGTGAGAACGTGAGCATGAAGAAGAGGACATGCTTGATTTACATGATCCAGTTACAGTAAACGCACTGCGGAACTGTGGCTTGCTGAAGTTTTTCCGCATTTCTAGCATGAGACAAAAAATCAACTTGCTGCAGTATTTGCTCGATGCTTTTGATCCTGCCAGCCAGGTGTTCCAGATTAGGGGAAAATCCATCCCCTTGACTGTAGTGGACATCTATTTCTTGACCGGCTTATCAAGGCAGGGTGCCCCCATCTCTTTATCAGGTTCGGCCCGAGGAGGTGAATCTGTGAGAGATTATGTTCGCAGGTATTGCAGAGAGGGATCTGAGCCGAGTAAAGATGGCAAGATCATCATCCGTGACATCACTGGCAAGTCCCTGAGGAATATTCTGTTTAATTTTGGTAGGATGGCTGGTGGTGCGGCTCTTCATGTGGCCAACCGATCTTATATACAGTATGCCTTGGAATGTCTCCAACCAAAGGTGTTCAACTGGTGCGACGTAGTACTCCTTGTGATGAAAGAACAGTTGACCAAGGTGAAGAGTGGGAGGTTGAAGAACTTTGGATATGGTTCTATCTTGACCGCCTTCGCCTTGGAAAAGATACCACTGATGCAGCCGCAGTATATTGCACTCGATTTACCTTCACTGACTGAACCACGTATGCAGAGATGGGTCGACCATATGTCTAGACATGCTGGTCAGTCTCAGATTTCCTTTCCTGATACCTTCTTTGGGTGGTTTGATTGTTAGGATATGGTTTATGCTGAGTATCCATATGCTGGTATGGACTTCTGGGGTGACCCAGATTTAGTACTGTCAACTGGTGAACAATGGGGTGCCATTGGTAAATTCTTTGACCATATTCTTGTTTATCGTTTTTCTTTTATAATGTCCTTGTGCTTTATTCTATCAAGACTAATCAAAACTCATGTGTCCATGCAGATGTCCGTCCCGTTCGGCCAGTAGTATGCCTGAGAGTGCTAGCTGCCGCCCCAGCAGGAGAGGTTGTTGGAAGGGCTATCCTTCGCGACCTTGATGTGGCCGAGACTCTTACAGCATTACAAGACCACGTCGAGGGCCTCACTCTTGGTATTCCAGATGTGAGGACTGACGAGCTGCCTTTGAGGTTGTAGCGGCATACTACTGGTGTGCCAAGACGATGGACTAGGCTCTTACGCATGATCGCACAGGCTGTGACTTGCTATCATGAGCATCATTAGACTAGGGTGCCCCCTAGCATTTTGAGTTTTGGGTCATTTGACCAATTTTGTCTTGGTTACAGAACATTATGTGTAAACCATAAACAGTTATATATATATTTTTTATTTTTGGAGTTTTATTTTGGTTAAGTTACATGATCCAAACGCAAATATTGATGGGATGCTTCTTTTTATAAATGTTGCAAAAGTCTATCTAACACATAATTTGCCAATGAGTCAGTTAATGTGTTTAAGCTTCTAGAAATATGCTGATATTGAATAAAATAAAATTGCCTTTCCAAAATCTTAACCCTTAGGAACATGCGATAAATAGCTGGATTTCGGACAGAGTAGATACCAGTGAGTTATAGTATGACGAGTTGTGAGTCTAGCTTGACAATCAGTCGGCGTATACCATGTGTGATGTCATCAGAGAGAATTTCTATCAACGCGCTATATTCAGCGATGTTATTCATTGATCGACCAATACATACCCCTCTGAAACTTACTAACTCGCTGCTTGGATCAAAAATGGCCCAGGCCGCGGAAGATAGGTTCCGCGAACTACGACTCGCTCCGTCGGCATATCCGACACATGACTCCAATAGGTTTGACATTTGCAATAAATGTAAAAATTGGATTACTTGGCGAAAACAAAAACATAACAAAAGCATATAGGTTACTATACTGAATCACGTATAGTAACGCTTAAGGTACAACCCGTTACGAGGTTGTGCCAGTGGAATCCTGTCATAATCCATTAACTCGTATGCTCCTTTTGCTAGTACTCGCTTAACAATATAGGGGCCCATCCATAAAGACGTGAATTTACCTGCCCCTAATTTATCGGATTCTTGGTCATAAAGCAAGACCAAGTCACCTTCTGAGAAGACACGGGGTTTGACATTCTTGTCGAACTGCGACTTGAACCATTTCTTATGGGCTTCGTTAGCCAAAGCGGCATCACGATGGGTTTCATCCAATTGGATTAGTTCCAAGAAACGAGCCTCCTCTTCTGAAGTCCCGGGGAGAAGGTCAATTGCGAGTTTGAGGGATGATATTTCGCACTGGATTGGTAAGACTTCTTCTAGGCCATATACCAGTTGGAAAGGTGTAAACCCAGTTGCATTCCTTACCGATGTTCGGTAAGCCCACAAGGCTGAGTACAAGATTAGGTGCCAACTTCTTTTGTGAACTCCAATCATCCTTTGCAGCATGCGCTTCACAACCTTGTTGATTGCTTCAACTTGTCCATTGGCTTGCGGGTAATATGGAGTAGAGCTGTCGTGAGACAACCCTAATTTGGCAGCTAATTCGACCATCATGTGATGACGAAAATGCGATCCATGATCTGTGACTATAGCTTTTGGGACGTCGAATCTGGCGACTACATGATTGAAAAAGAAGAGGGCAACTGTTTCACCAGTATTATCTAATGTAGGCATCGCCTCGGCCCATGTGGTAAAATAGTCAACTATGACTATGATATACGCATGCCCCCCGGTCGAGGTGGGGTTACATGTCATGAAGTCGATGCCCCATTTGGTGAATGGCCCAACAGCAACTATTGGCTGCAGACGCGCGGGTGGTCTTCTGGTTTTGCTATTGAAAATTTGACAGGCATGGCAACTTATGACTACGGTTATGCAATCTTTGAACATTGTTGGCAAGAAGTATCCTGCTCGTAAAAATTTTTGTGCTGTAGCATAACCAGATTGATGCCCCCCACACGCGCCTGAATGACAATAATTCAGGACTTTTTCGGCCTCCTCATGGGTGAGGCACCTCCGTAGAACTGTATCGACACCACGACGGTAAAGTGTATCACCGACGATCATGTAGTCTTTTGATTGGTATCGAATACGTCTTTGTTTGGAGTGAGAGGTATTGGGCCTATATTTTTCGGTTTGGAGATAAATGATTATATCCCCATACCACATATTGCTTGAAGATATCAGAAACAAATTTTCTTCCACGATCGTTTCTTCGGATGTTTCATCGTTGGACGACGATGGGAGATCGCATGATAATTCTGCGAAAACCAGAGCTTTCTTTGACTTCGATTTTACAAATTCCATATCAAACTCTTGTAGAATTGCTATCCATTTTGAATATTTCCCCCCAGCAACTGTCGCGACAATATATAAGTCATGGGGTTGCAATCTGACAGAATGGTAGTTTTTCGAAAGAGGACATAGTGTCAAAATCTCTGTATCGCTTGAGCAGCTGCGAGCGCTAGCTTTTCAACATAAGAATATTTGGTTTCTGTATCATTTAAGTTCTTACTTAAATAATATATAGGATGTTCAATTCCGTTGTCTTCTTGAACTAAAACCATTGCGAAGGTTGTATCCGCTGCAGCCGGATACAGGTTAAAGTATTTTTGATAATCAGGAGCGTACATTAATGATGCTTTCATTAGCGATTCTTTTAAAGCATCAAAGGAAGCTTGCGCAACCTGATCCCAGACAAAGGGTACTTCCTTTTTCAAAAGATGCGTATAACCTTTAGCAAGTTTGGCGTAATTTGGAATGAACCTCCTCAGAAAGTTTGCTTTCTCTTGGAGTTTCTGAATCTGAAGCAAATTAGAAGGTGGAGGAAAATTTATGATTGTCTGAACCTTACATGGGTCAAGACAAATCCCGTCTTTCGAGACTACAAAGCCAAGTAAATGACCAGAACTGACACAAAATACACATTTGTGTGGATTGAGTCGTATCTTGTAGTGTCGGCAATGTAGAAATATTGCTCTTAAATGCTGCGGATGATCAGTCCGCTTTCGCGAATGAGCCGGAAGGTCGTCGAGGTACGGTTGAACGATGTTTTTGATGTCATGGAAGGCATAATTCATTGCCCTCTGAAATGTTTTCCCTGCGTTCTTTAAACCAAAGCGTAATTTTCGATATGCGAATGTGCCCCATGGACAAATAAATGCAGTCTTTGACTAGTCCTGTGAGTGGATATTTATTTGACTATACCCGGAGAATCCATCCATAAATGAAAAGATTTCACATTCGGCTTATTCATCAATTATCTGGTCAATGAAGGGTGTAGGATAGTTGTCTTTTGGACAAGCTTTATTTACATCCCTATAATCGACGCACACTCTAATCGTTCCTTGTTTTTTCATAACAGGAACAATATTTGATACCCAATCGGTTAGAGGAACCGGGTAAATGAAACCAGCATGAAGAAGTTTTTCAACTTCTGCCTTAATGGCAGCGGCTTTCTTGGGGTGCACCTGCCGTAGCCATTGTCGTAGTGGTTTGACATCTAGATACATCTTGATTTCATGTTCAATGATACTCGAGTCAATGCCTGGCATTTCATTATATGACCAAGACATCTTTGAACTCGTGAAAAAGAGAGTTATATATTTCCAGTTCTGAAGGAGAACAACATTTGCCAACATAAATGTTCTCTACAACATCTGTTTTGGTCAAGATATTTATGGCGATAGTCTCTTCAATGTTGGACAAGTTTCGCTCTGAATCCACCGTGTTTACATTATTTGATAGAAAATCAAAAACTAAAGGATGATAAAGGTCATCAGGAGTATTTTCTTCACAATCCGGAAGAAGGGAACGATGGTGGTAATCTTCCCATGGTGCCCCTTCAATTACCATTTATTGAACAATTCCTTCGTCGGTGACATGCACTCTCGACCAAGGATCTGAAGGGGTGCCATATCCCTTATACCTATCTATCCAAATGCTTGATGAGTGTTGATTTGGTTTGCCTCCCATGCTAGGAACACTTATTGCTACAATATTTGTGTTGGACTTGGAGGCAAAACCTGCGCATGATCCATGTCGATATCGTTTTCTGAGATCTTTTTTGAAGATATCATATTGCAAGTTCCTACCGATGCTACTTCCGCCAAATTTATTCGAGGTGGAAGGGAAAAAGTTCCCATTAATATAGGGTCTTTTAGTAGGCCTACTCCGATATTTTGAAGCAAATGGGGGCTTCCATGGATCATTGGAATGCTTCCCGTAACTTGAGAACCATTGGGGAGGAAGTTTTGTTGATCGACAATTGTAGTCCCTCCTTGAAAGGGAAATGCAATCTTCCTAAAATAGGTTGACACAACATCAGCCATAGCATATATCCATGGTCTTCCCAGTAGGATGTTGTAATCGAGATTTCCGTCGATTACTTCAACATCTATTTCTACTGTTTTTCCTCCTAGTTCCACCTTCAAGTTACTTAGAATACCATATGGGGTGTATGTTCATCCGTCAAATGCTTTTAATGTCGTCGAAGATCACGACAAGGTTGGAGATCCTAAAGTTTTCTAGCAACTCAACGACATAATACATGTAGATGCCCCCTCATCAATAATCGTTCGATGAAAAGTTTTGTTGAGGGCTTTCACTTGAACGAGGAAAGCTAGTTGAGCTGGTAACTTAGGATCATATCCTTTATGATCACAGGATACAAGATTGGAATCCTTTGGGTCTATCCCACTGATGGCTGATAATAAAGCCTACTTTTGGGATGAGAAATTCTGTAGTACCTCAAGTGTCGACATAGTGGATGGCGATTGGGCCAAATCTTCCACTATATTATAATGTTGTGCTGCTCTAGCATGAGGATTAAATGTCGACTTGTGTACTACTCCCTTTGGTAGTTTTATTGTCAGTTCAGGAATGATGGGCGGTGCAACTTCTGTCGAAGTTGTTGTCGAACTACTAGGTTGATCTTTATCCTTGTTGTTCGATAGCTGTGGATTCCCATAATCTTTGTTCCTTGTCAATATCAAAGCATCATTTTGCTGTTTGGAAACCGACAACATTAGCACTTGAGACGGGGAAGCATTTCCACTGTCAACCAGATTTGTTCCTGGATTCGGAAACAGATCAGTTAATACTGCTGAGGTCTTTGTATTCTTGAAGAATTTTTTAAGCTCAGCTTTATACGGACAATCTGATGTCTAATGATCCTCATCGCATATAAAGCATGGATGATTTGGTTTCTTATTTCCAGAAGGGTTCGCAGAAGATTTTTCAGGTGATGATTCTTCCTGTTTCTTCTTATTCCCTTTGCCTTTCTTCTTGCTCCCTGGTTGCTTGGTTTCTTTGCCTTTATCTGTCGATACGACATTTACTTCCGAGGCAAGAAGTTCCTCTTTTGCATTTTGACTGGAAATGTTACGGGCCTTTTTAGATGTAGCCTTTGTCGATTTCGTGTCTGTTGCGCCAATCACACCATCGCCAGCATGAGGGTCATTGTTTGATTTAGGAGAAGGAGGGACTGAGAATTCCGGTCTAGGAGCGTCAGGTATTTTATCGTAGAGCGTGCCAGACTGAGTATAAATCAAGTCTAAATATTGCGCACGAGCAATGACTTGCTCTTCGGTGACGACTCCCCCTTTTGCCACATCTTCTGTAATAGAACGCAATAATGACTTAATAAACCATTCAGCTAAAAGTTGATCAGGAACATACGTTTTTACCATTCTACGACGACGTCGCCACTCATGTATATGATCAAATATGTGAGTGGCATTTGTTTGTTTGAAATTGGCAAGAAGTTCTGTTCCTGTTTCGTACCTTATTGCTAATTGAAAATGGGTTAAAAAGGTTGTGGCTAAGGTACTGAAGTTGTCAAATGAAGCTCTGGGCAATTCAATATACCATTTTGCTACCAGACCAGTTAACGTCCTCTGAAAAAGGTGAAGCCTAATCGAATCATCATTTAGGGTGTTTGATGAACACCACAGATGAAAGGTCATCACATGATTCGACGGATCTTCACCCAGATTTCCATTAAATTTAGGAATATCTGATGGAAGTTTATGTGGAATTGGTGGCCACCAAGGGGCGTAAGCAATTGGATCGTTTGTTAACCGATTTAAATTAGGTAACTCTAAAGTCGCCATGAAGGGTAACTGTTGATTCAGGTTAGGTGAAGCATACCTAGGATAAGATGGGATCGCCTGAGCAGTTGGTCTTTGCATACCAACATAATGCATTTGATGCTGGTAACTTTGGTAAGGTTGGTGGGCATGACCATTGTAGAATGGTTGATTGTTACCGTTTTGCATATACGGCTGCCCACTATTTGCAAAGATTTGTTGCTTAGAACCTTGGTATACTTGTTGGAACTGCGGTTGTTGGTATTGCACTTTCCATGGTTGTGAAGCCATGTGTTGTTGCCTGATACTAACTGTTTGACCAAGATGAGGGGTAATTGTACCTATTTGAACCTATGTCATTCCACCAGTCGGCGATTGTGGTTGAGTTGCAGGGTCAAGAGGTTGTTGCATTACAACCTGAGAAACCTGAGGTTGGCATACAACACGCAGCGCTTGAACTTGCGACACCGTCACAATAGCAGGCGTAGTTGGTATACTTGACATAGGTAAACATTGTTGCACGAATATACAACTCTTGGTTGTTGAGGTAGTATCGATACCCAACCGCTTGACGTAATTCCAACATAACCCGAATTTTTTTGTGAACTCCCGTATGGCTCTCCTCCCGGAGGGGACAATGAAAGGGTATACTGCCCCCCATACGGTGGTAATCCGGTATTTAAGGGAATGGTTTGCCCTTGAGGACCGGACTGCCCAAATTGACCTCCAAATGGATTAATTTGTTGAGACTCAACATAAGAGTTCCCGGATATTATTCCGGATGAACAAATAGGAATGGACCATACCGTCGAAATAGCCCCTGGGTGGGCTCCTTCTAGCGATTGAGAACTAGTTGGGACAGATGGTATATCGGCGAACATTGTTGGAGTGATAGCAAGAATTTCTGCCGTCGCTGTGTTAGACAACACAATCCTAGATGTTGATGGTTGTTCAGACATTTCTAGTCTATCCAAAATATTACCTAGCAATTCTACAGGAGCTTCCGCTGGCGGTAGACTAATTTCTGATGAAGAAGGATACACAGTGATCCCGACTCCAAATTGCGATGGAGTACTAGATGGAGGATCCTCTACAATCTCTTCTATAGCAATCAGACCAGGTGGAAGGGGTAGACCGTAAGGTCCGTAGAATATTTCTGGTGCCGAAGAAGGTATGGAATCTACAGTGACAGATGTTTTGGAAACAACACTCTCCGAACCGGTTGTAGATGGAACTGGTTCAATGATACAAGTGTTTACCCTCAGACTAGGATCAATACTACTGTCTTTCGGTGGCTGCTGAACTTCTTCTGTAAAGGCAGGGATACCAGAAATGTTTGGAGTAACCGGATTCTCTGATGTTGTTGGAACACTTGTTCTAACTTTACCGGGAGATATGGAATCGGTTAAACGAGTTCACTTTGTCCGTAATAGTTTCGATTCCGGAGATAAAGATGGTTGACTTGTAAGCCTCCGTGAACGACGGGGTTTCAATTGACTTTCTTCCATGATTGCGGATTACTCGATCAACTAAAAATCAAGGGGAAGTATGTTTCCGAATTAGATGAATTTTAGACGCTTTGACACAACTTGTTTTTTCAATTTTTAAGAGTCGAGAAAAAACAAAAGATGACTCTAGTCGCCTTCTAATTTTAATGAGCCTGAAGTGACAAGTGCTCAGATGGACCTTTTCCGTTAAGGAGTCTGAAAAGGAATGAAAGGGACTGCTCTGGAAATCTAGGCGGAGGGATTACTAAACCAATCGCAAAACTGCAGAATACTTTTTACTGTACGGCAATCAATCTTCATGAATGTTGTGTTCAGTGCATTGCGATCGATAGGGTGGCAGACACGGCTTCCTATGGATAAAGGATTAAGCCTATTGTGGTCTCCCAAAATATACTCGACGGTACGTGGGAGCACAAGTCCATACTAGCACTTATCATCTCAAAGTGGAGGAATCACCCAAGCATCAGTGAGAAAAACAGTTACCAAGCTTTACGACGCTGAAATACGTCTCTAGCCTAGACTTCTAGATGTTGTGCGTTAGGTTCCAAAGTGTTGTTAGATTCATTAAATTTATTTTATAGTTGATTTTGCTTAAGAAATTTTTCTTTCAGGTTCACCGCGTGATGTAGATGTACAATTCCTAAAATGCAATCTAGGATGATAAATAGTCTTTTATCTTCTTTGTGCAATGAAAATCCTAGCTACTAAGGAAAGAGAGACAGTATTCTTTCACAAAGAGCAAAGAGCACACACTATATGCACTGTCCTAAATCAAACCAATCAAACAGTCTAAATGCAAATGCACATGCATGTATTTGTTTTCGACTTTCTTAATATGTGAGTGATAATAAGAAAGCTAATGCACAAATCTGAATTACTTTTCAAGTGACAATTACTAACAAGTTTCTTTTGAAAATAAAAATGAGGATAATGAGACCACTTTATGATTTGGAAATGAATACTTGCTTTCGACACTAGAAAAACTACAAATTTAGATCAAATACAACAGTAACAGGGTAATCGACTATGAAGAGCAATCAGACTCTCTTCTACGATTGAAAACGACACTTACGACACTTTCAAATCGAGAAACGACAGTACAACTACGTTACTTTTTTGCAAAGGAGAACTGAAAATGACTCAACAAATACACAAAAACATTTACAGTTCTTTGCACAATGGAGGCAGAATAACAGCAAGGAAAAGGGGTTTCAAATAGAGATATACTGACTACAGGCAGCAAAATTCATGAATAGAACTGAAAAGAATGAACACAGAAACCAAAACTGAGGAACAATGCCTAGTCTGATCAGCACACCTGTAACACAGTGAACTTGAAATGCAGCGCACCTACTACACTCGGGAAGTGCGCTGAATTTTAGATTCACAGAACAAAGCCTGCGCTGGGCCAGAGACAAGACTTTGCTTGGGTTCCGGGTCACAGTTTGCAGTTTAGTTCAGGAGTTTTGGCCGAGCAAATGGTAATCAGTAAATCAACAATCAGGGGTAGATCTAAGGAGGTTACTAGAGCTACCACAACGGCAATCAGAGAGTTTGTAAATCAGTTGTTTAATTCATAAACAAAACCCAGAGATTGACTGAAGCGGCATTTATCTACTTTGCATTTGCATATCAAATGCAGTTCGAAAGCTACCTGGCTCGACTTCAGGCTCCGTCTGTAATTTATAAAATAAAAAACAAGGAAGATAAACAAACAACCTAGTCGCTCCCCAGTGGAGTCGCCATTTTGTTACAGGGAAAAGTGTCTATACAAAACTACTTATCCCACAAAGGATGGTAGCTACCTTAGAAACAAACAAAGTAAAGCTACTTTCATTTTTCCTTTATGAAATATAGATGAGAGAAGAACAAAGGAGACCAACCTCTGTCTTGCGCTTGGCTCCTAGTTCGATTCCTCTCTCTTCTGATAGTCCTTTGCTACTTGCTTCCTTGTACGCCTAGCTTCACAGAGTACCTGTAGAATCATAGTAGAATAACACTATACAAGAACATGGATCTATAATCATAAACAATCTAGGATCAGATGTAAATTGACCATACAAATGCATAAAACATAAATGACACAAGAGTATGGAGGAAAACTTGAATAGCTTTTATTGATAATCAAGAAAGAGCCAAGGGAGTTACAACCAATTTTTCTAACCCAGCATCATCCTCTAAGCAAGTAAGCCCTTCTTCACCTCATACAAAGCTTAGATCACCCAACACTATGATGTTGTATCAAGAAACCAACAACCATTCCTTACAAGATGAAAAATTCCAGCCTCCGGATCTCTGGGATGAGGGATCCATGTATAGATATCTGTAAGGGAGATGAGTCAGCTTGTGATTTGATTAGTGTCTTCTCTCTAATAGTTCTTGCTTCCACTTGGAGATTGATGATCTCTTACTCATCCTTGGCCGAATTCAGAGAGGCAAGTGTCACAGGAGAAGTTTCTTGAAGATTCCATGCCTCTCCACCTCGCGGAATGACACTGCCATTTGTCACTATTCGACCATCGCACCCCATAGAAGGGCTTTTTGAAATGAAATGCACCCACAGAGTGTACTTAGGTGAGATGCAACGCACTTTTCCTATGGAGCAGGTGAAATGATCCTGTTTTGACCAGTTCTGAGTGGTTTTTCATGGAGAACTTCTGGGAGAAGATGTAATCAGTTGACCTTGTTCCTTTAGGGGTTAGAACAACACTTTTAGGGACTTAGGAGCCCTTGGTTTATGGACATTTTATGCTTGGGGTTGCAGTGCCCAAAAATGTCTATAACAATCTAGAAAGAAAATCTGCCACCTGATTCTCCTTACCTGGTCTATCTAACATTGTGATGTTAAATTCCTGCAACAATAATAACCATCTGGTAACTCTACCACTAGCTACTGGTTTATTCATTAAATGCCTAATGGCAGAATGGTAAGTATGTACAAAAACTTCATAACCAGTTATATAATGTCGAAATTTATTCATAACATATATGATGGCAAGCATTTATTTTTCTATGATTGTGTAGTTTAATTCTGCAGGTGTTAGATTTTTGCTAATGAAATAGATGGAATAATAACAAGACTCCTCTTTTTGGCCCAATGAGGCACCTACTGCAGTATAGATGCATCTGTAAAGATGTGAAATGGTAGGTTCCAGTTAGGTCCTTTTAAGACTGGTGTGGTTGACAACTTCTTTTTGAGTGTTTCAAATGCTTGCTGGCAAATCTCATTCCAGTTGAAAGGTACATATTTGGCTAGAAGTTTAAACAAAGGTGAAGTTATTTCACTAAAATGTTCAATAAAACTTCTGTAATAGTATGCATACCCAAGGAAACTTCTCACCTCTTTTTGACTCTTCGGAATTGGCAAATTGACAATGATCTGGATTTTCGATGGATCAACTTTAATGCCTTGAAAAGAAATATAGTGGCCTAATACTATCCCCTCGTTTAACATCATAAAGCACTTTTCATTGCTCAGGGACAGATTAGCTTCAATACATCTC
Organism: Pinus tabuliformis; assembly: GCA_031772625.1. NCBI lineage: Eukaryota > Viridiplantae > Streptophyta > Pinopsida > Pinales > Pinaceae > Pinus > Pinus tabuliformis. The sequence goes on from CM062818.1 coordinate 298,089,475, forward strand.
TTCAAAACATTTTCAATATTCTCTAATGCATGCTCAAATGAATCGCCATACACTGAAAAATCATCCATGTAAACTTCAACGCAATCATGAACTAAATCAGAAAAAATAGCTAATACAACTCTCTGAAATTTAGCTGGAGCATTGCAAAGTCCAAATGGAAAAACATTATAAGCATAAGTGCCCCAGGGACAAGCAAAAGTGGTTTTGTCCTGGTCCTCTAAGGCTATCCTAATCTGGTTGTAGCCACTGAAACCATAAAGAAAAGAGAATGATGATTTCCTAGCTAATGTGTCTAGCACTTGGTCAATAAATGGTAGTGAGAAATAATCTTCAAGTGTTTCTTTGTTCAATTGTCTGTAATTGAAACAAATCCGCCACTTACCATTTTTCTTGGGCACTATTACCAATGGGGATACCCACTGACTGTCTGAGATAGGATAGATAAAATTAGCTTTCAACAGTTTTTGTAATTCCTCTCTAACAATATCCTGGAGCATGGGGTTCATTCGTCTCTGCGGTTGCCTCACTGTTTTGATAGTACTATCGGTATAAATATGGTGAGTGCATGTTTCAGGGTGAATCCCGTGCATATCAGTGTAGTCCCAAGCAAATGCTTTCTGGTGTTTTCTTAATAATTGAATCAGTTTCTCTTGCTGAGATGAGTCTAGGTGAGTGCCAATATTCAGATTTTTTCCTGGACTAATCTCTATGGTCTAACTCTGTGTGTTTGTGATGGATTGAATGGGAAAAATATCGTGGAATGTCGTTCGTAAAGATTGAATGGTGCATGTTTCCTGAAAATTTTGGGCTAAAAGTTCATCTGCAGCATGATATTGGTCATTCCCCAAATTTTCGGAAATATCAAGTTGAGAAAGGAACAATTCTATCAAATCATCATTATTATGTTCTTGAAAATCATAGATTTGGTTGATGTTAAAAACAAATCGTACTTCTTCTTTATCATTGTATTTATCGTCAAGCCATAAATTGTGTGCTACTGCTGGTGATTGTGCTGATGGGTAAAGAGTGAGTTGGTTTCTTTCAGTTCCTCATGAAATGATCATATTACCCGATCGACATCCTATGAATGCATCAGCAGTTGCTAACCATGGTCTACCAAGGATGATAGGGTGCCCTCCTAAATTGGATTTGGGTTAAAGAACTAAAAATTCCACTAGATACGCCCAAGAGTCCAGCAAAACAATTATGTCCTCCAGAATCTCTTAACGAATCACTTTAGACCTATCAACGAGTTCTAGAACAATTGTTGTGTGTTGCAAATTTGTGAGCTGGAGTGTTTTCATGGTTTCAAGAGTCATGAAATTTATTGCGGCCCCAAGATCTATTAAGGTGTTTGGAATATGTATGTTGTTAATGATTGTAGTGACTCTGGGAATACTAGGATCAACATACTTTTCCATTGAGATGGTGTTTGTCATAAGGCCAGCTAAATCTCCAATAACATGAATGGTTTGTGGATCAACCCTTTTCCTAGTGGGCTTCTTAAGGCACAGTTCTTTGATTGCTTTAGTATATATGGGAATGTCTTTTATGGCTTGTAGTAGTGGAATTTTTATATAGACATTCTTGAGCTCATCTAAAACATCAAACTGTGGTATAGACATTGGAATTTTTGTTTGGACCAATCAGTCTGGAAAAGGTGGTGGATGCAATGGTTGCATTTGTTTATTTTTGTTGTCATTGTTTTGTTTTCTTTGATTTGCAGTTTCATTTTCATTTTCTTTGTTTTCTTCTTGTTTATCAGTTGTTGGAGATTCTTTGTGAAGTAATTTACCAGACCTCAAATTGATATTTTGCAAGGGTAATGTGGGATATGAGGTTCCCTCATCTACATTGTAGGCTGGCCTCTCTGCTCTGTTATTTGGATTTGGTACAAGCTGAGCATGGATTTGAGTAGGTCTGGGAGGTTGTGAGTTAGATGGAAGTTGTAATTGTGTTGGATTTATTGGTGGAGGAGTAGGCAATGCTTGTTGAGTGGGTTGAGGTTGATGTGGGTAAACAACTTGTTGTTGAGGATATTGTTGATATGATTGAGGATATGGCGAGTATGGCTGATGATATTGTTGATATGGCTGCAAGTATGGTTGGTATGATTGAGGATATGAATGATATTGTTGAGAGTATTTTTGAGATGGTCTCCATTGTTGTTGGGGGTAATTTTGGTGTTGCCATGGCATGGGTACATTCCATGGATTCTGAGCATACATCTGATCATGTACAGGAAATTGCAAATTCTGATTTGGGAACATACCTTGAGGTGCTGGTTTTGGCTGCCATGGTCTCTTTGCGCCCATGTAATACACATTTTCCATATCTGCATTAGCTGCCACATTACAATTCTGCAAAACCTTGAATTTAGACCAATGAAATATATCATGATTTTCAATACAAAAGGCACAAACTTGAATGTTTTCTAATTGGAAGTCTTTTAAGGCATGTTTCTTCCAGCATTTTGGGCAAAAGATAGCCATTATCTAATCTTCCTCTTCTTGTCTCTTCTTAGCTTTTAGAGTGTCAATTTGGGTTCCTAAGGTACTTAACAGATCTGTTTTGAATTCTTCTAACAGGTTCCCTATTTCAGCCCTTGTGACACTTGCTAAAGCAGATTTTGTTGCTTTGGATGATATGGTTCTTTTTCCAATTTTGGCTTTGCTCCTAGAATACTTTTCACATAACTCAGAAATTTCTTCAAAAGTTAAAGTGGAAATATCACCTCTGCCGATCAAGTTAAGATCATCTAAGTATTCCTCTCGAATTCCTTTCAAGAATATTGTTCGAATCAAATCAAGAGGCATGGTTCGGTGTTTTGATTTTTGTAAGTTGTAAACAAACCATTCTAAGTATTCCTCTAAATTTTCATCCTCTTGTTGGTTCATCCTAAAAATATCATCTTTGGAATCTTTCGATCTACAATAAGGTTGGTATTCCTTTAGGAATATTCTTCTCATGCCATCCCAATCAGTTATCGCATGTTCAGCAAGCCCCATGAACCATCTTAATGCTGATGCTTTTAATGTTATTGGGAAGAGTCTAAGCTTATGGGCATCATCTGTGTAACCATATGTTCGACATAAAATGTCAAACTCAAACGAGAATGAATCTGGGTCTTCTGAAGCCATGCCATAAAATTTTGGTAGCACAGATGGAGGTATTTTTTTCATTTTCATTTCATCATCTTCTTGTGGTTCTTGAATAGGAAGTTTAAAGGTTGACTCTTCCTCGTCTCTTCGACCTTGGTTTGGTACTGATACATCTCCTTCCTTAGCCATTTTGATAGGTTCCTTTGTTCCTTGTTCAGTGTCACTTGTTTCAAAGAGAAGATTAAAGAAAGATTGTTGAGTCACTGTGCTAATTTCTCCTTGTATAGAGGATCCGGGGAATTGTTTCTTATGTGATTTGTATGCTAAGAGAATTTGCCTCTCGATGAGTGTGAGTCTTTCCCCTGATTTTTTTTATCCTCTAATTCTCGTATGGTGACTTCCTTAGCAGGTGTGGTGTTTTCAATGTTTCCTAAAGGGTTTGCTCCTGATGGTAGGTTAGTTTTTGGATGGGGGGTTTTTATGAATCTACCTTTATTATCTCTAGATCTGGACATAAGTAAACATGACTTCTGAATCTATGTTTTTGCTTGTTTTTGTTTATTAATTTTTTTTTTGAAATCCTCTAACTACGCCTCCCCGTCAACGGTGCCAAAATGTAGTGACAAACCTAGGGTGCTAGACTAGGCTAAATTTATTATCGACCAGGGTAAGTAAACTTCGAGGCATGCGTCTAAAATCTATAGACATAAAGGATTCCTAACTAAGTGTTCATTGTGATAGGTTCCAGTACTTCTTTACGGAAGGTTAAGTTATGTTCCCTATCACTTTAACACCCATGTCTCTCAACTCATCTAATTGTCCTAAAGACACTGTGTATTGCTTAGACCGAGATTTTAATCCCCTTACAAGGATGTTGTGCATAAAAGCTCTGTCTAGTTAACACTCAACATTTAACACTCAACATTCATGAAATATCAAAAGCATACTACAAATTTAAATACATGCAAACAGAGTTTATGAAGATGCTTTAAAAATATAACGATGGATCAGATCTCTTATGAGATACGGTTCAATGATCTTAACGATAAATCCTTTAAGCTATCACCATAAACACCATTCATAAGGATTGCTAATTGAATCAACGAAATCATAAGCATAACTCTAATCACTATGCATGTTATTCAATATTCAAAAGATGCTAATGAAATGGAAAATGACAGTATACCCGTCCACGTAGGGCCTATCCGCGTTTCAACGGTATACTGGAATATGCTCAAGAAACTAAGGTATTAACGCATGAACAATGTTATAATGAAACCGTGACTGTAATCGAGTTCTGGTATTAAGTTCTGAAGATCATACAAAAGCTCTATTTTCAAAACGATATACAGAGATCAACAACCATGTAACTGTAACTATATCAGTGTTTTCAAAAGCAAATAATACACGACTTCCATTTGGATTGAATGTACATTCACTATGCTGTTATTTCCGCTTTTACTATGGAATGATTTTTGGGTCATTTCCATTCAAAACTGATTTCCAAAAAGAAACAAAACGAAACCGGTTTTGAAACCTATGGCTGTTGTTGCGTTTTTCACCAAAAGGCTGGGGCTTTGACGAGCGTTGACCGCATAACAAGGAGTGTTGGATTCGCTGTAGGATCGATGTTTCTCCATGCTTGTACATTCTAGTTTTTGTTCCTATTCCTTGCTTTAGCTCGCCTGTCATGCCACATGTCAGATGATGAACCATTTACAGGATGTTGTAACTTCCTGTAACCTTTTTATTAAAAACTCCTAATTTCTAACCTAAAAAATCATAAACTAACTTTAATGTAAACTAACAACTATAATACTGTTAACTAATCAATTTCAAGGAATATAAGGGATCTATGGAGGGAAAAGGTAGACAAATGATGTGTTTCAAGAGGAAAAATAAGGTCATGGGATTGTACCAACAGCACCTAAACAAGTTAACTATAAATATTAAATATCCACTACCCCAAATTGATGACTTGTTTGATCAAGTAAGGGGAGCAATTGTATTTTCAAAAATTTAAGGACTGGTTATCATCAGCTGCGGATAAAAGATGAAAATATTCACAAGACATCTTTTTGAACTTGATATGGACATTATGAGTTCGTACTGTTACCTTTTGGTCTCACTAATGCACCAACAACCTTCATGCGTCTAATGAATAGCGCACTTCACAAATATCTTGATAGAATTGTGTTAGTATTCATAGATGAAATCCTAGTGAACTCTAAAGATGAAGAAGAACACCAAGAAAATCTTAGATAGGTATTACAGACTTTAAGAGAACATAAGATTTATTCAAAACTCAACAAATGTGAGTTTTACAAAAGCATAATTTAGTATTTAGGGCACATTATTTCCAAGGAAGGATTTTTGTTGACCGTGAAAAGTTTAAGACTATTATGAATTGGCACACACCTAAAGATGTGTTAGCAGTTCACTCATTCATGGGAATTGTCGGATATTATCGAAGATTTGTAGAATAATTTTCCAAATTATCTTACCCCATTACCTCCTTGCAGAAAAAGGCAATAAACTTTGAATGCACCACCAATTGTCAAGAAAGATTTAACAAATTAAAATCATTGTTAAGAGCAACCCCTATACTAAAAATTGCAGATCCAAATAAGGAATTCATCGTTTGTACTGATTCTTGTTTAGAAGGACTTAGGGGTTTGTTGATGCAAGAAAATGAAGTAATAGCCTATGAATCCAAAAAGATGAAAAAACATGAATGGAATTGGCAGTAGTGTGCACACCCTAAAAATATGGAGGCAATATTTATAGGGAAAGAAATTCATTTTGGTGACAAATCACATCAGTTTGAAATATTTCTTTAGCCAACCTTACTTAAATGCTAGACAAGAAAGGTGGTTAGCCTTCCTTAGTGAGTTGAATTTGATATAAAACTCATAAAACGAAAAGAGAACAAAATTGTAGATGCTCTAAGTAGTCATGCTCATGCTTTGGTAGGACATTTTTGAGCATCACTAATACATATTTTGGGGAACATATGAAATAGGCACTACAAAAAGACCCTCAATATCAGGAAATGCAGTAGAAAATAAAGCAAAAAGAAGTTTTTGGATATGCTAAAAATTCTGAAAAATCACTAACCTACTGAAACATATAGTACATTCCTAATGCGGTCATGTTAAAACAAATGATATTGGAAGAATACAACAAGAAACCATATGGTTTTCACCTAGGATACCAGAAGATGGTAACAACATTAAGGAAAAAACTATTTTGGTCGGGTATGAAGAGTGATGTGGAAGAATATTTAGCAAAATACTTAGAGTGTCAAGAAGTAAAAATGGAGCACCAACATCCTACAGGATTAATAAATCCATTACCCATTCCTGAATGGAAGTGGGAGGTAATTTCAATGGATTTTATATAGGGTTACCAAGAACAAAGTACCAACATGATTCCATCATGGTGGTGGTAGACACTTTGACTAAAGCAGCACATTTTATACCAATGCAGTCTACTTTCGGAACCACTCAGGTTGCCAACATTTTCATGAAGGAAAATTTTCTTTTGAATGGTATACCAAAAATGATACTGTCAAGCAGAGATGCTAAATTTACCTCCAATTTTTGGAAAGCTATGTTTGGGAGCATGGAGAGTCAATTAAAATTCAGCACTATATGTCATCCTCAAATAGATGGATAGACAGAGAGGAAAAACCAGATCCTAGAAGATATGATACGCATGTATGTCATGCATAGGCCTACTAGGTAGGATTTTCTGCACTTAGCAGAATTTTCCTACAATAATAACTACTAAGATTCCATAAAAATGAGTCATTTTAAATCTTTATATGGAATGATGTCTCATACGCCACTTAGTTGGGGTCAACCGAAAGATAAATTAATATTGGGACCTGAAGCTTTGCAAGAAATGGAATAGATAGTGCGAAAGATTAGATAAAATATCAAAATAACACAAGAGAGGAAAATAAGTTATGTAGACAGGAAGAGGACTCATAAAGAATTTAGCATTGGAGATCATGTGTACCTACGATTAAAACATAGAAAATTATTCTCAGAACTAGGAGTTGGGCCAAGTTGGCACTACGATTCTACGGGCCTTTTGAAATTTTAGACAAAGTTGGTCTAGTGGAATCAGTTGGCTCTTCCCAACCATATTAAAGTTCATAATGTTTTTCATGTACCTTATTAAAAAAATATATCCATGATAACTCTCATGTAATTGATTGGAACTTGATACAGGTGGAACTTAAAGGAGACTTTTTGCTAGAGCTACTCTATATCTTGGATCGGAGAGATACCATGCTTTGGAATCAAGTCATCACTCTGGTTAAAGTGTAGTGGAGGCACTTTACACCTAAGGAGGCTACTTGGGAATGAGAGGATATTATGAAAGAAGCCTACCCATCATTGGTCATAAGTGAGGCAGCTGAGAAATAAACACCAAGGGCGGTGTTATTTTTATTAGAAGGGGAAGATGTAATACCCCTTTATGTTACCGTAAATATTCTTTATTTAGAATGAACTACTCTAGTGTAATGGCTAAGATTCCATAATGAACTTAATTTGAAATACAACATGGTTATGTATTAAATAAAATTGAATAATAAAGATAAACTAGATAATTACTTGGGAAAAAACTTGAGTTAATGAGATCCTAACCCAAATACAGAAACTGAGGTGGATGGATAAGCAAAAGATAAAATTCTCGTAATTACACCTAAAAAGTCCCTAGGGGTGGTTTGATGTGATTTAATATGATTGGGAGAAAAATATATATGAAATCATTCAGTGTGGAAAAAACACTGAGAAATGGTGAATAAAGCGTCGTGGGACAAAACGATAGGCTTTAACGAAAAAGGGAAGATACTTTTTCGAAAAATAGGAAAAAAAATCCTCTACCATTGGGCTAGAATACCCTAGAAAGCGGGATGCCGCTAAGGAAAGTTTGTTAGGGAAGCAAGGCATGAAAATGGCTTGTCTAAAATCACAAGATGTTGTTGATTATGGGAAGGAGATCTCAACTCGAGAGCGAAACTATGGAAAAGGTTCATGGTTGGGTGAAAACATTTCACCCCAAGTCATTCCAGTTGATTAGGGTTAGAATATCTGGTTGATGAGTTAATTATACTATTTTTTATTTTATATACCTACTATCTAATGTCAGATTTTATTTCTAGTTGTTTATAGTTGAGAACTGTGTTAAGTACTGAATTATAGAAACACACACACACACACACACACATATATATATATATATACCTGTGCATAAGAATCAACCATCCACATCTTGTTCATAAGAATATATATATATATATATATATATATATATATTCCTGTGAACAAGATGTGGATGGTTGATTCTTATGCACAGGTATATATATATATATATAGATATAGATATAGATATAGATATTCCTGTGAACAAGATGTGGATGATTGATTCTTATGCACAAGTTCTATAATTATTGTGCGAATGAGTCATAGGCCTTGGAATGGATTGGTTATAATGATTCCGTTTAAATTTGCTATTTGTGCAGTGTTTAATTTTATTAACAAGATTGTTGTTCATGTAAACCAAAATAGGTATGCAAAGTAAGTTCATATATAGGTATGTAAGTAAATCTGGCGGCTAGACTCAAAATGTAGTGGTGCGATACAGTAAATTCCATATCCAAAGGTAATAGGTGAGGAATAAGAGATTAGTTGAGTGGTGTTTTCTTAATTCGAGGGCTGCCTATGGGTCACATAGAAGTCAAAACATATTTTTAGTGGAAATTTGTTGCAGTTTCTCCTTAATCAGGTAGGAAAAGAGTAATTTATCGTTATCCTTATAAATAGAAAGAGCCATGCGATTAGGTGTCATATATATGAGTCAAAATAGATCATACTTTAATTGAAAAGGCTCTTCCAAAAGAGCCAAACTAGAACATAACTAGATAAATATACTTATGGTTACCATAGTCGTTGCCAAAAATATAAGGAAAAGAGTTCGGCCGACTAGGAGTCTTGCCTGATATCTTTCTAATTCATTAAAAATTACATATACAAGGGAGAAAATGCAAATGGAACACTGATGAAAGTAATACTACAAATTGATTATATGAAGCTTGAACTTCAGACGTTATCAAGAAAAAACTAGATTATAAGTAGATAAGTAAATTTGAAAGGTTACAATACATGCAAAAGTTGAACCCCATATGTATTTTAAGGTAAGTAGGATACAAAGAGGAATGGTTTTCCTAGTATACGCATAGGAAAATAAAGAAGGTTGTAACAAGTATACTTTGAGATACATAAACTAGATGTACTCCAGACAAATGATAAGACTAACTGAATGGTGTGCATGAGTTGGTGCAAATATACCTACTCGATTAAAAAAACCAATTCCTTGACATATAATGCATTAAAAACATAAGAAATTAAATGCTCAACAAACATATTCATATGTAAATTCTCGAACCTTCATCATTTTCAATAAAGGATGTAAATTAATAACCAAGTTGAAGTAACATTCTTAGGACTCATCCTACAGAGCCATCATTATATAAATATAGAACATGGGAAAAATTATGGAACAGAAAACAACGCCACTGAATATGTATTAATTTAGTATGCAATTGATTTGTAACTTAATCACTCAGGCTTACATACCTTACACTAAAATGGGTTTTGTAACAGTTTAAAAAATATTGCATTAACCAACAATATAATAACCTTACAAAATGAGAATCTAAGAGTAACATTGTATATCGGATAAAAGTATTATCCTCAATGAATATTTTATACCAACCCTAGATAAAAGAATTTACGAGTTTCATCTATGACTATAAAAATATTACAAGTGCCCTTCTTCTAAGAAGAAATCTCCTCCATAGATAGGAAGTAGGAAAATCTATAACCAGACATAATATTAAGCGTAAAATAAAGAACAATCCCAGTTTGAAAAACTCTTGTGAACATTCTTCATGAAGGTAATCACGATGAACTGATGTGTAGCAGTGAAAAGCATTGTTAGTCATGGAACACATAGACATGGTGAAAGGATGTAGTCAAGCCAAACGGACACAGGCTCACTTTACCTATAAAATAAGAACAAAAATAGACAAAAATAAAATGTAAGTCAATTAATAACAGTGGTCGAACTATAAAGGTTCCCCCAATCTTAAATTAATCCAAATAAGTGGAAAATATACATACTATAGGTGTGAATTCCAAGGTATTCATCTTTCCCATTTGAGGAGGGGTTAACAAGAATAAAAAACATAAATTTAAGCTTGCTTCCATTGAAAAATAAATAAACTTGAAGGTTTTTTAACCTTATGCAAAAAGGAAAGAATAGGTACAAAGTATTATCACCTCATAGACAAATTGGTGAGTTGTGTGCTGAAAAGGCGGCAAGATAGATAACCTGGTAAGAAGGACCGCTTCAAATCCTGACGTGTTCCTCCCCTAATACATGCTCAATATCAAAACACTGTTTAAATAAGGGGGAATTTTACGAAGAGGAAATGATAGAAACTAGGGTAAGGAAAAAACAAAAACTTATTCTTAGAAAAAGAAATAAAAAGAAACTTAAATTACCTCTGAGGCATAAATAGTATATTTCCCAAGGAAGCAATTTTTGGAGCATTTTGATGTCCTAATGTATGGATTTTTAAGTCCATTCCTCACTCCATCATTCCCTGTGGAGTAAAAACCCTTCACTGGTCATCCGTAGATGAAGATCATAATCATGCTAAATCCAAATTCAAGTAGTCATCCATCTATGAAACGATAACCAAGACATGGAGATAGAATAACCAAGAAGAGGTTCGGTTTTGTGTGCATTCACTTGGCATCACTCAGGGGAGGACATAGGCAGCAAATTACAAAGGAAAATAATTCAATGGGGTTTAGGGTTTGGATACAAATGCAACTAATTGTTGGATTGCTATGTTTCATCCCAACCATTCACATAAACCGAGACTGTCATTCACAGAAACCAATACTACCATACCATGTGAAGCGCACATGGCATATGTCGAGTTTGACCACAAGGATTGGTTCGTAGTTACCCAAGCGCTTTGTATTCCAAACCATATGATTTCCACACATAGGGGACTTTAATCTATGAAAAAGGGTGGAAAACAAATCATGGTATGGGAATTTTAATATGAATAAACAAATTAAAAATTTTTCCAAACTTATAACTTATAGACAGTTAGGAATGAAATGGGTTAGAGGATCACGTGTACCATAAACTCATTCATAATATTGAAATCTTACATATGTAAAACCAAGTGATATGTTATTTCAATAGGGGTCACAATCATTTCTTACCCTTAGGATATAGATTGTGGATTGTATTAACTAAGGGGAATATAATAAGGTAATTATATGAATTTTTACTTATAAGCTTGACAACGTTAATGGATATTAGTGATCAAACATTTGAGCTATTCATTATCCTTTGAGATGAATCTAGGTCAATTAGTCATGCCAAAGCATCTAAAATATTTTCGTTGTTTTTGTAAAAAATTTTGGATGACCTTAGTTATGAATGATTTGAAAACAGGTGCTTGAATCTATTTACTTGTAGAATTAATTAAAAGGGCTGTTTATTTTTCCAAAATAAAAATTTGATTTAAAGTGGATGATTAGTAGAATTTGTTGAAGTATACCTTGTTAAATATTCATAAAAGATACTTAATTGGCCATCAGAATGAATATAAGTAACCAATGTTTACTTACACAACAAAATATATTTAAGAAAATGCAAAGGGTGTGGCAATTAATAGATAAAGGGGAGTTTACAATAACATATAGCTTCATAAACTAGTCCCTGATTAATATTTATAACTCCACAGGGGATTTAAGACTGACTAAAACTCAGTTTGATCTTACCCAAGTATTTGCATAAAGAATTAAATATATGAAGAAAACATTATGAAATATCACAAAGAAAAACTCACATGAAGGACAAGCTATAGAAGGAAAATTCAGAATCCTTTTATTAATTGCAACAAATCTCCAGCTCAATTACAATTCTGCTCCAAAGTTCATACAAGGGTTCAACCCATAATAACTTGAATGAGGAGCTATTTATACAAAACTAAATATCTACTAGAGATATTTCTTACAAAATTTTACAAAAATAGTACAAAATAATAGGAAATTGAAAACTGCTAAGTGGTGGCACTATTCTTTAGGAATCTGTTGATGACTGGTCCCCAAAAAGTGTTGCCCAGCTCTCTATCAGTTGAAGATGAAAGTTACTCAATTACTTCGCAGAAGTGACCCCATATTTGTTCATTTGGTATGGTGAGACTTACCAACTTCCTGTAAACTTCGCAAAAGTGGGCTTATTTATAAAAAGATGTTTTATTTCATGCTTAATGATCAAATCAAAATCTAAACCTTCCAATTCTTGCTTCCCTGTAATGTGCACTTTTATGGCTAAAAAAATTGATCTATCAGTTGATATAATGTAAATTTTCTGGCAGTATTCATCCAAACTAATAAGCCTATCATTTGGAGCTACTAATCCTGGCAATCCTCTCTGATTAAGTAAATTAAACTTAAAGTGAAACCTTTGAACAAAGTTCGTTAATGCTTGACATTTAGTTTCTAGTTGTGTCATGAAGTTATTCTTCTGGATAACCTTCTTCATCTCCAAAATGGTTTTTGTTCTATCTAAAATCTTTATTTTCTCCAACTGTGTCTTCTTCTTTGAACTAAGAACTCTGATCATATCAGTAGCCTCACTTGGTTTATCTTTAAGCAATTGTTTCACTTCATCAATGGCTACTTGACATTTGTTGATGAGTTCCTCCTGCTCGAAAACAATCTGAATGGATGGCCATATTTTAGTTATGGCTTGACTGATGTCTACCCAAATTCTTTCCTTGGCCTAGGCCAAGGTCTATGACATCAGTGACTGAATCTACAAATCTTTGATCCTTTTGTTCAACCTGTGTGTTTTCTACATTTCCTCAACATACAAACTGTTATTATTTATTTTTTGCACTTCCAAAATATGGAATTTCTTATGGAACCTTTCATTCTCCTGCTTTTGATGAATGAGTTCCTGTGAAAGTTTGTCCAAATCCTCTGTTGTTGATGTAGATTTCCCAGTGGCTGGTGAATATTTAATAGGAATAGCTATCATGGGGCCTATAGATAATTGAGTAAATTACTCTTTTTCTTTAAGAAACTTCTCAATATTTGCATCCATGGTTTTAATCTGTATATTTTTCTCAATTATCAATTTCAACATTTCTTCCTTATGTTGTTCGGTCTCTGCTATTTCCTTAGTCTGGGCGTCGTCTGTAGAAGGTATTTTCAATTGTTTTCTCAATGTTGAAACATTTGTGCTCTCCCTTCTGATTATATCTTTTTCTTCTTTTACATTAGTAGCGTCATATCTTATTTTAATGACTAAGTCCTCCAATGAGTTAACCCTATTATCCTTAGCCAAAGATGATATTTTCTCAATTTTCAATTGAGACTGCACATTTGATAAAGAAATTTTAAGCTTTTATAATGCCATGGAAGTGTCGGTCATGGTTGAGAACACCATCTCACCAGATTACCTATGCATGTCCATTTGGTCAACTGGATGAATCTGATTGGCATCAAATGAGAATATGGTTTTCTTATAATCAGAAGAACCTTTGGGAAAATCTACTTGAGCCTGCAGAAAGGCCATCTACATTCTTCCCTTCTCGTTGTCAAATGTTGCCAGTAACCTATGTTGTGAAGTGGAATTCTGCTTCCAGAATTGTGCATAGACATTAGATTTTAGAGCTTCATTCTTCTTCTTGATCTCAAGAAAGTTAGTGAAAATATTTGACTCCTTTGTTTCACTTGGTCTAGTAGATTGAGTAATTTCTAGCAAATTTTGTGAAGTAGAAGAGGAAGAAGGAGTAGTAATTACAAGCTCATCAGTGCCTATAGATACCTATGAATCATCCAGATTGATGAAAATAGGTTCCTTTTGACCTTAAGTTGTAGTAATAGTAGTACCCTTTGATTCAATCCTTGGTTTCTTCTAGTAGTGGATGAATTCCTTTTCTCCAATTGCTGATGATGATGATCCTTCCCTAGGCCTTTTGTTAAGCTTAGTTTGAGAAACTGGAGTCTGATGAGTAGAAGGAGGCAAGACTTGTTACTTTTCTTCTTAGAGAGTATTCTCTTCCATTTTTCCTGATTTCTAAATTTCTCAATCTCGGGCCTAGGTGTGTGATTATAAGGAGTATTCTTAAGCTCCACCCTTAAATCTAAAATAATGTTGAATGGGTCGTAGGACCAAGTGAATTTGGGTTGAAAACCCATCTGTTTGAGTATGGCATTTTCCTCTGAGCCAGTTGATGTAGTGTTGCCAATGAATGACCCAACCTATGCTTTAATCTTAAACTGTGATTTTCTCTTTCCTAAGAAGAAATGTAGCTCATCCATATTCATGATTTTCCTCATATATTCCAAAGAGAAAATTATCATTGGAACATACTTTGGAAACTTATATGGATCCTACTCACACCCATATACTTTGATCTCTATGTATTTTTGGTAGAGATACCAGTCTCTTGTTCTGACTTGATCACTAAGGTGTAAGATCCTCTTCATTTCGAGAGTGAATCTTGGCTCACTTTGAATACTGAAAATATGCGCTATTGGGTGAATGAAAGAGTCTATGAAATCTACAAATTTGAACTCAGTGGAGTTCTTTCTGATCAACGTGGTCCAATGAATAAATAATTGTTCTTCTTTCTGCTCATCCTGCTTGTGAAAAAACAATGGAAAATTTGTCTCCCAACTGAAAAATAAACATGTGAAATAATATAGAAGAGTATTTGAATACTCCTTCAGTTCTCATATTCATAAGTTGCTCATGCATAAAATCAGAAAAAAATTGGTTGTTTTTATACATGAAGATAGGCTTGTTTTATTTTGAAAAGATATACAAATAACCTAAGAAAGCTTCGTCTACCCATTAATCTGATGGGTAGCCTAATAGGCAGGAAATGAGGGAAATAATTTTCTTGGCTCTCTCTGGAAACATGGATGTTGAGTAAGGAGGATTTTTCTTGGGAAGCTCAGCATCTTTAGGGAGAAAAATCTCAAAGATCTAAGCTCTCTGAGGGAATTTAAGTTTATGATATAGGTCGATCAAAGCTACAGGGGAGAAAAAATTGAGGGAATCACTCTCAAATATCAAAATAATTTTGTTTATGGCTTCATCAGTGATGGTTATCATAATGTCACCATTCTGAGCCACTACTGTTCTTTACAAAGCACTATACTTGGATTGACACCAAATAACCAAATCAAGAAAAGAATGGACTTGAGGAAACATGTACAAAGGAAGGTTTGATTCCCAGAGGTTTATTTCATCCTCTGAATCAAGGTATGTTTGTTTGAGCCAATTGTGAAATTCAAGCATGTCAAATTCACACTCAGTATCTGTGATTTTGAAGTATTGATCGACTAATGGGATATGGTCTAGGTCAAGAGGATCAGGAGTTTGCAGGTTTTCCTGTGTTGAAGAAGAACCAGCGGAAGGTTTTTCCTTCTTCTTAGGAGCCATAATATTAAATAGAAATGGTAATATGATAGAAAATTATGGAGATAGCTGAGAAATGATTCAGGTTACAAGCTTGGCTCAATAGCGAATTTGCAGTAAATTGAATAATTTGGAAGCAATGGAACAGTAAGAAAAGTAGTTATAACGGGGACAATGAGTATTTATAGGGAAATTTAAGCTATCGTTACAATAGAAGTCGTTAATAATGGTCTAATCGACAAATTAATAACTTAACAGGAAAGGATTGTAGCAACAGATAAGCATTTACAGTGCAACAGATAAATCATTTATTCGGCAACGGATAGTGGGAACAATTAACAGGAACATCTATGAAAATAGGTGGAGGGCACGTGGAAAAAAAGGATTGGACGAAGGTGGTGTAGAAGAATTGGATGTTGAGGTGGTATTGGAAGACACAGGCATGAGAATAGTTGATTTCCAAGGGGTGTAGTGGTACGCAGTTTAGAGCGGGGGGTGCGAAGCATTGAGAGGGCGACATGTAGGTGGGGGGCCCGGGTGAATGAAACCACTTTTCACCCCCCCACCCCCCTTGTCATTATCTCCTTTCCTAGTAGGGGGGTGTGAAGTGCTTCCCTGCGGTTGATTTGGGCGGGAAGGGCAGAAGTCATTGATTTTAGTTTGATCGTTAACACTTGTCGACAAACATCTTTGTCGTATATGAGCTTGGTTTAAAATAATTTACATATAACCCTTTACAATAATTAATCACCACTTAATTGGGGTAATTAACAATAATAAGAATTAATGTAATCACTGGCGCATTTAGACTAGCTGCCCTTAATAATTTAATCAACTATTCTAAACCTAATCTAATGATGAGTTAGGCCAAAATTTGAGCATATTAGGCCTTTTATTTACCCTAATCTATCCTAATTTCTAATTTTCAACCAAGATTAAACTATTTGGTCAAATTTATTTTCTAATCTAATACAAAAATTAAAAATGATTTGATCAAGATTAAACAATTTGATTCAGATCAAAAGAAAAGGTTGTGGCATAAAAACAAACTGCACACAAACCTTTATTATTACAAAATGAAATTTATTCATTAAGTGGCATTTAAACAAGCACACTTATGCAAATCTTTTGATTTTCTTTTGATGGGGTTTTATTTCATTTTTTATTTTCTATTTTTTCAAATATTCATTTTTTCTTTATTTTTTAAAATACCCTCTTTTGTAAAATAAAACTAACTTATCAAAAATAAAGCATGTTACAACACTATCTATATAAGGTCCTAGATAAGGTAGGTGAATACCAAATGAAATCATCTCCGAAAATTACACTTTCTGCAAGGATAGGATCACGATCCCTTTGTAATTTATTTAAATAAATAAAAAATGTACAACTTTAAGGAGGTATGTGTCAGTTCCAATAGGTTTTGTGGATGTTTGATGGCACAGACGGGAACATTCTCATTCTTGTGGCTACTTTAGGGTTAGTAAATTGGTAACTCCAACAATCAATTGGGAAACTTTGTAGATCTCTTGGTTGATTCTCATGATATGCAAGGATTAGCCAACGAGGCCCTTATGCCTTATCCAGTCTCCTCTTTTCTTTTGATTTTCATGTTTGGTGTTTCTTTCCTTTTCATTTTATGCTCTTCGACTACTGAGGGAATTCATTTTTGTTAGGATTCATATAGAATTGGGGGAGCCTCCTCTTATATTGCTTCATCCTAATTTGTTCCCTATAATTCACTGCTAGTTGTAATTTTTTCTTCTCTAATTGATGTTTCATCTTCTTCTAGGTTAGGTTGCCTTCCTTTTCATCTTTAATTTCATCTTTGCAAATAATCCGCAAGGATGGACCGTAGAGCTATGCATTACTGCTAGTTGATTCTTTTAATCTTTTCCCTTTCCCCCCAACTCTTTATTCCAAACCTGTCAATAGATTTTGTTGTTGCTTGGGTTGTTAACATGGCTAGCAAGAGCTAGCTCAATGAGGGGAGCTAGGGGCCGAAAATTCCACAACAACGCCAAGGGCGAAGCCATGCCTATGTTGATAGGTACTGAGAGTACATGACATTGGTTGTTAAACATGAAATCAATGACATTAAGAAGGAGTTTGCATAGGAAATAGATGATGTATTAGACTTAGAGGTTATGGAAGATATATCAAATTGGGTCCCTGATCTAGGCACTGTAAGAACTCGTCATAATCAATATCTCCACACTATCAATCTATATTGGCACATTACAAATCTTCCAGGAAGGTTCCAATCTTAGCATAATGATAGCAAAGGTGAGTTTCTCATCTACTTGGAGGAACAACTCTTTCTCTATTAGATCACAGATGAATGCATGTAGTGCATGGAGGAAATCATTCTATGATGCAAAGATTCAACAAGTCTCTCCATGGTTTCTAGGTATGTTGCAACTGGGAACTACGATTTTAATTTATATGTCATCTACCTATATATATATTTTACTTTATATTACTATGATCTCCATGGCATTCCTGCCAAATTTTTGTAATGTGAACAATAGGTATACTTAGCATATCATGATTATTTTGTATAATTCACATGTCTCAGTCTCAATTATTGCTTCTTTCGTACTAGCAAACCGAGGTTAATTGAACTCTCATTCCAATTTATGTATTATAAATATTACATCGATTAATAATAGAATTTGATCTTAAAAAAAACCATAAAAATAATATTCAAAATAACATATTTAAAAATGTGATCTAATAGTATTGAAAGTAGAAAATTTCTTATAAATTACAAATAAATAGACAGGTTATTTTTGGTGTGATGGAAAATTTATTTTCCCGAGCCATTCTTCCCAATGAAAATTTTTATTCACATGAAAAGCAAAAAAGTGATTTGCAATACACTGTTTATTTTTCATCAACGAATTATCGTAAATGTCAATTGATTAAACAATTAGATCATTGGAGTTATCGTGTGATTGGTCTCGGTTTTTCTCTTTCAACCACAGGTACTCTTTCTGGAGCAATATGGGCCAATGAATAAATTATTTTAAATAAAATTAATAATATTTTCTTTTGTGAGATAAAAAAAATTTCATTATATTTTCAATGAGAAGTTGTTTACATCAGATGGATTTTCACCTTTACCCCCCTCACTCTGACCAAATTTATTGGGTGGAGGTTATAGTGAAGGAAATTCTGATTTACAAAAGATAGATGACACAAAATTTTCAGCAAAATCCCCATACTAACTATACCACATGCATACCCAAAATTGTTAACAAAAAACTACATGGAAAGAGAAATCATGGCAGGTGATCCCTACCCTCTCACAGGGATTCTGGGGGTCCATCTCCACCAACTACATGGAATTCCAAATGTGTCACGCGTGCCTCGTTACTGTATAGGCAGTCCACTATTCACCTTTCGTTCCTTTGCAACGAAGCAATATCGTTTAGGATTTCTTACTGGCTAGACTAGATGGAATTGAAATAGGCTATGTACTCCAACATGTATTCATATCGACACTGAACAATGCAACTCACTTGTTTCTAAATCTCCCTTAGTTGCTCATTGACTAAGGCTAAGAATGGGGCATGCTCTACCTACCCTAGAGAGAGCTCTCAACCGAGTCGTCACCCCACTTCTACATCTATCACCTCCTCGCCCTCAACAGGGTTTGCCCTCATCTCCCTTCCTCTGTCACCCCCATGTTTCCCCCCACTGTGATGTATCCTGCCCCGTTATCGTATCATCTCTTCCACCCCTCTTAAACACCACAGAACTAAAGAAGGACCCCCTCTAGTGAAAAGCACCGGGTAGGCTCTAGTCACACCCACAACACCAATAAGAATAGTGTCCCCATGGAGCACCTCAATAGGAGACCCGACCGACCACACAAGACCCCAACGAACATGGGACTCCCATGCCAGCTCCACCCTAACTAACAAATACTCCACCACCAACAATGCCCATTATCGTCGTGGTTAGCTCTTACACTCATGACTCACCCCAGGGTGACCCCCCATCCTTAAACCTCCAAACCCCTCCATACCAACAAAGCAAGCCCCCCCCCCACGCACACTATCAGGGAAAGCCCGTCCTCCCACTAGAATAAAAAACCAATCTTCGAAGCCAACAAATAATAGAACAAGGTTAACCAACTTCCTACGAGCAAGGTCACCCCACAGTCGGCTCCCCAAAACGGACAACACAAATTGACACTAATCACCACATTCCCCAAGCAACTCACCAAACTAAATGACTAGCTAGCTTTACAGAATAATATTCGAGAGACAATTTCAAACGTAAAAGGACCAACACTCCTAATTTTACTATCAAAATTCAAACTCAGATTCCTCACACTAAAGCTCGAAATATTATCTCGTTCATTCCTCGGTGTCGCCCCTCGGCTCCCACTGCATTTTACGCATGCATCCAGGGATTTGGAGATCGAATAGATGCATAGACTCCATGCTTGGGTTCTCCCTACCCAGGGTCCTAAAATTTCGTGGTGCAACCAACAACAACCTTTCAGCCTCAAGCAGAGTCACAGACAACGGAGGGTCTACAAAGCTCACTACACCCTTTTCCACCTACAGAGGGGTCGTAGCAAAGACCATAGAACTAGTAAGAGCCCCCTACATCAATAATTTCCCCCAACACACTAACATTCATTCTGCCTTCCAATTTCCGATTTAATTCCATTCTTACTCTTGAAACTTTCTTGAATGAAAACACACGCCAGGCTAGTTTCCAAGGAACGACTACAAAACTATAAAGATTTATCTTATCATAATAAATCTTGGTTATTCACCCCGATCACAAAATAAAATTAATACTATGAATATAAATAATAATAAAATTTAAAATTTTAATATAACGCTAAAACCAAAAAACCTTGAAATTTAAAATTCTAACAAAATAACATAGAATTGTTTAACTATTTTGTCTTTGAATGACCCTTTAATAGTTTTAATCATAAATTACTCGATTGGTTAACAATTTAAATAAAAGCAAATTACTCAATTACCTTTTTATCATAATTTGAATTGTATACAAACCGAAACCGAAAGACAATGAAAACAATTAGATTACTCGATTGTTTAACCCTTCCAGTTGTTGAACTCACTGACTTTTCAGGTATAATTATAATCGTATATTTTAATTACGCCGTAAGGCGTTCGCTCTGAGAAAGACATCCCTAACATGTGACGTGCGGGATCCTCAGCCATTGATTCTATGTGTTAGATGATTGGAGTGTTTTCTGTCATTCGTTTTATTTGTTTTTTCATAGAAAAAATGGTTTTTCCATAGTAATGGGGCATGAAAGGCCAACCGTGTCCTGCTGGCGATGAGATGAGACTCTTCTGCTGGCGGTGAGACTCTTCCTAGAGACTACCTGCTGGCAATGAGACTCTTCTGCTGGGGATGAGACTCTTCGCAGAGACTCTTCATGTCTTTCTTCCCTACTCTTTGTACCTATATTGTTAATGTTATGGCTGCGTTATGTTTTGTATTTGAAGGCTATGTGGAAAATCTCATGCATTGTTTTTTCTTATTCCCACTTGCCTCGCGAATCGCACACTCCTTCGGCCTATCCATGTCCATAGCAACCATGTGCGCAAGGAAAAAACACAGAAAATAGAACGCATTTGTAAGGCGAAGGAAAGTTTGGGGTCGGCCGGCCTTAACATTTTTTGGTTCGCTCTTATGCCCATTCTTAACTCCTCTCTGGTTTCCTTGCTACACAAACCCCTTTCATTTCAGATCTTCTTTTTCCAGGTTTTTTATTCTGGACCTTCCTCTAGCCTGAGGAGATTTGAATAAAGGTTTGACGGTATATACATCGTGGGCTTGACTGATTGATTGATTCTGGGCAAAGTTTTAAAATAAATTTGAAAGGTATGGCAGGCTTATATCTTATGGATGCCTTGTTAGTATATGAGTTCATTGCCAGAATCTCTTTTCAGTCCGAATTGTGTTAAGAGGGGATGTATATAATTGGGTTGGGTTTGCGGCTTTTGCATCTTAAGCTATTTTTGGTTTAGGTTTTGTTTACAGATTTCTTTATTCAACAGGTTTTGATTACATGCTATTCTTCATTATTGGAGGTGTAGGGCTGTGCCTTCAGAAAAGTTCTGTTTATAGAAAATTCTTTATTCAATAGGTTTTTATTACAGGTAAAGCTTCATTATTAGAGGTGTAGGGCTGTGACTTCACAAAATTTTTGTTTACAGAAAATTATTTATTCAATAGGTTTTGATTACAGGTAATTCTTCATTATTGGAGTTGTAGGGCTGTGCCTTCACAATATTATAGATGACACACGACATTAGTAAAGGGAATTTCTCCGATTGGATTTTTTCTTCATCGATTTTCTCATAGCCTATTCAAGTTCCCTTCAGCTTGGTCTATTCTATTGCTTGGGTCAATTTATTGTGCATTGGAGGATGCAAATGCAACTTTGTATATTTGTAACCATCCCATTCAATTGATTATGCGGTTCATATCATCAATATAATTTGAGGCCCGATGCCCAAGGAATCAGCCTAATCAGACCCATAGCCTTTCATTATAAATTATATCACGACTGTTATTAAATTCAGTGGAACACAGTGGAACAGTAATATAATTTGAGGCTCGCTTCAAAATTTCAGGTTTTTTATTCGGCAAAATGTTTGTTCTTTTAGATTAGATATATCATTATACTAAGAGGAATTTAGTCTTAGAAGAATTGTTTAGAGTTTAGCTTCAATAACAAAGTTCGAAGTCATTAGAATAGAGCTCATCACATCACTTAAAATAATTGAACTTGGATGAGTCCTTTGCATGTTGTTGGTTATAAGAGCCCTATGCACATTGATGATGTACCCCAAGTTGCAGATGTGGAGAGGGCGGGTCAGATATACCATAAATTGACGGTATATACATCCTGGGCTTGACTGATTGATTGATTATGGGAAAAGTTTTAAAATAAATTTGAAAGGTCTCGAAGGCTTATATCTTATGGATGCCTTGTTAGTATATGAATTCATTGCCAGAATCTCTTTTCAGTCCGAATTGTGCTAAGAGGGGATGTATATAACTGGGTTGGGTTTGCGGCTTTTGCATCTTAAGCTATTTTTGGTTTAGGTTTTGTTTACAGAGTTAAATAATGGATGTATGTTCACCAACCTCACTGAGGCTTCAAAGATGAGACCAGAAGGCGAGTCCACAGATTAAATTGTAAGACGGATTATAGCTTATTTTTTCAAGCTTTAAGTATACCTTTGAATAGAATCAAAGAAATCGTTTTCAGATTTAAAAGAAAAGAAATCATTGAAAACTACACAAACTAGATTCATTGCAACGCTACTGTTCAGTTATAATATACTTATAAGAAAAATAGCATTTTTTAAATAAGCTCTTTAAACAACTACTTATGTCCTCCATTCAAGGGCTAATGCGCATCATACCATTTCGACTGATTCTAGCAGTTTGAATCATGTGGTGGTACAAACGATTTAACATCTGGGAAAAAGCATATAAAAAGGTGTGCGCCTCTTGAAATGCAATAACCCTCCAACAGATTCCTACCAAAATTTTCCTCTGCAATCAGATGCTCCACATAAGCATCCTTTGCTCTTTCCAGCACCTTTGTTCACCCCATGTCCACAATAATCATATGTCAGAGGGGGAATATTTTCAACGAAAAAAAAACATAATATGTGGGAATTGGGTATCATGATGATCATAGAGAATAGGTTGCCAGAAAAGATTTGGAGAGCAACTATGATTGAAAAATCGAGAAACATTGCCAGTTTTGCTAGCATCTATAGGAATGTTGAAATGAGGTTTAGTGTAAGTCCCTTGATTTGAGCAATGGTACATAACACAGGCAATACCTAACTTCACAAATAGTGTGATTTTATTCCTTCCTGGAGACTTGACATTTCGTGTTAGGAATATTCAACATTATTCACAAATATTTTCTAACCAAAAAGAAAATGTTATGCTTATTCAAAAAGCTTCAAATTCTGTTCAAGAGGTTGATACATAATGCCTTTAGAAGCTGCTCCAAAGATCTTCAAGGGTTGCTGAGAGTCCTTCCAAGTACATCACTCGACATCGCTGGTTTGAGATCATAACATAATCCGAAGGCTTTAAAAAGAATGGGATAGGGAACCTTTCCTTCTTGTCATTCACCACCACCATTTGCTGCAGATATACTGTCAGATTTTAGATTTTCCAATTCTTCATTTGCCACTGCTGTGATGCATTCAAAGATTGCAAGCAGCCTCTCCAGGTCAGATTTCAGGTCAGATATGCCATAAATTCACTTCAGTTTTTATGTATCATTTGTTTCTTTATTTTGGAAGAATAACATTAACCACCTTGAGCAAAAACCCCTTTCATTTCAGATCTTCTTTTCCCAGGTTTTTTATTCGGCAAATTGTTTGTTCTTTTAAAGTAGAAATATCATTATACTAAGAGGAATTTAGTCTTTCATTATAAATTATATCACGACTGTTATTAAATTCAGTGGAACAATAAAACAAAAGTAGATTGCTTCATTGTTGTTGGATGAATGAATGGATGGTTTAGTGTAATTAATAGATGATATAGATTCATAACCACCCATAGAACTGTAAACATATTTTGATGGGAACTTTTGGCCATAGTAGGTGGGTATTTATTTTAATATTTTAGGTATATATGTGTTTAAAAATGCAGTTTGTTTCACTATGGAAGGATAGCAAAGGCCAGTCTTTATTTCAAGGTTTTAGGTATATATGTGTTTCAGAATGCAGTTTTTTTCACGGTAGAAGGAGAGCAGTGTTTTGAGATCCTAACATAATCCGAAGGATTTAAAAAGAATGGAGTAGGGAACCTGTCCTTCTTGTCATCCACCACCACCATTTTCATCAGCTGCAGATATATTGTCAGCTTGTAGATTTTCCAATTGTTCATTTGCCACTACTGTTATGCATCGGAAGACTGCAAGCAGCCTCTCTAGAGGGAAACTCCCTTGACCTTTAAGGAACTTTTCTTGCACCTCATGTTCCTTTCTCTCTGTGGAATTTACACTTGTATTCACAAACCAACAAAAGAGAGTATACAATAATTACTCCCAAAGTGATGATTGGGATTGCATAAATATATGGAGGAAACGTTAACTTCTTGCTGCCATAAAATGGGAAAGAGGGCATAGTATTCAGATGATCTGGAACTTCTAGATAAAAGAAATCAGATCCTTCCTTCTCTTGATATCGTTTTGCACACCTTTAGATTAGTCATCCATTGGTGATTCACCAACATTCATTTTAACTAATTCCAGGAGCTTACTTCTCATTGAATCAAAATGTACAGTTTGGGCATAGTCTTGTACTATAAGCCTTGGTCATTGTAAAAGAGGCATCTCTGTTTAGCTGGGAATTTTTTTTTGTTTATTTAGTTGCCTAATACCAAATATTCAATAAGAACTTTTCTTGCAAGGTCTTCTTCTAGTTAATTAATTTGCTGATTCATTGTGGTCAAAATTTTCTTGGGCAGAATTTGGCAAAAGAAATTGTAAGATCGAGGCAAGCTATTCAACGCCTTTATGAGAACAGGGCACACCTGAATTCAATATTCTACGCACCTTGGAGGAAGTGTTGGTAATTTTTTCTTTACTACTTGTTCTTGGATCATCTTGCATGCAGTTTAATCTCTGCTCTGTTATTGAATTTGGATGCTATGCGTAAATTTGGAAAAGGCTTACAAGGTAACATTTCCCCAATTTTTTTTGAAATCATAGTATATATTCTGAGATTTTGAGGAGCCATTTAAGTGAGGCATTGTGGATGTTTGTGTTCTTAGTGTCACTGCTAATCTAGATAGTATCATAACGAGAATCCTCACTAGTGCATTGAACAGAGCTGTCTTGTTGTCCATCACATAGAAATATGTTGGCTTCTTGGAGGCAGTCTTCAATAATTAGAGCTGAGAGCACCCTTTGAACCAAAGCCACCATTGTCTAGCTGCTAATGCTTTCAAGCCTGACTGTAGCTAACCTTAGCATAGAAAAATTAATAAAACTTGACATAAACATAATGCCTCAAATAGACCTGTGTCATTCTTGTATCTTATGATTTGGTGTATTTAACTTGGAAAGATACACCTTCCAAACAAATGGTGACAAATGCCATCAGATGTATCTATAACATTGCCTTCACGTGAGAACTTGTTGATTGCTTTATTAACATCTTTCTTTCTTAAATTCTTGATGTCCACGAAGTTGAAGCAATGGAGTTTTTCTTTTAGCCTTTGCTTTGTCTTTTGTTTTTATTGCATGTTATGAACTAGATAAAAATGAAAATTTAGTTTGTTGTAGTGATAAGCAAGATACTGAAGGAGTCATTCGGTATGATGGAAAAGCTGTAATTTTTTGGTGGTTTCACGAATATGGTTGCTTGGGTTATTGTCTATTAAATGGGAGCACCTTTCACCTCTGCAACAGTGCAACTTTAGACATTTTGGGGATTCTCCGGAATCACCCTCGTGGCTGATATTTGAAGATCGAAACAATGGTTATTTATGACAAGGTAGTCTAACATTACTCTCTCCCCATTGTCGCTTGTGTGAATCATGAGGACCGTGGAGGCTCAGTCCATTGAGCAGTGTGGGTTATATCTGAGGGACAGGCGTCCACTCCGGGGATTTTTGATATTGTGATGCATCTTAGTCTCAGCTTTGGATTCTTCAGGATTGCGGCAATAGACAACCCTGGGCGAAAAAGGGAGCTCCCTCTGTGATCTCACCTGGTTCTCTTGGCAGCTCTGTGCGAGATTCTAAGGGTGCTCTGCAACCGTATAAATGGGTGTTGTGTCCATTATGAGCGGGGCATGTTAAAGAAAGGGCTGATGCGGTGTATTAGGGATGTAGGTGAATAACAATGCGGCATTATTAACGGAAGGAACTAGTGGGAATCAGAATCACAGCCGAGCTTTCCCCGAACTTCATTCAGTCGGAAATCCGAAATACTCCTATCAAGCGGAATATGGATGAACGCAGCTGGCAAACTCGTCAACAAAAAAGAGAGCTAGGGAAGTGGAATTTAAAGGAATACTGGTATATCATGAAGAGGGTTATTGAGATGAACTGCTCCTCTACCCTGCCCCCATTGAAAGCTTTCTATTTATTTCATTCTTTTCAAATCAAATCTAGTGCCCTTCAGATCTAAACTTTATTAAGATTTTGCATTAATTTTGCCCTAGTTGCCTGTCTTTGCCGCAGCCCTTTTTATATAAATATTTTTTGTTGCTCTAAAAAATGATGTCTCGAGATGATAAATCCTGTCTGTAGCCTAAGAGAAATAATGGATATGATAAACCTGTCTGTAGCCTAAGAGAAATAATGGATGTATGTTCCCCAACCTCATTAAGTCTTCAAAGACCAGACTAGAAGGCGAGTCCATAGATTAAATTGTAAGATGGATTATAGCTTATTTTTTCAAGCTTTAAGTATACCATTCAATAGAATTAAAGAAATCATTTTCAGATTTAAAAGAAAAGAAATCATTGCAAACTACACAAACCAGATTCATTGCAACGCTACTGTTTAGTTATAATATACTTATCAGAAAAATAGCATTCTTAAATCAGCTCTTTAAACAACTACTTCTGTCCTCCATTCAAGGGCTAATGCGCATCATACCATTTCGACTGATCCTAGCAGTTTGAATCATGTGGTGGTACAAACGATTTAACATCTGGGAAAAAGCATATAAAAAGGTGTGCGCCTCTTGAATTGCAATAACCCTCCAACAGATTCCTACCAAAATTTTCCTCTGCAATCAGATGCTCCACATAAGCATCCTTTGCTCTTTCCAGCACCTTTGTTCACCCCATGTCCACAATAATCATATGTCAGCTCTGTCAGAGGGGGAATATTTTCAACGACAAAAAACATAATATGTGGGAATTGGGTATCATGATGATCATATGGACAGATCATATCTTCACACTATTGGTGAAGACAGAAACTTTTAAAGAAGTCCCACAATTGAAATGTGTTATCATAAAAGAATAAAAACTGCATTTCATGACAGAATGCAACAACATCGCTCAAGAAATTCAGAACATCTCATCATTGTAGATACATATTGTAAAATGTATTCCTTGCTTTTTGGCAATTTCTACTTTCAAATTTTATAAATACAACTTTACAAGATATATTGTTGCGTGCGTTATGAAATTTTCTTATATACCATTGAAATAAGTATTCGTTCTCCATTGTATCTATCTTTATGTGAGTAGACAAATTCAGGTTTTCTTTTCCCTTTTATCAGCTTTACACATGAAACTACCTACATGTATAGAGAAAATATACTAATACGTTCTTTCAAAAACATTACTTAAATAAAAAATTTCACATAACACTATTGAGAACTTAGATTTTTTTTCCTTCTTTCGCTTTCGCTTCCATTTTTTGCCCTTCTTTCGCTTCCATACAATAACATGGTTTTTGTCTCCAAATAACATTCTTCTTTTCCCCTCTCTTGCTTATAGGTACCATAAATTTTGTCAATGGCTTCTTCTTCTAATAATGAACGTGCTCGGAGATACTATGCAACAAATAAAGAACGAATACATGCACGACGTCGTGAGCTTTACCAAGCAAAAAAAAACACCGCAGAATGTCAAAAACACAAAAAACAAAAGGTTGACCAACCTTCCTCGTCTAAAATGGCCCTCTCTGAAAACAATCCTCCCTTGCAATTATCAGACTCTTTATCTTCTTAGAAAACCTCTCAAACAAATACATCCATGCCTCTTTGCCCTAACCCCTGCTTCGCACATGCTTTCAACAACGTTTATACTAATCAAGCACATCGAGATTTCCGTGCAAAGCTTGATAAACTTCCACCTAAATGCCCTTGCTCCATTTGTCTTGAATCATATCCTGGAATACATATCCGCAGTTCCAACCACCTGTATTGTTGCTCTAGATGCGCCTCTGAAACAAAGGGTCATCGCTTCTCATTATCAAACAACATGGACCCTGGTCCTCAGCGAGCTGCCCTTACATCTCTTTCACAAATATACGAAATGCTCATTGCTAGAGTTAACCCTATACTGCAAGTAACACATGCATGCGGTGGCTAGTATAAATACAGTGGCCACACAATTTGTTTTCCTTAAGAAATTACAAAAATCGTAGATATGTTGCCACGTCGTGTTGAAAACTTGGACATCCTAATTTTCATAATGACCATAAGGCTTATGATTTCATTGTTAGTAGAAATCGCGTTCTCGCTGCATTGGAATACAAATTGGAAAATGACCCATACTATAAGAATGTTCGTATTGATACCAACGCAATGGCATCCTTACCAGTGATCCCCACCGATGTCTCCTCCTCCCTTCGTCATTCCAATACTATAGAAACCGCTGTCCGCCCTCCACTTGAGTCACCCCATGAGCTCACCGAAGATTTCACAGACCCATCCGTAGACCAAACATCATCGTTTGTACCCACCATACCTAATACAAATACAGAAATCCAAGAAATCCGCCATTATTTGCATGCTTACAACCACCAATCTGATACTAGAATTGAGTGGTCGGCAATTGGTTTATCGCCAGTAAATGAATACAACACAGAAGGTCTACTCTCTATGGCTTTCCCCGCCCTCTTCCCGACAGGCGCTGCAATGCCAAATCAGCCAAGAATGAAAGCAGTGCAGCTACATGAATATGCACTTCATCTCATATGTTACTACGACAACAGATTTGGAAACCACCCATGCTTTCGTTATTACATATATAATCTCATGATGCAGCATCGCAGTCAAGAAACAGCGTCGTATTTTGTGAAAAAAAACATCTCAGATAGCTTTCCAATATCTATTCAAGATTTGAACATCCGATTAGAACAATTTCCAGATGAACAATTGGCAGAGCAGGTCACACGATTCGGTAGCTCTTTACGTGGAACAAGGTCAATTTGGCACAAAGCTAAAAATGAACTAACTGACATGATATCTCAACTCGGTTGCCCGACGTTCTTGTTCACATTAAGTGCAGCTGATACAAAATGGCCTAATCTTCATGCAATCATGCCCGGATGTCTTCCTTCTGATATTGCAAAACAACAAAAGTGGAGAAATGATAACATTATCTCTAACCCACATTTAACATCACTATATATGCACCATAGATTCACAACATTTCGTGAGATTATCTTAGAGAAACACTTGAATACAAAAGATTACTGGTACAAGTACGCATTCTGCCGCATTTTTTTTATCTCCAATAACTCTAAACAACATTCCTCGCCTATTGAAAAATCACCTTACAAAAATGCATATTTGATAGGTATGACCTCCAGCTACGCATTAACCTCCAATGATGTTCAATATGCCATTATTCTCCATGCATCTTCCACTAACAATATATAAATCCCCATAGCAAAGGTAACTTCATTTCCATTCATTCCAGATTCATTTTAACACGGCTCACTTGTAAAATATTAGTAACGAATTTTCGCAAGTGATTTACATATTGCTAGTTCTAACTAAATATACATTTTGCAGGTCCATTACTGCTCCTTCATGTCTTCACTACCTCCACCATTTTTCCATACAACTTCAACTATGGAATGACAAGCACAGTGTTCTTTAGACTATTATATTCCTTCTCGAACCTCTTTTGTTACAATTCACCATTTGTATTTTCCATTTCAAACTTGAAAAAGGATGTTTCAAGATCAAATGCCATTTTCATGGTTTGTTTCCTCACATCTGTTTGTGTTTTCCATTTCCAACTTTAAAAAAGATGTTACAATACACTATTTGTATTTTCAATTTCAAAATTTAAAAAGGATGTTACAATACACTATCTGTATTTTCCATTACACACTTAGAAAATGATGTTTCAACATCAAATACCATTTTCATAGTTTGTGTCTTCACAACTATTTCTGTTTTCCGTTTCAAACTTAAGAAGGGATGTTTCGAGATCAATACCATTTTGATAGTTTATGTCCTCACAACCACTTCATTGTCAATGGGTTTTAACATATTTTGTTGACAAAGTCAATTCATTATAACGAATATAATACATGTTTTCAATATATCTTCATATTAATTTAATTTCCCATCTGAATAATGATTTCTTAACTAGCCCTTTCCATATCAATATGGCTTCCCGGTTGTTGTTCGCATATTAACTTAATTTCCCATTTGAATATTGATGCATATTTATGGCTACTTACATTCCATTTCAATGGTTTTTGGCATGTCTACCTTGAATTAGGACTCGAAATCATCGACCCTTGCTTTCAAAAAAGCCCGCAAAAGCCTTTTCACAATTCAATATTCTTCCACACGCTATGCCTTACGGCGTCTTCTTTGCAACATTAGGTGCAAATGCTAGTTATGATTTTAATCGTACACGCACCCAAAAGAAAAAACAATTTTTCATCTCTTGAGTTATTCACTATTTAATTATAATTTTAATCGTATACGAACAAACAAGATAGCGATATTAATATTACCCAAATAACCATATTTGACAGGCTTGCTCTGACATCGTGGTCTTCATTCACGTAATCTTTGGCAAAACCTCAAAAGCAGATCGATCAGATTGGAGAAGAGTCATATATATAGATAACCCATTATATTTTTGAGAGGTTTTTGTTTTAACGATCAGATTGAGAAGAGTCATATATATATATATATATATATATATATAATATTTTCGAGAGTTTTTTGTTTTAATATTGAGAAATTATATTATAATTAATTGTCAAATCAGTAGAGGATAGTTTTTTAGTTATTATTTGTAAATAATTATTTTTATGGAAAGAAAATCAAGCTATTTGGAATTAAAGAACTTAAATTATTTATTCAAGTTAAAAAAAAAACCCTTATGTAAAGAAAAATAATTTTAAATTATAATTTAAAGTATATTTTTAATTAAATAAATATAATATTACCTTAGTTAAGAATACTTAAAAACTAAATTGTACCAATTAATATTAAAAGATTTGAAATTTATTAAAATTAAAATGGTGAATTGTGTACTTTGTATAATTTAATTTTTCAATATTTTTAAGGTATTAAATATAATTTATTTAATTAAAAAAAGATTTTAAAGAAGCATAAATTATAATGTCCCTTAAATGCCATCAATATATATTTTAAAATATTACATTATTGCATTTAAAATATAAATTCAAAGATGCCATCAATATATATTTTAAAATATTACATTATTGCATCTAAAATATAAATTCAAAACATATCTGCATATTTAAAAAAGATAACAGTGCTCCAAATAGTCTTACGTCCACGGCAAAAATTTAATTTTTAATATTTCCTAATGGTTGCCCACCAGCTGCGCACTCTCTCTTTTATTTATATATATATATATATATATAATTTGAGAACGTGCCCAATTTTCAGGTGACAGTGTAAAATTGACTCGCAATATTGGCAAGAGTATAATGGACAATCCAAAAAGCGGAAGTAACATGTGAATCCTACTTTAAGAATGGTTCATAACTATTTTATTTAAAGATGAATGGAGCAATTATGTAATATTTTTAGTAAAATTTCTATATAATAAAGTTAATAAAGGTAAAAATAATAACTATAGTTTGATAGTATACTTATTCGAAGATGAATGTTGGGTAAGACATTCTAGTGTGGGCGTTCATTTGATTATTAATGGTTAAGGAAATTGGTAAATGCAATGGTTAAGACTTTGGAAAGGTAAGAGACATTAATTGACATTTTATTTATGAAAATAACGGAAATTAGGAGAAAATAAAGGTGAAAAGTCAAAATGAAAGAAATAATGGAAAATGAAGAGAATAAAGACCTCATTCTTAAAAAGGTTTATGAGGATCGGTTGATAACTATTTGTCACTTCAGTTTTGGAGCTCTCTCATTATTCTCTCTCTCATACTCTTGGATACTGAGAGTTTTCTTGGAGCACTCTTGGAGGGTGTGGCATACTTCAGTTTTGGAGCAAGAAAGCGTAAAAAGACATCGGGATCAACAGCTACATCAGATTTTGCTTGCAAGTACCTAGTTGCATGTATGTTTTCATCACTAGTTTTGGCATGCATGGCATATGGATCTGGTTTGTTGGTTGTGATCTGTCATTGGCATGGAGGATAGTCAGGATTGACAATGGATTGCCTAGCCTTGCAATTTCCTAGATAGCCATGGTGATTGTGGATTTGTTTTCCTTGTTTTGTTTTAGTTGGTTCTCATGTTTCCTTAGCTTGTGTTGAGTTATTACTCCTGGAAGACCTGGTTGGACAAACGCTCTAGAAGCCATGTAATAGCATGGGTTGAGATACTAGTCCTGGAACCCTTGGTTGGACAAATGCTCTGGAAGCCATTCGTGGGTTGAGTTACTAGTCCTAGAAGCCATGCTTGGAAAAACACTCTGGAAGACCGGTAAAAGTTGTTGGTTGAGTTGCTAGTCCTAGAAGCCTTGGTTGGAAAAACACTATAGAAGCCTTGGAAGGCTGTGATAGAAAACAATCTGATGATGGTTTTGTGATGTCCGATTGTGAGGTGGAATCATTGTTTGATGGGTGAGGTGGATGGCCTTTCAAAGCCCTGGATGGTTTTAGATTGATGCGTTCTATGAGGTCCCACATTCATGCTTGAAATATGGCATCGGGGTGAATGGATGAAGAGAGATTTGGCTCATCCATTCTACAGTTAGGTGGAACATGGAAGTCTCATCCCGGGTTTGGATTTTTCATCATCAATATGAAGTTATTTCTCCATGTAATTCTATGAGTATTATACTGGTTATATGTGGTTTATACGGTTATGATTTCATTGGTATTTCTACTCCTATTGTGTTGGTTATATATAAGTTTCATGACAGTAGCTAAGTATGGCTCTCATCATGTTTTACTTGTAAATGAATGAACAATGTATCTATGACGTAATGGATGAAATGGAAGTTGATGTGTTGAGGCATCAATTTTTCTTAGAAATTCTCAGCTAAGTATGAGACCCCTATGCTCATATATGTTATTTATACCTATAGATTACATATTCGTTATATGTTTAATGAAATGTTTGTCATGGCTAGTGTTAGGATCCCATATTGTCTATTTTTGACCTTATATTTTGTCATTATATTACCCTCTTCAACCCTTAGTTGAAAGCCTTTGCTAGTGTTTTGACTTAATCATTCCAAAAGGTATATAGTAACTCTCCTCATTGCTATATGTTTAATTATTCAACATGTAATCATGCTATCTTTATAATTGATCCTTGAAGTTGACTAAGTTGCTGAACAATTGTTGAAACTGCCTAACTGGCAGGACCACATTTTGCAGTTGCTGAAACAACGGAAACAGTGCAAACCGCGAAGCTGAAACAGCAAGAATAGCACGAACCTCGAAGCTGAAACATCGAGAACATCATGCGAACTTCGAGGAGACAGTTGAGATTTGCGTAACAAATCTGCAATAACAAAGGAGTTCGACTGATTACTATATTGGTCATAATGATCATGATCCACATGACTGTAACAACATTCTGTTAACGAAAACTGATTTCCTTATTTTTGGTACAAAGAGTTGAACCAGAATGTATAATGAAAATCTTTTGTAATAGATGTCTCCTCTATAAAGAGGAGACATCTACATTAGAGAGGGATATAGACATATAGAGGGAGGATGAACAAGCTGTAACACAAAAATTGTAGTAAAGGGATGAGACTGAATCTTTCTTGTAATATGGTATATTGACAAATGAATAAAGTTATGTTCTGAGTATTTCATCTTTGTTTTTGTGTCCTGGGGAGTCTTGTGAGAAGGACAGGGCCCACCTTCATCACAAGATTTGCTCATCTTCTTTCTGTTGTGTGTTGAATGTGTGATTTATGTTTCTATCTTATTCACGAGTACTGCTTCTAATGATATTTTACTTTTGCTGAGACTCTGTTTTCCTTTTAACTGATTGATGCTGTATATGAGTGCCTCACCGGTGATTAGGATTTACAGAGTGTATTGGTGAACTGGATAACAGAGGCAGGTGCTGAAAGTCCTTACTCTGAGGATAGGGTCCTGATCCTTTGTTACAGGACAGCCATCACTCCCTTTTGCAGATTTGTTTTCTTTAATTAATTATCTGTTCTTATTCCATTCCTGCAACAGGTTGTAACTGCTGTAACACAGAGTAGGGGTTTAGTAGAGAGTGAACTGTTTATACTACAGCTTTTAATACTATTAAGATTGAGTACATACAGTACGTAGTCACCTTTGGAATAGTCAGGCTTTCCCGGGTTGATAATTTATGTGGCACTCGACTGTTTTATTAATAAAAAATTAAAGTGACCAACATTTTGGCATCGTTGCCGAGGAAGGTGACTGAAGATTTTAAAAGTATTAATGATTTTCTTTTAGAAATGCAGGATGCATGAGAGGATGCAGGAAGGCTAACCATTCAGGCGGCAAGGGCAAAGGAGGAGGAAGAAAAACTTTTATTGATGATATTATTTCAAAAGCTGAGACATCCGAGAGGTTAAGCTCTCGAAGGCCACAGACCCAACACTCTTCCCAGACAGACTATCAGACAGAGGAATTAGTGGGACCAGAGAGCGTTATAGAATCATCAGAATATACTGAGGAACCGGTGGAAGAAGACGAATGACCAGTAGAGGAGCAAATAGAGGAGATTAAAGTGGAGGAACCAGTGCAGGACATTGAAATTCCAACAGAAAACTCCGAAGACCGGGAAAGCGCATTAGGAAAACAACCAATGGAGGATAATAATGAAGGTCTTTTCGGTGGAGGTTGCAGAGTAGAAGGAAGGGGAGAGAATTCTCTCTCCACCCTGGAATTCCCTATTGGGGATCTCCCCAGAGGAGCAACCCCTATGAAAAATATCCCACTTTTAGCATTACCCAATTTCCATGGTTTATCCTTAGAAGATCCTGACAAATTTCTTTTTGAATTTGATATATTATGTAGAAGCTATGACTATGTTAATGCTGCTCAAAAATTGAAGTTGTTTCTAGCTACATTAAAGGGGAATGCATTAAGATGGTTCATGAGCTTGGGAGCTCATGTGATTACAACATGGGACCAGATGAAGGAGAAATTTCTGGCCAAATACCAATATTATTGTCGAACAAGAGAAAGGAAGGAGGAATTATTCAAGATGACTCAGAAGGAGGACGAAAGTCTAGAGGACTTCGTGGAAAGGCTATAGTATAACTTGCAGCGATCTGATCATCCTGATATGAGTAAGGATATTCTCAAGTCAATATTGCTAAAAGGGGTACGAGATGATTGTTTAGATATGTTGAATATGCTTGGAAAAGGAGACATATCTAAGGAATCATATGATGAGATTGTCAATCTTTGTAAAAGATGTTTGAGAAATCAACAAGTGGAGGAGCAACACGAGCCGAAATAGGTAACTTACTTGAAGAATTTAAAACTGAAATGTTAAGCTCTTTTGATTCACAAATTGATACCTTGCAGGTTAAAAAGAAGTAGGCAGAAGCAAAAGTTGCTCTGGCTATTTTCTGCTCTGAATGCAGAGAAAAATACCCACTAAGGGAATGCCCCCTGGACAAGGTACCAATTTGCACTATCTGTGAAAAGGACCATGAGACTCAACAATGCCCTTCTTTTCCAGGAATAAAAGCGACACTGCAGCCAACTGAAGAAGAAGCTGAAGCAGTGTACCTTCTCACACAGAGGAGGCGATGGCAACCACGAGGACAAGGTATGAATTCTAACATGTCGTTTAATCGTTGGAATAATCATCCTCCTTTTCAAGCAAATTATCCACCCTTCAATCAAATGCAGTACCCACCCTTTAATCAAATGAATTTCCCACCCATGCAGCAACCGAATCCTCCTTTTGTTGATCCTACAATATGGAATCCCTGGTCTCTACAGCAAACCTATTTTTATCAATGGAACCCAAATTGGATAGCTCCACAGATCCCATTTCCAAACCAACTACCTCAATATCAGCAATATCTCTCCTTACCATCAAATGCTCCACCAAATAATCAGACAATGAGACCCCAGCTGCCTGTACAACCTAACCCCAATCCAAATAACAATAAAGCTCTGCAGGTAATTGATATTCAAAACCAACTTGTTTCCCCTATGCAATGTAATAATATTCATTTACGCTCTGGGAGAATAGTTGAACCCATTATTGATGACATTACTTCTTCTGATTCTGATAAAGAAGAAACCAGAAAAGAAAAGTCATCTAATAACAATGTTGAAATAGTTGGATCATCCTCTAATAACAATGTTGAAACAGTTGAAACATCCTCTAATAAGACTACTGAAGCAGCAGAGCCACCATTCCCTGAACGTTTGGCTCTTACCAAAACACTTGAGCCACCTGCTTTTAATCTTTTAGGAGAACTGCAGAATTTATATGTTAAAATTCCGCTCTTACAAGCACTAAGAGATGTACAAATTTATGCTATAATTGTTAGAGATATTTGTATTAAGAAACCTGGAAGAAAAGCTAAGGATCCCCTCAGAGTTCATGTGATGGGTGATCTAGCTGCTCTAATGTCAGAGAAAAACCCTCCTGTGAAATATGGTGACCCTAGTCATCCTACGGTCACAGTATAGGTTGGAAAAAATTTTGTTTCTAGAGTTCTAGTAGATCTGGGTGCTGCAATAAACATCATGACACTTGAAACTGCACAGTTATTACAGTTAATGAATGTAATTAGAGAAACCCCAACCATTCTAGAGCTAGCTACCGCTCCACAATCAAACCTGAAGGAGTTATTGAAGACCTGATAATTTCAGTCGAATCTTGGAACTACCCAGCTGATTTTGTTGTATTACAGACCAAAACAAGGTTGGGGGGTCATCCATTGATTTTAGGAATACCTTGGTTGGCTACAGCAGATGCCTTCATCCGCTGTAGGTCAGGTTCAATGACAATTTCTAATGGATGTGAAACCAAACAGCTTACTCTTTACCCTCATGCCACACCGATGATTAATAATGATAACTCTGTGTGGTTATATTATGAGGACGATGAGACCCAGCCCATCTTGACTGTCGGACAAGCTCTAACTTTTAAAGATTCAACCGAAGATGAATTAATTAGTAGCTTTATTTCTGAACCTTCTTCGGTTAAGTCTGAAATACATGATCGCTTGACTACAATCTTGGAATCTGAATCCCAGCAAAACCTTAGAACTGAAGATTTATCTCAGACATCAGCTGACACCTCCTCCAAAAGTATAATAGTCGAAATCGAGCCTGGAAAAACATTAAATATAAACCCTAACCTAACAGATGTTGAAACACAACAGTTAATGAAGCTACTTCGTGAGAATAAAGAAGCATTCACATGGGATTACGCAGATATGAATGGAATCTCTTCTGAATTATGTACTCATCGTATTTATATTAAAGAAGGATCTCGCCCAGTCTGTCAACCCCAACGACGAATGAATTCCAATTTAAGGGAAATTGTGAAGGAAGAACTTCAAAATTTTTTGAATGCAGGATTTATATATCCTATATCTGATAGTGAATGGGTTTCACCATTAGTAAAAGTACCTAAGAAAAATGGGAAATGGAGAGTGTGTGTAGATTATAGAGCTCTAAATAAGGCCACTCAGAAATATCATTTCCCCTTACCATTTATTGATCACGTACTAGGCAATTTGGTAGGTAAGAGATTCTTTTCCTTTTTGGATGGATTTAGTGGATATAATCAGATCAAGATTGCACCCCAAGATCAAGACAATACCACTTTTACTAGTCCATGGGGGACTTTTGCCTATAGAGTTCTTCCATTTGGACTATGTAATGCCCCAGCAGCATTTGAAAGAGCAGTGATAGGATTTTTTTCTGATATGCTTAATGATTCCTTAGAAATATTTATGAATGACTTTACTCCTTATGGTGTGACTTTTGAAGATGCATTACAGAACCTTGAAAAAGTACTTAAACAATGTATAGAAGCACATCTTGCCTTAAGTACTGAAAAATGCCATATGATGATGAATCAAGGTATTGTATTGGGACACTTCATCTCATTCCTAGGAATTCAAGTTGATCCAGCTAAAGTACTGATATTGCCTTAAGTACTGAAAAATGCCATATGATGATGAATCAAGGTATTGTATTGGGACACTTCATCTCATTCCTAGGAATTCAAGTTGATCTAGCTAAAGTACAAGTAATTCAGACTCTTCCTATCCCTAAAAAAGAAACTGATGTAAGAAGTTTTTTAGGACATGCTGGATATTATAGAATATTTATCAAGGATTTCTCTAAAATAGCTTCTCCTTTGTTTGTGATACTTATGAAAAATGTTGAATTTAAGTGGATTGATGGTTGTCAAAAAGCATTTAATGAACTTAAACATCAATTGTCTACAGCTCCCATTTTAAGAGGACCTGACTGGGCACTCCCCTTTCATATATCCTCTGATTCTTCAGATACTACAATAGGAGCTGTCTTGGGTCAAGAAGAAAATAATCTTCCCTATGCTATCTGTTTTATTAGTAAAAATATGACCCCTGCTGAACTCAATTATACAGTCACTGAGAAAGAATTTTTAGCAGTCATTTATGCTATTAATAAGTTTTGACATTATATTACCGGTTATACTACTTTTGTGCATACTGATCACTCGACCATTAAATATTTAATGAACAAATCAGTTACAAATGCTCGAGTTACCAGATGGTTACTATTATTACAAGAATTTGATATCACAATTGTAGATCGACCAGGTAAAGAAAATGTAGTTGCTAATTTCCTTTCTCGGTTAAAAATTGATGAAAATATTCCAGTAGATGATTCTTTTCCTGATGAATATTTATTTGCAGTATCTGCTCACTCACCTTGTTATGCAGACATTTCCAATTACTTAGTTGCAGGGAAACTACCATCACACCTATCGCACAGAGAGAAAAGAAAGATCGCTCAGCAAAGTGCTAGGTACATCTGGATAAGTGGGTGTCTTTCTCACACAGGACTCGATGAGGAAATTCGGAGATGCATCAGAGAAGATTAAGTTTATGATATATTGAAGGCTTGTCAAGATGGCCCTTGTGGAGGGCATTTTGCAGACAAAAGAACAACACACAAAGTTCTTAGAATGGGTTATTATTGGCCCTCACTTTTCAAGGATGCAAAGAAATATGTTAGGGCCTGCGATAGCTGTCAGAGAATGGGCCAGCCTAATCACAGGGATGAAATGCCACTCAACCCCCAGGTAATACTTGAACCTTTTGAAAGATGGGCGCTAGATTTTATAGGTCCCATCAATCCTCCATCCAATCAAAGAGTTTATATACTGGTTTGCACAGATTATATTACTAAGTGGGTAGAAGCTAAGGTACTCATCAAAGCTAATGAAGAATCAGTGTTAACTTTTCTATTTGAAGAAATCTTTGTTAGGTTTGGTTTGCCTAGAGAGCTAGTTACAGATGGAGGACCCCCTTTTAATTCTCATGGCTTCAAAGATTCACTCCAGAAATATCACATTAAGCATAAAATGACTACACCTTATCACCCCCAGGAAAATGGGCAAGTGGAAAGTACAAATAAAGTCATCAAAGCCATTTTAATAAAAACAGTCAAGGAGAATAGAAGGGACTGGTTTCAAAGGTTGCCTGAAGCATTATGGGCTTACAGAACTACTTGGAGGAACACTACGGGTTTTTCACCTTATGAATTAGTTTATGGTAAAAGTGTTGTTTTTCTTGTGGAATTTGAAATCAAAACCTTAAGGACTGCTTTAGTTGTTAACCTTGACTTGACTGATGCACAAACAGCTAGGTTGCAGCAGCTTCAGGAATTGGATGAAAAGAGGTTGGATGCCATCCATCAAACAAGCATGATACAACAACAAAGAATCAGGTGGCATGACAAAACTATTAAGCATAAGCAGTTCCAAAAAGGTAATTGGGCTCTACTATATGACTCCCGTTTTGAAAATTTTCAAGGTAAATTAAGAACAAGGTGGCTAGGACCTTATGAAGTAGATACTATTTTTCCAAATGGAACAGTCAGACTCCTAACGATTGATGATTCTAGAACAGCATTATTAGTGAATGGGTATCGACTTCGTTTGTATCAACAACCTATTTCTAAAGAGGATTTGAAAGCTACTTGCATGACAGACATACACTATGCCTTTTTGGGGGAACCTGCTACCCCTCAATGCACTTAATTTTCTGTTTATGTTTTTATTTTTTAGATTAGATTTCTTAAACTAATAATCCCTATCAAGGGTTGCCATGTTACAATTAAATATTTTGCAGATCTTAGCTTCGGAGGGTGGCTGAAAAGAAAAATTTCAATATAGGAAGAACTAATTTGCATATTGGAAAGCATTCCCATGTCATTTCAGATCACAATTCATTCCCTCTTACATTTCCCATTGCTGAAACACCATTTCCCGTTGCTGAAACCCCAAATCCCACTGCTTAAACACCAATCA
The DNA here is from genome assembly GCA_031772625.1 of Pinus tabuliformis. Taxonomy (NCBI): domain Eukaryota; kingdom Viridiplantae; phylum Streptophyta; class Pinopsida; order Pinales; family Pinaceae; genus Pinus; species Pinus tabuliformis. Next base: position 298,130,557 of record CM062818.1, read on the forward strand.
TTTCCATTTTCCCTAAAAAGCACCAATGTCCCCTCTTTTGCTCCCGAGAATGAATTATTACGTCGATAGAAACATATCATTCTTTACTCAAAGGAATCAGCCATTTATCCTATTAATAATGTCCCTTCACTACTACCTCTTGTGAATAATAAAAAAATTGTGTATAAAAACCCTCATACCTCACAAACCCTTTCTATAATGATCATCGACCTATTAAGGATGAGATAACACTTTTCGGCGCAACAAACAAAGGTAAATGTAAAGGTATGCGTTTTTAAGTGTGAATATTAAATTGTAGTTAATGAGGAGATAATTGACACGACTGCTGAAAGCGTCGTACCACCAACCATATCATTTAGCCGCAGTTGGGGGGGATTGCCGAAATATCGTAATCATTATATCACACGCCGAACACCGCCATCTCTATTCCTCGTGATATTATCTAATCCACCTCGTCTATACCTTATCACGTCATAATTTCATTTGTAACGTTCTTCTCTGTTTCAACCTCGACAACTCGGCTCTGCACTTTGTATTTTGCCTAAACCATTAGCTATGGGACGAGATGCTTGTTATAGCTCCAAATCTCACTCTTATGGTTTGTGATGCTGCACTCATGGCCTAGGGCAACCCCTCCTTCCAGACCTGGTCCCAAAATTTAAAAAACAGTGTTTTATTCCCTATACGCGACATTGCCCTGAGTTAAACGCGTGTACACGCGGGTCTGTGTATACCCAACCCGCATGTATGTATTAAAACACTTAAAAATATATATATTTCCTTATTTTCGGGCAGTGATCGCGGGTTTTACCTGCTGGATCGCCTGTTAGTTCCCGTGGCCCAACTATTCCCAACCAACTCCTAACTAAAAAACTACTTTGGAGATGGTATAAAAAGACATCAAAGGGAAGGCCAAAGAGAGAGAGAGAGGAGAGCAAGATTATTATGCTGAGATTTTCCCCTTAGACCAGGTCTGAAGTCCTTGGTGCTTTCTGCACTTCCCCCATTTTGCATAGGAAACCCTTGTTTCCATGTGTATTGGTGATCATTCATCCTTAATATCATCATTGAGTAAGACTTGGAATGAGCTCTTGTTGGAGGCTTGAGACTGGAACGAATCCGGGAGGAAGCTTTGCTTGGAGCCTGTTGAAGGTGTTCAGGTGATATCTTTCTGTTATATGTACTTTATTTGCCTTTATATATAAAGAAACACGTCTTTGTTCCCGAAACAATCTTTCTTTATGCTTATGAGATTCTTGTTTGAATTCTTATGCAAGTGGTTACTTAAATATTTTTATAACTAACTTTATAGCATAAAGATGGTTTATACATAAGTATTTTGTACATGTACTGTTGTGTTCTTTGATTTGCTTGTCTTGCAGGTCAAAGGAAGAAGAAGGGAACTCCAAGAAGGGTTTGGACCCTAAAGGCCTTCTCGAACGTAGGACCTTAGGTATGTACCTTTAACATTAGAATTTTCTTGAAAGTAAAAATGATGGTTGTGTGTGTGTTTCTTTGAATAAGCAATTTTCAGTCTCGTAGAGTCTTAGCCCAAAGGACCCTAGGGGTACTTTCCCTTCAACCAGAATTGGCGACTCCACTGGGGACAACACTCTTGTTGTTCCTAGTTTGGGTAGTCTTCAAGCTAATCAAGGCTCAGCCCCTCTGTTTGTTGGCTCTGACTGTCTGATCTTTTCTTGAACTCCAAGCTTTTCCAGTTTTTCAGTCCGTGTTTTTTTATTTTTCCTGAAAGACTTCAAATACGCTCTTTTCCTGGATTACAGAAGCGTATATACGCAAGTTGCACTAAGTGAACCCGCGTATACGCAGGTTTCCTTAGTTACAGTCGCGTGTACACGCATTCTAAACTTAATTGCAGGCGCGTATGTTACATAAATTTCAAGATTTATAAATTTTCTTTTTGCTGAATGTTTGTCTGGTGGTTTGGGTCAGTGTCAAGCAGTCACTTTTCAGTAACAGTTCCCTGTTTAACAGGGGGCATCTTGTTCTGAACTCTCTCTAGTCATAAGGAGTATTAGTCTTGTTTTCGTTGATTGCAAGCGTCATTGATTTTTTGACACACAAGATTTCTGTTTAAGAATCTTGATTGCTCTGTTTCAGCAGAGTAGGAAGATTGGGTTCAATCTTTGTGTCCATTTTTGCTTTGATGACACTTTTGTTTGCTTAACGAAATCATTTTTGTGACCATTTGCTCCTTCGTTTCAGGAAAGTTGTTTGTTACCATTTTCTTGAAACTTGTCTTTTGATCTTTTGGGACTTTCATTGCTGCTTTTGATTGTCAAAAGCGATTTCAAACACATTTATTTTTGTTGAGTTTTCATCATTTGAAAGGTGTCGATTCACAAAAGTGTTTGGTTGCCCATTTATCAATCATTAGTGTCAGTATTTTTGAGAGCTTTCCTTTGAAAAAGACTTTTTGGTTTGATTGAAAGAAAATCTTTTGAAAGTTTTGAGTTTCGCTTTCTTAAACTTGCTTTTCATTTGATTTCCTTTTTGCGAAGTGAAAGTGCTTTGTTTTTATCTTAGAACTTGTTTTTATTGTTTGGACGAAATGATTGGTAACACATCATCTTCTATCTAAGCATTTTAGTGGCAAGACAAAATTTGGTAAAACAACAACTTTCCTTCTTTGCTTTTAGAAGTAGTCTTTAAATCTTGCATCCACATATAGTTCTTGCATTAGGATAGATTTGCATCTTTTTTTAGGCATATTTAGTTTTGTTAGTTTTTTGTGAGTGTGGAGCCTGAAAAGAAAAAGAAAATTTGCTTATATTACAAGTACCTCTGAACCTCATAGAAATTGCTCTTCATCGAAAACAAAAAGTGCATGTGCATGTAGCTAAGTTTTATTAATTTCTTTTGCGTCCATAAAAACACCACAAGTTTCATCTCCATTACCTTGTGACTTAAAGAACAGCCTAATAAAATCAAGTGCTTAATTAAAATCCACTATAACTTTTTGTTTTAGTTATTACACCAACAAGTTTAGGATTTTAGGGCCTTGGATTAGGCGAGTGGAGAGTTAACTCTCCAAGGCCACATAAAACGTAAAACATAAGAGTCTGATTAACGAGAGTAAATCCAATAGTGTTAGGAAGACCAGGAAAGCTCCGGATCTGGGAGTTAAGCACGAGGGTCTGTGAAGACAGGGAAGAGAGATACCCCCTCTCCTACTTGTCCGAACTTACCTCACAACTGTTCCGCCTGGCTTCTGCGACGAGTTGGTACCCATAGTTTCCTCTCCTAGGGATCTGCATAGGTGGCTGCGGAGGGGAATCCCGTGGCGCCTGAGGTCGACGTTGCATCACTCTCGACAGTACTACTAGAGGGCACCCTTGCGAAGCTTGGGGGCGTGCACCGGCGCAAGCTGTTGTTAGGAGGTCAGCGTAACTTCCTCTGATACCTTCGCTGATAGGACTGGGCCCTCATCATCCCAGACTATCTTCGGAAGGCCCTTTGATTCACTTTCTTGTATTTTGGTGTCCGGTCCTAATCACCTGGAGTGGAAATACTTGGAAGTTGTTTGACTGGCTGTATCTTTAGGAACTTTATAGTGTGTGCTTTGTGCTCCTAGTCGGCTTAGCTTTTAATTTTTTGAGTCTTTAGTTAGATCATAACAAGAAATTCAAAGTGGTTGACCAGTCTCCAAGATGGTCTCGAAGACTTCGTGGTCTCTCGCCACCTAGTTTAGAGCCTTCTCCTAGAAGGCGCAGAGGGGATACTATCGGTGGGGTCCATCCCACGCCGGTTGACGCATCGGGGATTGATCCTCCTCTCGGGGATATTAGCGGCCAAGCAAGGCCTGGCACTTCTGAGCAAGAGAGGGACACTCCAGTCCTTTCTCGAGTTCGCTTTCAAGCGGAGAATAACGTAGAGGTAGAAGAACTTTCAGAATCATTAGTGGTTCCAAATTCTCCTCTACCATCTAGTTATCCAGACGTATTGCAATACGTTGGGACTCCGTCACATAGACCATCGAGTCCAGGTTACGCTACGCTCTTACCATTTATGATCACTACTGGAAGCATGGCTTCTACGAGTGCTGCGACTATGCAAACCCCAACATCGGTGCAAGGGGGAGGAACCATTTCCATCCCCTCCGTTTCCTTGTTCGGATCTTTTGCTAGCACGTCTTTAATTGGGTCTACCTCCATTCCGTCTACGAGTGGAAATGCCCAAACCAATGCTTTTAGTACTGGTTCCTTCCTTTTTGGCACCCAATCGCAGGGTATTCCATCAGTTCCGCTTAGTGCTGCTACATCCATGATGGGCGGATCGGCTTCATTCCAAGGTTTTCCTTTCGGAAGTGGTCATATACCACATTCCAACCCAACGGTAGGATCCATGCCTTTTTCTTCAATAGGACAAAGCAGCAATCCTTTCCAAGGTTGGAATAACCCTGGGGTGGGTAGCGCAGGAACTGCAAATCCATTTATCGGCCAACAAGGAAGTAGGCAGTATTCCACAGTTAGCATGTTTCAAAGTATTCCTCCCCTCGCTTCGGCTTGGAACCCATATCAAGGGTTATCAACTCCTTACCATTCTTTAGGAGGAAACTTTGCGGGTTATGGAGGTTATACGGCAGGAGTTGGTCAAACTCCGAATTTTTCTGGGCCACAAGGCTTGCCTTTTGGTTCAGCCAGTTCTACTGGTCACTTCGGGTAGCCTGGTGCCTCCCAAATCCCAGGACAATCTTTTCAGAACTTTGGGAGTTCTGCCCAGTGTGGGTGGAATCCCCTAGGTCCTCCGAGGCTTCCATTTCTAGCAACGTTAAACTTGCCAGATCGCACAAAGTTAACTAATGACCCAATCAGGTATAATCCGGCCTGGCCTCCGGTCCCAACCAAACTCCCTTCGGACATTCCAAAATTCGAAGGGAAGAGTGGTGAAGATCCGGGCGATCATGTAACCACATTCGATTTGTGGTGCTCATCCAACTCCCTCATCGAGGATTCGATTAGGTTGAGACTCTTTCAGCGCACCTTGACTGGTAATGTGGCTAAATGGTACATTGAGTTGCCAGGGGGCAGCTTTACATCGTTCGCTGACTTAGCCAATATCTTCTTAAATCACTTCCAGTTGCCTGTCCGCTATGATGCCGGAACTGAACTTCTGGCCACCTTTCGCCAGGATAAGGCAACCCACATTTCTGATCACATTCAGGAATGGAGACGGAGAAAGAGGCTCATCAAAGCCGAAATCCCTCCGGAGTACCGTCTAGAGTGGTTTTTGAAGTCTTTGCAACCTGAGATCTCCAAGGATGTCTCCATGTCTGGGGTCTATTCTGAGGAGCAAGCCATTTTCAAGGCCCAGTAGTTAGAACTGATTTACTCTCAGTCTGGGATCCTCCAAAAGTACTTGCCAGATGCTCCTGGATCTAAGGTTGATTTAGCTAAGCCAAAGCCAGGTCCGCACGTGGACGGTATCGTTGGGTCAGTAGACACATCTACTGTGAACTTGTTGAATCAATTGCAGCAGTTGTCTTTGCAAACTGCTTCTAACAACCAAGTCACATTGTCTAATCCTCCCGCTTCCCAAAATTCTTCCATTAACGCCGTCCAATCTGATAACCCCAAAGGAAATCAAAATTCCAATGGGAAAAAGAAGGGATGTGGTAAGAAGAAGAATTCGGATGGGAAGCCCGATGCAAATAAATCCGGCAACAACGCTGGTGGTGGTAAAGGTGAGTCGAGAAAGAAAGTTAAGTTCCCTTGCAAGTTATGCAGCGGGGACCATCTAACTCATCTCTGCCCTAGAATTGAAGACGCTCAGCACTTGTTAGGACAGTAAGGGACTTCTAGTTCACAAGCTGTGTTGACTAACCCGTTTCCCCAAGGGCAGCAACTTCTTTCTGGCGCGAATTCGAATCCTGGGACCTCCTCAGGGGGCAACCAGGAAGGGGAAAAAGCATCAAATGTTTTTATGATGGGTTCAAATGTTAACGTGATTACTCGGTCACGTGATTATGGTGAAGCTGAAACATCTAAGGATAAAACTGTTCCCGGAGGTAATGACCTTCATATTGAGCGACCTCCTGTTGAGACTATACCTAGGATACCGAAAGGTTCCGCCAAACGCGCAACGATTAACCCTAATGCTAGGGCCGCCCAAAATTACTCCATTGTGGAGGATTTGGCTCAAAGCCCGTGTGCTATGTCCGCTTTGGAGGTTCTCTAGTCATGTCCGTCTCAGAGAAGTGCTTTACTCTCCGCCATTGGAGCAGTCGATCCAGCTAACTCTTTAGTGCTCTCTTTTGACTTGTCAAATGTCAAAAAGAGACTCCCTCATCATATGGCTTTTCAGATAAAGTCTACATACCGGAAAATCAATATTTTTCGTACCGTTATAGATGAAGGAGCTTCCACATGTGTCATGTCCATGTCATGTTGGAAGGCTATTGGTTCACCTTCGGTTGTTCCTTCACCAACCGTCTTAACTGCATTTGATAGCCATTCTCACAAGCCGCATGGGATTATCCCGGCCTTTCCTGTATGTGTGGGAGGGAAGGTCGTTAATATCGAAGTTGAAGTCGTAGATGCTAACCTAGACTATAATCTCCTATTAGGAAGGAACTGGGTGTACGAGATGGAAGCCGTTGTATCAACTCTGTTTCGTGTCATTTGCTTTCCTCATGAGGGGAAAATCGTTAAGGTTGATCAATTGGATTATTCTCCAATCGATCCTCAAGCAACCTCCAACTCTACTGTTCCTTTGGTGGATAACCCTCGCCCGCCGACTGAGAATTTAGTAGTAGGGATGTATTCCTCATTGATGGGTACGTTTGATCTTCCCTCTCCTTTTGCAAGAATCAATGCTATTTCATCATCCAAGGAGTCTTCTCGAGAAGAGTTCTTTCGAACTCATTATTTTTCCGACCCTTGGACCTTGCCTTCACCTACCACCACATTAGTTGAAGGACAAGTGAATGGAATGGCGTTTTCTATATCTGCAGCTGAGCTTAGATATTAGTCTATCGTAGACTCTGCAGATAACCATTCTACTCCTTTTTCCGAAGAGGAGTTAGATGGTCATGTGGCCCCCACTTGGAGCTTGGATTCTAACTCTGCTTTGGATTGCTTAGATTCAATTCTACCTTCTGAAGAAGCAATCCTCGAAGTTATGATGGGTATAGATCGACCTTGGGAAGACTTACACCATCGTTCATATTTTCTTCCTCCATTGCAGGAAGTGGAATCTAAATTTTCCGAGCTCGTTGGTAGTGATGTTTGTACGGTATCGAACCCTTTGGCTCCAGCACACACACGTGCCGAAGGTAATATGTCGGTAATCTCAAAAACGATACCTATAAACATCTCTAAGGATCCTAACATCATCGAGAATATCTTCATCGGAATTGAGTGTTCCCCTGAAGAAATTCAAATTTATACCGACCTATTCAAGGAATATCGTGATGTATTTGCTTGGTCTTATGAGGAAATGCCCGGCATTGATCCTTCTATAGTCCAACATGAGATCAAGACGTACGAAAACACAAAACCGATTCGTCAAAGGCTTCGGCCGGTTAACCCTAGGAAAGCAGCGGCTATCAAAGCTGAGGTTGAGAAGCTGCTAAGGGTGGGTTTTATATACCCTGTTCCTCTTACGGATTGGGTTTCGAATCCAGTGCATGTGGACAAAAAGCAAGGAACAATCCGCGTATGCATCGATTTTAGGGACTTAAACAAGGTTTGTCCAAAAGACAATTACCCCACGCCATTCATTGATCAGATTATCGACGAGTGTGCGGGTAATGAAATTTTTTCCTTCATGGATGGTTTTTCGGGTTATAATCAAATCTCTATCTGTCCTGAAGACCAACATAAGACAACCTTCATATGTCCTTGGGGTACCTTTGCATATCGAAAGATGCCTTTTGGTCTTAAAAATGCTGGAGCCACTTTTCAGCGGGCCATGTCATACGCTTTCCACGACATCAAACATGTCATCGAGGCATACTTAGATGATCTCGCTGCTCTCTCTCGAAAGAGAACTGATCATCCGAGTCACGTTCGATTAGTCTTTGAGCGATGTCGTTTCTACAAAATACAGTTGAATCCCAATAAATGCGTTTTCGCGGTTACATCCGGTCGGCTGTTAGGGTTTATTGTGTCCAATGAAGGGATTCGGGTTGATCCCTTCAAGGTTGAAGCAATAGTTCAGTTGCCTCCCCCGTCCTCAATTCGTCAACTTCAAAGTCTTCAAGGGAAGGCTAATTTCTTAAGACGGTTTATAGCAAACTATGCCGAGATCACTAAAGGGTTCATGCATTTGCTACGAAAAGGAGTCCCATTTGTATGGGACGACTTTGCACAGCGGTCGTTTGATGCTTTGAAAAAGGCATTAGTCTCTGCCCCGCTTTTGAGTCCACCGGATTATGGTAGAGATTTCCTTTTATATCTCGTTGCAGCAGAATCTACCATTGGTATGGTTCTAGTTCAGGAGGACGATGCTCTTGTCGAGCACGTGATCTATTATTTGAGCCAAGGCTTAATAGGCCCTGAACTCCGCTATTCTCCGATTGAGAAGTTGGCCTTGGCAACTGTCCATGCTGTCCAGAGGCTCCGTCATTATATTTTTCTACGCAAAACTTTTGTCTTAGCGGTGGTTAATCCATTCCAATTAGTCCTCAGTAGGCGAGTGATTGGGGGAAAATATAATAGATGGATAGTCATTTTACAAGAATTCGACCTCGAGTTCTTGTCAGCCAAGTCTAAGAAATCCATGGTCTTTGCAGAGCTAATTTCTGAGCTTCCTTGTGGAGAGGATATTGTTTATGAGGAAAGTTTACCCGACGAACATATATTCCTCATCTCTTCACAAGACCCTTGGTATGGAGATATCATTGTTTATCTCCAGACTTCGAAGTTTCCCTCTACTTTCTCCAAGGATGAACGTCGCAAATTACGTCACCTGGCTAAAAACTATGTTATCATTGGTGACACATTATACCGTCGAGGGGTTGATTCAATCCTTCGACGTTGTTTAACCTTAGAGGAAGCAGAGTCTGTGCTTAATGATTGCCACAGTGGAGCTTGTGGTGGTCATCTATCCGGGCTTGCTACAGCCCAGCGCATCTTACGTGCCGGCTATTTTTGGCCTTCACTTTTTAAAGACTGTGTGGAAGCGGTAAAACGCTGTCACCCGTGTCAAATTTTTACTCGCAAGATGCGCGCGCATCCAGCTCCCCTTTTTCCCGTTGTCACCGTCAGTCCCTTCACTAAGTGGGGTATTGATTTTACGACTTGTAATCCGCCTTCAGCGGCGAATCACAAGTACATTATCGTGGCTGTAGACTACTTCACGAAGTGGGCTGAGGCCATGCCTACTTATAAGAACGACAGTGACACGGCAACTTTGTTTCTTTTCAATCAGGTTATCTCAAGATTCAGTATCCCAAGAGAGATTGTCACTGACCATGGCAGTCATTTCCAAAATCAGCTAATGTCTGAATTGGCCCTTAAATTAGGATTCTGTCAGGAGCATTCGTCCCCTTATTATCCTCAGGCCAATGGATAGGTCGAGGTGGTCAATAAAACTCTTAAGACGATACTCCAATGGACAATCGATAAAAATCGGTCCAATTGGCACATTATGTTGTATTCAGCTCTTTGGGCATACCGAACCTCCGTCAAAACGGCTACTGGTTTTACTCCTTCTAAGTTGGTTTATGGGATGGAATCTATCTTTCCGGTCGAATGTGAAATTCCATCTCTGAAATTGGCTGTTGAGCTTCTTCCTGAGACTTCGAGTCTCGAGGAGTGCCTAGTTCACCTGGAACATCTCGATGAGAAGCGTCGAGATGCCGCCATGATGAATGAGGCCCATAAGAAAAGGGTCAAAACTCAGTATGATAAGTCTATCCGTCCGCGTGTCTTTACTGAAGGTGACCTTGTCTTGGTCTATGACCAAGATAAGGACGCCTTGGGGGCAGGGAAATTCAAGCCTATGTGGTACGGTCCTTTCATTATCAAACGAGTCTTAGAAAAAGGATCGTATGAGTTAATTGATTTCGAAGGAAACAAGCTGGCGGAGCCCCGAAATGGGCTCTACCTAAAGAAGTACTTTGCTTAGTTCAAGCTGGGCGATGACTTCTTTGTATTTTATGTATATATTTATACGTATATTGTCGAGCGCTTTCTGATATCAGTGCTTTTTGGTCTGCTGTGGCAGGTGCTGATGGATGATTTGGTCTATTTTGGATTCGCCGATGGTGCTAGTCGGCACACTCGGAATCTTGCTTCCGCAGCTTGGGTACTTTATTACCCAACTGGTCAGTTGATGATATCGAGAGGCGTGTGCATCGGTCCTGCTTCAAACAATATGGCCGAATATACAGCTGTTATCAATTTATTATCCGAGGCAATCTCTTATGGGATCGACTCGTTGGCAGTATATCTTGATTCTCAATTGATAGTGTCTCAGTTAAACAACATTTATCAGGTTAGAGATCCATTATTATATCGCCAATATTTAAGGGTGAGGTTGTTGCAAAGATCATTTATTTACATTAATTATTTTCACATTCCAAGATCTCAAAATTGGTTCGCTGATTCTATCGCTAATCAAGCATTAGACTGGCATATCAATCATTCATCATCATAAAATCATGCATCAAAAAGTTAAACTGTATATATATATATATATATATATATATATATATATATATATATATATATATATATATATATATATATATATCGCAAAGCGTCTCGAGTGTACATATGTGTGTCCAAAAATATACAAAATTGGGACTCAAATGCCCATAATCATGTCAGGCATATCTAACGCCTCGGCTCTGGATGAGCAGCTAAATATGTAACTATAGCATTGGCCTCGCGCCGAAAGACGTGAACCCAGTCACGTGGCATCCCAACCACATGACGCTGCATATCTGGAGGAATATCTTCTATCTTGGCCATCGGTACTTGGCAGCTCAGTCTTGCCAAGTGTCGCTGGACGTTGTTGAGGGTCCTTTCCACATCCGCAGCCGCCTCTTCGGCTCCTCGGCCACGCCGTCCATGCCGCGGGAATCCATCTGGTCGCACGGGCCCAATGTCTGGAACATGATCATCATATTAGTCATTTGAATCTCAGCAAAAAATATTTTTCAAAATTTATCATTATATTTGAAAAATCCAAAAAACAAAAATCATAAAATCATGAAAATAAAAAAAAATCTTACCAATCTCTCCCCATGCTGCATCCGGTGGTAACACTAGATCAGGATCTCCTCGGAAATCCAGTCCGGCATAGGGGTAATCATCTATGGCGATGATTTGCTGCTCCCACTAGTTAAAGAAATCATCGTCGAATGCATTCCGAGGGACTTCCCCACCCCCCAGACGTTTCATCAAGTCAGCCCACCGGCCCATGCGTGGATCACGTGGACTACTGATGGAAACTACTACCATGGGGTGGAGCGCAGGAACCTTCTCGAAGAAGAATGTACATAAGATGGTTCCGAACCCAAAGTTCTTGGTCTGTCCCCTCCTGATGGATGTGAGTTGCTCCTTCATGTTGGCAAGGAGAGGAGTGCACCAGTCAAACACTGTAGTGAGACAGTCCACTGCCACGCTCATGTTTACTCGTGACGCCTGATGTAGTGAGGATGATCCGTTCACTCGACCTATGGTGAACAAGATTATCCTGAGTGACAAACTCGCCACATGTGGAATAGAGATCTGGCTCCCGACCTTCCGATGACCCGGGCAGTAAATCTGTACATAGTCATCCACACTGAGGCTATTCCGTGTCCTACCCCGAGAGTGCACTACCTCTCCCCTTCGGGAAAGGGCCGTGATAAAATATATATCTTCCACTTCTACCCTAAGTGGCATCTGATCAATGATGAATGCTTCCTCATCGAGATCCCAATAATCAATGAGTCTCTCGAGCAAACGCATGTTGGCTTTCATGTTTGGCAATTTGAAGAATTTTAGCAACCCGCATCCCCATAGGGCATCTAATGCCTCATCATTGTCCATAACTTCATTATCTACAGCTGAGTGCTCTCTTTCACGCCATGTGAGAGTCATCCTGGAAGAAAAATAATCATTTTCATCCGTTAGTTTTGTGTATAAGATTAGTTTTCTGCGCACACGCGGGTTCCCTTGTATACAGTCGCATGTAGGGTCGTCGTATATGCGAGTTCTATACAGCCAACCCGCGTGTATGCCGCAGAGAAATTTTTTGCAAAAATATAATGGTGAAACATCAATTAAAATTCCAAAAAACTATCACAATTAATTGCAAGACAAGTTTAGTGCTTACCTGGAAGTTTTCGGCAAGTTTGAACGGTTGAATAAGTCACAGGGAAGTTTGCTCCTTTTGCTCCACAATTTTTGCTCTCCAAGTCAAACGGTGAAAATGGTAAATCCAAAATTTCTTTTTATAAGTTTTGAAAATGCAAAATTTTTTCAAAATTTTATTTAGTTTGGTTTCATGTCACTTTTAACTTGGGAGCTTGGAATGTCGAGATTGGGTTGTTTTTCAGGACATTTTGGACATTTTTCGACGGTTCGAGACGGTTCCATGACTGCTGACCCGTCATGGCAGGTATCGTGTTCTCACTGGCATATAGGTTAGGGACACCATTTTTCCGTTGCATTATGCATACTAGCCTCCATTGGACCGATACATCTGCCATAGGGTCGATCCCATCGTGTTATGGTTGGTTAGCCATTTTCACTCGCCGATTCTTTAAATCATGACACGACGGTAGAGCCATCCTTTACATGGGCATCCTAGTTAGCACCTCACTGACATTTGTTGCCCATGCTGCTTCGTTTTGAGTAGGCTCGGGAGTCCTCTGTAGTCCCGCCATGACTTATGCGTTGAAGACTCATTCCTCTTTGCTTCTTCGCTTCGTTCTGGCCTTATACCCTAGAGGCTCCTATGAGTGTCGAGTTGTACTTTTGCATTGCATGTTGACCATTTGCACCTTTTTGCCTAGAGTCGGCTTCACTTGGACTCGTGTTTAAGCCAACTTTTGACCATGACGTTTGCAAAATCAACCTTGCATACCTTTGACTTCTGCAGCTTGACATACCCAGGTCCGTGGAAGGAACATACCTTTGAGTGTCACTGACCGGTTTTCACCTCCCTGCATTGAGCATAGGAACGTTCCTTCCCCAGGAACTACATCATCCGTTTCACCGACACTCATTCTTTCCACTGTACTATAGCATTCTTTTATTCTTTTTCCGGCTTATCAGAAAAAGACAAAAAAAATAAATATTCCAAAAAAGAGCGGGAACAGGGACATTATTTCCATTTATTGTTGGCAGCTAGAGTCAGTCATGTCGCCCTTGAACAAAGCACTCAAAGCAAAGTCTCCTCCGCATGGGTGGGATTTAGTTTGACTTAGGTATGCCATAACCTTGTTATCGAGTCAGTTCTTCCCAGATTGGTTATCTCTTCCAATCATATGGAGGGTTCGTTCGTGCCTCCTGCATGACGAACTTATACAGATTCATCATATGCTGCCACATAGTCACATTGAGTCGTGCTTTTGTTCAAGGGAAGTTAGCCTGAGTCGGCCTTTCTGCGGTGTCTCTTGACTCATTTTTCAGTCGGCCATCCCTGGTTGTCAGTGTCATGTCTATCATCACATCAGTTATATTGGTCCTGTACTCGTGCCGGTTTGAGAAGGTCCCCATTGACTTCTTGCTGGTGGGTCTTGTCCTTATCGACGACGACACCTTGCTCTGAGGACATGCCTAGAGCCGCACCCTAGCCCTATTTTCATTATTGATAGGTCACCTTGTGCTCAACATCGATCAGTATCATGGGTCTTTGACTGAGTGGTTTCCCTTGTGTTCGACGTCAGCATACATTATCACACATTGGGATTCGTGCAGTACCTTGGTTTCCATTTGACCCTATTGGTGGATACCTCGCCTCTGTGTCAGCTTTCATTATTGGTTGGTTTAGAGGGTTTCTGCCGTACGCTAGCCACATCTTGTGTACGCCGAAAACGTACTTCGATTGGGTTACTACATCTTTCTCGTCTGATTCCTTCCACATTATTGGCCTACGGGTTACACTCGCGCTAGATTGATGGAGGATGCCTTAATGCCTTCCTTCTAGCGGATCTTTCCCTATCGACTCCGACTCATTGCTCTGGGGCAAAGATCTAGAGTCCATTTGGCAGTACCTTGGGGTTTGCAGTCATTAGTGGCAGATCCTTCGCTATCGACAGTGGGAAACCATCATTGTCTCCTGATCGATAGATTCTTACAGGTGTTCGACTTCAGCTCATCTATTCACACTTGTTAGATTGTACTGGGTACCTTGACGCTCATTATCATTATCGGTGAGTAGTCTCACGTTTGTTAACGGTATACATCAATGACCGGTAGTCAAACGATTTCTCACATGGTCGACTTCAGATCATTTATTCCCATAGTGTAGAAATGTACCACGGCGGTCGGTGAAGACCTCAGGTTGTATCAGCATTCATTGGTTCACTTGACAGTTGCTCCTGTTGCTGCTAGTTGATACCACTCCACCTTATATGTTGCAGTCAGTCACGGTGACATTCTATATGCTGGCACCTGAGTTTACAATGTAGTACCATCCTATTCCATCATGTTCAGTTGGTACCTCGTGGGATCAGTCTTTGATATCAGTGATCCGTTGCATCTTTCAGCATCATTGACAGTTTTATATGTGATATTCAGACATGTACTTACTCATTATGATCAGATGATCCATTATGTATCTTCCAGTCATTTTATACTTGTATACTTAGTGGATCCGATTTTACTTGATATGCGGACATGCTTTACTTTTCCTGAGCATGGGTATGCCCGCCTCAGACAGTGTTTCTTTCTGATCTCCTTTCGGTGGCTTGGCAGGCTGAATTTTGGTGCAGTCCTCCTCGGTTTTTCGACAGAGTTCCTTTCCTTGTACTTACATAATGTATTTCGGCCATCATGTTCCCCTTCTGACCTCATACATTAGGGGGCATCTGTTATAGCTCCAAATCTTACTCTTATGGTTTTTGATGCTACACTCATGGCCTAGGGCAACCCCTCCTTCCAGACCTGGTCCGAAAATTTAAAAAACAGTGTTTTATTCCCTATACGCGACATTGCCCTGAGTTAAACACGTGTACACGCGGGTCTGTGTATACCCAACCCGCGTGTATGTATTAAAACACTTAAAAAAAATATATTTCCTTATTTTCGGGCGGTGATTGCGGGTTTTACCTGCTGGATCACCTGTTAGTGCCCGTGGCCCAACTGTTCCCAACCAACTCCTAACTAAAAAACTACTTTGGAGATGGTATAAAAGGACATCAAAGGGAAGGCCAAACAGAGAGAGAGAGGAGAGCAAGATTATTATGCTGAGATTTTCCCCTTAGACCAGGTTTGAAGTCCTTGGTGCTTTCTGCACTTCCCCCATTTTGCATAGGAAACCGTTGTTTCCATGTGTATTGGTGATCATTCATCCTTAATATCATCATTGAGTAAGACTTGGAAGGAGCTCTTGTTGGAGGCTTGAGGCTGGAACGAATCCGGGAGGAAGCTTTGCTTGGAGCCTGCTGAAGGTGTTCAGGTGATATCTTTCCGTTATATGTACTTTATTTGCCTTTATATATAAAGAAACACGTCTTTGTTCCCGAAACAATCTTTCTTTATGCTTATGAGATTCTTGTTTGAATTCTTATGCAAGTGGTTACTTAAAGATTTTTATAACTAACTTTATAGCATAAAGATGGTTTATACATAAGTATTTTGTACATGTACTGTTGTGTTCTTTGATTTGTTTGTCTTGCAGGTCAAAGGAAGAAGAAGGGAACTCCAAGAAGGGTTTGGACCCTAAAGGCCTTCTCGAACGTAGGACCTTAGGTACGTACCTTTAACATTAGAATTTGCTTGAAAGTAAAAATGATGGTTGTGTGTGTGTTTCTTTGAATAAGAAATTTTCAGTCTGGTAGAGTCTTAGCCCAAAGGACCCTAGGGGTACTTTCCCTTCAACCAATGCTGTTAGACACGAACCTGGCTCGACGACATTACTGGAACTCTACCAGGAGGCATACCAAATATTTCTACAAGCAAGATGGGTGGATTACTTCAGAAGACTTCTGGATTTTGATTTACAACAAGTTCTGGAATTTTCATGCAATTTGAGTGAAGGGTACTCCACTATCCGAGGGGTGCGAATTCCAGCAACAGAAGAAGACATAGCTCAAGTTTTGGGGCTTCCAACCAATGGTATTCGCTGGTTCAGCAGGAAACATCTCATTCTTAATGCACAGCAATATTTCTTGTTACCAGGGGAGCAGGTTGAAACCAAAGGCAGGGGTGTTGCACTTCGATCACTACCACCTCCATGGCCAAAGGTTGCAAAATTTGTTAAGCATTATTTCACCTGTGAGGGCCATTATCAGGTAGTCTACCAACACAACTTTGTTTTATTAAATCATTTGCGGCATGGTCGTCTAATAAATATTCCCTATTATCTGCTTGGCTATCTAAAAAATACGGCACACTATACCGTGAACGCAAGGCACCAACTCCTCTGCCTCACACACCATCGTTTGGTCCAACTCCTAATAAATAGAGGCTTCGCCCTGCACAATCCACCTCCCCTCAATAACCCTCCTCAGCAAGCTGAGGAAAATCCTCAGCAAAATGAAGAAAATTCCCAGCAATCCGAGGAAAACTCCCAGCAAGCTGCTGAAACTCAGCAACCAGCAGCAGAAACACCCCAATTGAGCACTAAAAATCTGCAGCAGACCTCACCCCCTGATAAAGCCGAACCATCCACCCCCATAGTCCATATCCCTACCGATGATTCGGATGATGATACCCTCATCACTTTCCTTAAGAGGAAAAAGCAACAGAAAGCTGCAACCCCACTAAAAAGAAGAACCAGGGCCTCAGTTAAGGAAGCCACTATTTCTGATAATTCCCCTACCCTGAGGAAAAGTGCTCGCAAGAGAAAAACTACTGTCTCTCCTAATTCCCTACCACGGAAATGAACAAGGTCGTCTGCAGCAACTGAGGCCATTATCCCAAACGTCCCTCCTATCATTCTAAATCCCCGTATCCTGCATAGCCCTGAACCTTCACCTTCTTCACCCTCAGGTGCCGAAATACAGAGCGTTCACAATTTTGTGTCATCATTTTTCTCAACAGAGGCAGTTGCTCCACAAGAACCAGCTGTTGATACATCTAAAGTAGACACCCAAGATGATATAGGGCATGTGGCTATTACACAAGAACCAGCCACTGACCCAACATGTGCCACACAAGAACCACCTGTTGGCGAACAAAAAGAAGACGATATAGGGCATGTGGATGTTACACAAGAACCATCCACTGACCCAAGAGGTGCCACACAAGAACCACCTGTTGGCGAACAAAAAGAAGACGACCTACATGTGGTTGTTACACAAGAACCAGCCACTGACCCAACAGGTGATACACAAGAACCACCTATTGGAAATCAAAAACACGATGCCTTAGGTATGGCTGATACACAAGAACCAGCCACTGACCCAACAGGTGATACACAAGAACCACCTGTTGTTGACGCAAATGATGAAGTTAATGTTGAACAACAATTCTCTCCTCCATTTGAACCTGCAACTATAGAAGCCCCGGTTAATTTATCCTCCCTGCAGGAAGAAAATGAGTTTTTAAAATCAGAAATTAAGGCTTATCAGCAAAAGTTAACAATGGCTAGGGAAACCTATAAAAAGGAACTCAATCTGTACATGTTAGCTCAGGTAGCATCTCAAGATGAAAAGACTGCAGAGAAGGATCAATACAGTGAATACATGTGCAGTGAATGTGGGGATATCTATACTCGAGCAGGATATAAGATAATTGCAGTTCCACTGATTGGAGCCAGTCCTGTTATAATAAAAAAGGAACACCCTGCTGTTACAAAAGAACCAGTAGGGTCTTCAAGAATTTTAGAAGAAGAAATAGAACCACCCCGACCTACCCAAGTTGTTGATGAACAGAAACCAGAACCAAAGTCTTCTACAACTGTGCATACACAAACTGAACCTCCCTGTGTCAGCAATGCTCACGCACAGACTTCTAGTTTTCAAGAACTAAGTAACACATGGAAAACAGAATATGAGCTCTCCCAAGGAAAGGCATTTCAGCAACAGAAGTCATTATGGCTCAACTATGCATACAAAAATTGGGAAGTACTTAAACAGTCTCGTGCACAACATAAGGAGAATAAGCAATTAAAAGCCAAACTGTCCCTCATCTTTGATTTGGTCCAGCAGTTACTTGCTACAAGGAAGCCTTATTTTAACTATTCTGTATTTTGAGAGAATGTTTACCATTCCTCCAATTAAAAGCAATCAAGGATGGAAGACCCCACCAGGTCTCTACACCACAGCAATTTATTGAGACTTTTGCAGAAGCACCAAACAGTGACCAGAACTTGCTGTGTGAACTCTATCTTCACAATGAGGCTATGCTTGAAGATAGAAAGATTAGTTTACTTCCTCTTTGTGGCGATATCCAAATAAGAGCCTTTATTTCCTTCTTGGCCAATCAGCTTACTTGGCAGAATGCTTTTATGTCTGCAGCACACAATGAGGAGAACTGTCTTCTCTGGATTCGTTCGGAACCGCAAAATACAGCCATCTTCATTGCAAAACATCAACGAATTCTACGAGAACCAGGGATGACCGATCATATTAGGAATCTACAAGTAGTAGTCTTGGAAGATTGCCAACATTATGTGAAAACTAAAGGAGCTCTGTCTATAAAAGCAAATAACCTATTCTGGGAACACTGTCCTAAAGAAAGATGAGAATACCATCCCTACAATCCCCTCAATCTTCAAGCAGCAATCTCACGCATACCTGATTATGTTAAATGCATTAGACAGTGTGTTGAATGATGGATTGGTTACCACTTTCATTTCCCTCTCTTATGGCTTCCTGGAGAACAATACGAGGCTCAATTTAAATTGACTAAAAAGGAAGAGTTGGCAGCATGGAAGAAACTTCAGAGTGTCCACGGGTTTAGAGACATGGTCGACAGCACCTTCTACAGTTACTGCATAAGTAATTTACACTATTCATCCCAATATTTCGACTCAGATTCAGAGTAGACGTTGCATGCGGACGTGCAACATTTTCAGTTGGGGGGGATGTTAGGATCCCATATTGTCTATTTTTGACCTTATATTTTGTCATTATATTACCATCTTCAACCCTTAGTTGAAAGCCTTTGCTAGTGTTTTGACTTAATCATTCCAAAAGGTATATAGTAACTCTCCTCATTGCTATATGTCTAATTATTCAACACGTAATCATGCTATCTTTATAATTGATCCTTGAAGTTGACTAAGTTGTTGAACAATTGTTGAAACTGCCTAACTGGCAGGACCACATTTTGCAGTTGCTGAAACAGCGGAAACAGCGCAAACCGCGAAGCTAAAATAGCAAGAACAGCATGAACCTCGAAGTTGAAACAGCAAGAACAACATGCGAACTTCGAGGAGACAGTTGAGATTTGTGTAACAAATCTGCAACAGCAAAGGAGTCCGACCGATTACTATATTGGTCGTAATGATCATGATCCACATGACTGTAACAACATTCTGTTAACGAGAACTGATTTCCCTATTTTTGGTACAAAGGGTTGAACCAGAATGTATAATGAAAATCTTTTGTAATAGATGTCTCCTCTATAAAGAGGAGACATCTACATTAGAGAGGGATATAGACATATAGAGGGAGGATGAACAAGCTGTAACACAGAAATTGTAGTAAAGGGATGAGACTGAATCTTTCTTGTAATATGGTATATTGACAGATGAATAAAGTTCTGTTCTGAGTATTTCTTCTTAGTTTCTGTGTCCTGGGGAGTCTTGTGAGAAGGACAGGGCCCACCTTCATCACAAGATTCACCCATCTTCTTTCTGTTGTGTGTTGAGTGTGTGATTTATGTTTCTATCTTATTCACGAGTACTGCTTCTAATGATATTTTACTTTTGCTGAGGCTCTGTTTTCCTTTTAACTGATTGATGTTGTATATGAGTGCCTCACCGGTGATTAGGATTTACAAAGTGTATTGGTGAACTGGATAACAGAGGCAGGTGTTGAAAGTCCTTACTCTGAGGATAGGGTCTTGATCCTTTGTTACAGGATAGCCATCACTTCCTTTTGCAGATTTTTTTTCTTTAATTAATTATCTGTTCTTATTCCATTCCTGCAACAGGCTGTAACTGTTGTAACATAGAGTAGGGGTTTAGTAGAGAGTGAACTATTTATACTACAGCTTTTAATACTATTAAGATTTAGTACATAGAGTACGTAGTCACCTTTGGAATAATCAGACTTTCCCGGGTTGATAATTTATGTGGCACTCGACTATTTTATTAATAAACAATTAAAGTGACCAATAGCTAGTAGGGGTCCATTCAAGGTCTTATTCAAATAATTGCAATTGTACTATCATTTCTATGTTATTTTATTTTTCTGAAGATTTCATTCAATTTTGGGAAGTGGCCTAGGCTCTGGGCTTGAAAAAGTGACACAAATCCCGAGGACGTTGACATAAAATTGTGCACAATAGTCCCTAGATATTGTCTTGCAGGGTTGTGAGAGCATCTAGAGATCAAGTGGTCTAAAATCTTAATGGGACCCAGGTACTGGTTGGCAGAAATGTTGGATTGGTTCTTGTGGGTCCTAATGCTTGTGTTGAATGTTTGTATGGTGTGTTTATGTCAATTCCACTTCCTTAATTTGACTTGGGAGGTTGAATCATATCATAGTGGCCTCTTGTCGCATGTTTACCCCAGTTGGCCAATTGCTTGTGTAGATGTGGGCAGAGGGTGTTACAGAGTGGTATTAGAGCATGGTTCACCCTTCAAACTAGATGGGTTGTGTGTTGGTTATGCATGCATGTCAATTGCATGTGTGTCTCTTACATTTGCATTCTGTGTGTTTTTTTCATTTTCATGATGTTCACCATGGTTGTAGTGATGTCATCATATGGAAGTTGATGTTGTTATTGTGGAGTGCATCATTGTGAGTGTATGACTGGTTACATGTTATATCTCATTTTCATGTATCATTTGTTATGCTTGGTTACATTCTTGTATGCTTGGTTACAAGTATTGTTCATTTATGCTTGATTACATGTGTTTATGTATATGTGTGGTTGGTTGCACATTGCGTATGCACGTTAATGTTTGCATGTGGTCAAGTGTACATAGATGTAGTGGTTGTTTTCATGCATAATGTTGTGGTATGCATTGTTGATAAGGTCATGCATTGATGATTGGACCCTATCTAGAAGGATGGTTGCATGGTTATACACTTATGTGTTATGTTTCTATATGTTGTCATGATTATTTTATACATGGATCATGTTGATTTGTTGATATTGCAGACAAGGTATCCTCCCCAAACTATACTAAGGTACATTGGTTTATTGTGATTTGGTTTAGCTGACATGATATACCTTGCAAGAAGAAATATCAAATGACTAACAAGATGGTAGACTACAAAGACTCCCCCTATGAATCAGATGAGCAGTATGGTGTTGAGAATTCTTTCGATATGGAAGAAAAATTAAGAAGCTTAAAGGAATAAATAAGGAGTTATGATGCAGATAATGACAAAATCATAGAGGCACATGAGAAAATAGCAGAGGTAAATGCAGTGATACTTCAGAGTTTATCAGATTTGCAGCGATAGGGTCGACTTCAGATCAGCCATGAGCAGGAGGAAAAAACTAATGGGGCATATGGTAGTAGGTCGCATGGTGGTCACATGTCAGATAACAATGACATGGTTAGACATGGTATATTATTCGACACTCTGGATAGGATAAGGGATAGACACAAGTACCATTCTAGTTCTGGTTCTGACAGACATGATGAACGATATCATTACCATTCGTACAGGAAAAGTGATAGGGGATACTTTCCATATGAGTTTAAGAAAGAAAAGCCACCAACATTTGATGGAGAGATGAAGAAATCATAGGATGCAGAGGCATGGTTTCTTGGTATGAATTTCTTCATGTTGCATGACTATTCAGAGAACATGAAAGCTAGAGTAGCTACATTCAGTCCCAAAGGTAAAGCAGACATTTGGTGGGAAGATGTGAAGAATGTCAGAGGTATACAAGGGGAGGGCTCAACTTGGAATGAGTTTGAGTGTCTATTCAAAAGGAAGTACCTATCGCAGAGATATTTTGATGACAGTTCAAAGGAATTCTATGAACTAAAGATGGGATCTATGACAGATGATGAGTACACTAGTAAGTTCTCAGAGCTATTAAGGTATGTGCCTTACCTCAAGGAGGAGAAGGACAAGATTCAAAGATTCACTAGTGGGTTCCCAATGGAATTCAAAGATAGGATTGAGTTCGATGAGCCTAGATCATTGGGGGAGGCCATCCGAAAGCTAAAGAATTTCTATGAACAATCGAAGTATCGATCTGAGACTAAGAGAGATTGGAAAGGAAATGAAAAGAACAAAGGAAAATGGGACAAGAAGCGAGTAAGACCATAGGATTCAAGTAATAAGGAGAATGTTACACCACCTAATAGGTTCAATGCATCTGACAGAGGACAACGACATCGATCTGAGGAATAGAACAAGGATGCAGGATGTAAGCCTATAGAGTGTTGAACTTATGGCAATATCATCGCAGGAGAGATTTTTCATAGAAATAGGGTGGTAGGCCCTAGATATATAGTGCACAGGATGCACAGACTATTGGGGAAGTTGGTCAGAGTGTTCCTCGAATTTATGCATCATTGGATAACAAAAAGGCAGACCACCAGGCATATATCATTGAGATGGATGGTAAGCTTTGTGATCAAGTTATTTCTATTTTGATTGAACTTGGATCTAATTATATCTATGTTAGTTCTGACTTGGAAGATAAGTGTGGTTTGAGTAAGGAATTTCATGCAGAATCTTGGTTTGTGCAGTGGGCTACAGGTACAAAGAATGGAGTTCACCATTGGGTAATATCTTATGCATTGGATTTGAATGGTATGCCTATCACGACACATTTGAATGTATTACCATTGGGATCATGTAGTATGTTTTTGGGCATGGATTAGTTGTACCTTCATAGAACCAAGGTGGATTACTATGACAAGGCCATTAAGTGCTTGGATGACAATGGAGAACCAAGAGTCTTGCAGGGTAAGAAGAAAGGCACATCAGTTAGGATGGTAATAGCTATGCAAGCAAAGCACAGTCGCAAGAAAGGGTGTATGTTATTTGTAGTGCACATTTATAGTGACAAGGGTAAGGAAGTTGAGGATGCAGATGTTTTGAGCAAGTACCTAGTCTTACAAAAGTGTAAGGATGTATTTCCTAAGGAGAATTTAGAGTTTCCACCTCACAAGGAGGTAGATGTTTCTACTGAGTTGGTGCCATGGGAAGCTCTAACATCAAAAACACCTTACAAGATAATCACACCTAAGTTGGTTGAGTTGAATCTACAGTTGAAGGAAATGTTGGACAAGGGATACATTAGGCCAAGTGTATCACCATGGGGCGCATTGGTTTTGTTTGTAATGAAGAAAGATGGTACTCTCAGATTATGCATTTATGACAGGAAGTTGAATAAAGTGACCATCAAGAATAGGTATCCATTGCCAAGGATTAATGAGTTGTTCTATCAGTTGAAGGGAGTCGCAGTGTTCTTGAAAATTGATTTGATATCCAGATATCATCAGGTACACATCAAAGAGGAGGAAATTTACAAGACAACCTTACAGACCAGGTATGGGAATTATGAGCTTGGTGTAGTTCTATTTGGCTTAACTAATGCTCCAGGTACATTTATGTGCTTGATGAATAGTGTGTTGTGTCCACATTTGGATAAGTTTGTTATTATGTTCATTGATGACATATTGGTATATTCTAAAAATGAGAAAGAACATGTCGAGCATTTAGCAACAATTTTGATATTGTTGAGAGAGCATCAGTTGTACGTTAAGCCCAACAAGTGCACTTTCTTTCGGACTAAGGTATACTACTTGAGGCAGGTTGTCTCTAAGGAAGGAATTGCAGTAGATCCAGAAAAGATAAGGGCCATCATGGAGTGGGTAGATCCCAAGAATGTAGATGAGGTGAGATATTTCATGGGGTTAGTAGGCTATTATAGGAGGTTCATCAAGAACTTCTTACATATTTCTTATCCTATCACATCATAGTAGAGTAAAGGTAAGAAGTTCAAATGGATAGAGGAGTGTGAGGCTAGTTTTGAGCAGCTTAAGTAGTTGTTCACACATGCACCAATGTTAAAGATAGTAGATCCGGATAAATAGTTTGTTGTATGCACAGATTCTTGCAAAAAAGGACTTTGTGGTGTCTTTATGCAGGATGGATAGGTGGTATGTTATGAGTCGTGAAAATTGAATGAGCAGGAGCAGATTTACCGCACACATGATCTTGAGTTCGCAGTGATTATACATGCGTTGAAAATGTGGATACACTATCTTTTGGGTAGGAGGTTTATATTGATGAGTGATCACAGTGTTTTGCGGTATCTATTTGACCAATTGAATTTGTATCGTAGGTATGCTTGGTGGTTGGCTACAATCAATGAGTTCGATTTTGAGATCAGGTACATTAAAGGAAAAGATAATAGAGTGGCATATTCTCTTAGCAGGCGGATATAGGTAAATCACTTACCAACTATGAGATCCTATGGGATAGACTTACAGGATAGGATCTTGTAAGCAGGTCAGCAGCATGTCAAATATATGGAGATTATGCACAAGTTGAAACAGAGTACTGGTATAGGTACAGGTGGTTGTACATGTTCAGGTGGTAGTACAGGTATCGGTACAGGTGATACTACAAGTATAGGTACAGGTGATAGTACAAGTACAGGTACAGGTGATAGTATAGGTAATGGTACAGGTGTAGGTGCACAAGATGTGGACTATTACCTTACATCATATGGTTTTCTTAAGTTCAAAGACAGGATATATGTGCCAAATAGTTGTGAGCTCAAGAAGGTGATCTTGAGGGAGTTTCATGCGAAACCATATTTGGGTCACCTAGATTTTCAGAAGACACTGACAACAGTGAAGACATTTTATTATTAGTTGAACCTCAAGAGGGATGTAGCAGAGTTTATGGCTATGTGTTTTGATTGTTAGCATGTAAAGGTAGATTGTAAATATCTCACTGGACTACTATAGCTGATTGTGATTCGAGAGTGGAAATCGGAAGTGATTTTCATGGACTTCATCACAAGTTTGTTGAGGATAGTGAGACGACATGATTCCATCATGGTTATTGTGGACAGGTTGACAAAGGTTGTACATTTCATTCGAGTGAAGTCTACATTCTCAGCTAGAAATGTAGCATAGGTATTCATTAGAGATATGGTCAGATTACATGGTGTTCCAAAGAAGATTGTTTCAGACAAGGATGCGAAGTTCACTTCCAAGTTTTGGAAGGACTTATTTGTAGGTTTGGGCACAGAGTTGGCCTTTAGTATAACTTATCATCCACAGACAGATGGACAAACAGAGAGGGTCAATAGGATATTGGAGGACATGCTGAGGATGTATGTGATGCATCAGAAGCAAAAGTGGGAATTGTACCTTCCACCGGTAGAGATTGCTCACAACAATGGGTATCATGAATATTTTAGGATGTTTTTATTTGAGGCATTGTATGGACTGAGTTGAAATACTCCTATCAGTTGGAGTGATCTAGTTAATAGGGTGTTGATTGGACCAGACATGTTGGAAGACATGGAACAAGAAATGTAGGTGATTAAGAAGAATCTAAAGGCATCACAGGATAGGCAGAAGAGATATGCAGATCAGAACAGGTTGTTCAAAGAGTTCCAGGTTGGGGAACAAGTGTACTTGCACATAAAACCAAATAAGAGCTCCTTGTGGATTGGCTCATGTGCCAAGATAGCACCACAATTTTGTGGACCCTTCAGTATTATTGAGAGGATTGGGCCAGTAGCCTATCGACTTGCACTACCTTCAACAGTGAAATTCCATGATGTTTTCTATGTTTCATTGTTGAAGAAGTATGTTAGAGATGTTGATCATGTAATTGCTTGGTTTGTATTGCAGTTGGAACTAGATAGAGAATTCCAACTGGAGCCTTAGTGTGTATTGTAGAAAAAGGTGCTCACGCTCCGGAACCAAGTAATTGAGCAGGTTAAGGTGCAATGGAAGCACTTTGGGCCTAATGAAGCTACATGAGAGATGGACAATCATATGCAAGCTATGTATTCTTCCTTGTTTTCCTATTGACGTAAACCAGATTTGGTATGGTGTTTTGGTATATGTCTTGGTATATGTTTTGGTGATGTTGTTATATGTACATATGTATATGGATGTAAATACCACCATGAGCTATGTTATAAAGCTCCAACAAGCGGTATGGGTGGCATGTCAATATGATGTTATGTTTTTTATGTTTTCATGTTTGTTTGCTTCTCAACAGGTTGATCATTGTAAATATTGCATCGAGCTAATTTATAAAGCTCCATCGACAGTATATTTTTCTTACAATAGTTTTTTGGTTATATGTGTTGTTGAAAAATGAGGATGGGGTTCCCCCAAGGGGGGGGGGGGGGGGGGTCTGTAATAGCCCCGGTGAATATTCCATGTAATAAAAGTTAATAAAGGAAAAAATAATAACCACGTTTAATGCGACACTTATTCCGAGCTTAATGTTGGGCAAGACATCCTAGTGTGGATGTTCATTTGGTTATTAATGGCTAAGGAAATTGGCAAAGGAAATGGCTAAGAATTTGGAAATGCTAGAGACATTAATTGGAATTTTATTTATGAAAATAATGGAAATTAGGAGAAAAGGAAGGTGAAAGGTCACGTGTTGCATGTGAAGAGGAAAATGAAGGAAAATAATGGAAAATGAAGAAAATAGAGGCCTCATTCATAAAAAAAGCTTCTGAGGATCAATTGGTAACCTTTTCCTAGTTCAGTTTTGGAGCTCTCTCATTATTCTCTCTCTCTCATACTCTTGGATAAGTATAGATTTATTGGAGCACTCTTGGAGGGTGTTGCATACTTGGATTTTGGAGAAAGAAGGCAAAGGAAGAGTAGGAAAGTGCAAGAGGAAATCAGGATCAGCAGCTACAATGGATTTTTCTTGCAGGTACTAAGTTGCATGTATGTTTTCCTCACTAGTTTTGGCATGCATGGCATATGCATGTGGTTTGTTGGTTGTGATTTTTCATTGGCATGGAGTATGGTTGGGATTGACAATGGATTTTCTAGCCTTGTCATTTCCTTGATAGTCATGTTGATTGTGGATTTGATGTGGAATAAGGAAATTGTCAAATCCTTATTTCCATATGCTAATTATCGAATCCTTGTTTCCTTGTTTCCATATCATATATAGCTTGTAACTTCCTTGTTTCGTAACAGACTATATATATATGGAAACAAAGAAAGAAGTATTTGAGGGAAATGAAATGGAGAGCCTAAAAATTACTCTTATATATAAAATAAATTTAAGTATTTTGAAGTGAAAAATTTACTTTGTGTATTTGTTTAAATTTAAAGGTTTTAATGGGATATTAGCTAGGGTTTGAGTATCAATCACTACATATCCTACCACTTATCATATTGTAGTAATCTTGGCTTTTCCATTCTACCATATCATTATCACTAGTTACAAGGTCAGAGACTATATTATTTTCGCTAGAGAAGTAGGGAATGTTAATAACAAGGATACCTTTGAGACCCCTTTGCAACTTCACACTAAAGTTGTATCATGATGTAATATTCTGAAACTTTAACCTTAGATCCATGATATCTAAGTATATTTTGTTGAATTTGATAGTCTCTATGGGAAGTCCGTGCAAGCTATTTGTTGAATGTTATTACCTCATATTTAGAACATTTTTTTTTCAATCCTACAACATAAACATTGAGGCACTACATTGTATGAGCATAGATTAGGAAATTAATGAGTCTATAATATAACAAAGATTATTATGTGAAAACCAATCAACTTAATGGAAAGATATTAAAGGATCATTGGATAACAAGCCTATTAGTTGTCCTAAAGGGTCATAATAATAATCCTTTTTGTCTAATTGTAGGTTAAATATTCCTATGGGTTAGCTAGCAAAAATTACCAACTAGATCTATTAGCCAAGAGAATTACATTCAAAGCAAAGTTTTATAGGGTATCTACCATCTAGGGTACCTATTGAAAATTCCCTACTCTCTAGGCCACAGACTTTGCAAAATTTATTTATAAAAACACTCTAGTGGCTTAAGTGAAGTTTTAATGTAGTGTAGTTCCTTCCAGTGAGTGACCCAATGAGCAAAAAAAACAAAAACAAACTGTAATCTATATTGATCAGTAACTATCGATACAGGGCCCTTTGTGACAGATTATACTCTTTCACACTAAGAGATCAGTGCATTCATATAAAAAAAAGGTTACAATGCATCAATGCTCTCCTTTATTGATCAAATTCACTTTTAAAAGTATAATTCCAAGCTTAGAACAAGGGCAAGAAGTATAAAATCGAGCTTCAAATGACTATAAGACTAACACATAGTATTATTATTGAAAGCTAATGAACCATGGTTCTTCTATAATGATAGGGTTAGTATAAATGATACAACCTCTTAAATTTGTGAGGTTATTGTGTAATGCATCAATCCAAATATAATGTATTAATACATTGGTTTTATTTGATCAATCCAAACATTTACAAGGGATCTTGATGCAGAGGTATGTAAATGTGTGATCCATTCAAATAAATAAATAACAAGACAAACCAAACTAGGAATGCATAAGAAAAATAGTATAATATAGAGGGAAATGTGTATGTATTGGTGGGACCTTCCCAACTAGTGCACATTTCCTACAAACAAAACTTTAATTCATGCATAGATGAAACACAAATACATCTCAGAGAAATAACAATAGTAGATTCATATTGCAATGTCCTTAGCTTACATCACTTGCATAAATTCCCCATTAATCTCACTCGATTAGCTTACAATAAAGATATAATAATGATATTGTTAACCAAGTATAAAGTTGTTATTGTTATTTATATATTTACATCATGCATTGTGATGTCCATAAGGACATCACCATAGATATGAACTAAATAATAGTTAGCTGATCTAAGTGGATCCCTTTTCCCTTTACAATTTTTATAACTAGTATGATCTCTTTTGATATGGAATGGGGTGACCAAGTAGAAGCTTGCTAAGTCTGTTGTATCACGACCCATGAATTTAGGTAACATTTTTAACTCCTTAACTTTATCCATGGTTCATTGTTGGGTTGAATGTCATCCTACACCTTCCTTTATAACCATTGACTCGATTTACTAAGAGAGAGAGCTTCTCGATGGTGTCAAGGAGAGAACCCATGCCTTGATTTCCACCTTCAGGGTACAAAATCATGATAACCATGGAATCAAATTATAAGAAACCATGTGAGTTGTAAGACCTATTTTCACAAACTATCATTAATGGAAATATTATAGCTAAATCTTCCTCTGGTACATTAAATAAATGAACAATTGGTAAAAAACAACGAGTTACTTCATTGTCCTTGTTTCCAATAGTTTCCTTTCAATAATGCAAAAAGAAGAGCCATAACTAGGAAAATTATCATTTGTAGGGGTGAAAAGGTGTTGAATGGTAACATGGATAGTGTCAATTCATAGTCCCAACATATTCCCCAACTCTAAGTCCTTGTGTGTCCTCACACAACAAAAAATAATTGATACAAGCATGATTGCTATTGGGAATTTCTAAACAAAATTATTCAAAATTGACAGAGTCATATTGTTTTACCAATTGCCAATGTCAATGCTTACATTGGCTCCACCTTTTTACTTTGCTTCTTGTAACTTTATTTTTGAGGCATTATTACATATTTCCCTATAAAAATTCTTCCTATACCACTTCCTATCTATATGGAGGAATTTCCTATATTCCCTTGACAATCTAGTGATTTATTCTCATAGCTACTCATTTTTCAATACGACATTTTCATCTTTCACAAATCGATTTAGGACCCTATATTATTCAATTTCGGTTTTCAATTTTGATTTTTATATCTCTCTTTCTCAATTTCAAGGTTGAAGGTTTGTTTGGAACAACAGAAAATGTTGTGGGATTCACATGCTCATAGAAATTAGTAATATGTTCAAAAATCATCTAGGGATAGGCTAGTTGAATCTTCATAGTCACGGACATTAGATGTTGAGAATTGTGTTCATGGTTTTCTAAATGAGGAGCTCACTTGCTCTCCTTCTTGTCTATGGCTATAATAAAAACACATATGTCCAAGAGGAGCTTCCCCAAATAACTCATATGGTAGGGGTGTAGCCTTGTTGGGAGAGTGAGGGGAAAATGATGTATTTTTCTCATACGGTCCTACAGGATGGAAGGGAAGTGATGTATTTTTATCATAGGGGTTATTATTGTGGTAGGGGGCATAGTATAAACTAGTTCTAGTAATTTTTTCGTCACCATACTTCTGGTCACCCTCCTTTGTATAACAAGAGGCTTACCTTCTGACTTCTTGGTCCTCCTGAATACCTTTTTACATTGAGTTAGGTTCTTAACTTCCTGGAAACTATCATCCTCATTGTAACTTGCATGTTTATTCCTAATTTCTTCCTTATATCCATTTCTAACTTCTTCAAGTGTCTCTTCAATGGGTTATTGTGGTGTTACTTGTAGTGGACCTAGGAGTGGATTACCAAACTTATTTTGAACTAGGAAATCATCCCAGTCACCTTTCCTCTTTTGAATTTCTTCCACAATAAACATTTTAATGAGGCCATGGTGGTGGAAATTTTGCCTATCATTTCAAGGGTTATGTTGCACTCAAATTGTCATTTTCCTTGGGATTTTCCAGAGGAATTAAGGAAAGTTGATATGGACACCAACTTCAAAATGGAGCAATCTAATATGTTAGATAAATGTAACAACGTGCCTTCCCTTACATGCTATGAACTTATTTAGGATGAAGAGTGGGTTTATAAGTTTATCTACAATCCATGACTATGGCACACCTCATCCTCAATATGGCTTGAGCTCTGCAGAGTCGAGAAACCTGCTCCAAACCTATTTTTCCACGTGATTCTTTTGAACCATCAGTCTCTTGTCTATGGAATCCATGTGGCCTAAGCCACTAACTCCTTTGTTGATAACATAACAAAACTACTAACTTAGGCCACCTCACCATAAAATTCCTACATGAATCCCATTACTATTGCATAATCATGTTCCCAAAAATTCTGAAAAAATGGGAGCCACCATATAGCCTTAAGAATAGATTTTCTCGCATTGTATTCTAGGAATGCTCTAATATTGTGAAGGACCTAGATTCTTATTTTACTACTCAAGGTTTTCCCATACTATATAATGGGTTGATGCTAAAGGTTGTGTCTCGCAGCGACCCCTACTATAGGTAAGACTTGTGGGAATAAGAGAACAGTTCGAAGTGGAAGTTAGACTAGGGATAATACAATGGTTGAAACTTGAGTTATACTATGGTATGTTGGAATTATCATGGATGTGATCCATGACGATAAATGATGGCACTCAATAGAGTATTGGGAAGAGGATCATCACAGGCTTGTAGGGGCGGAGTTGTCGCTTTCATGAACCAATCACAACAACTAATAATTACATAAAGTGGTAGAAAAAATGGTGTGAACTTACAATGAGTGTTTAGGGACAAGGAAAATATGTAGTCTAATGTTTCACTATATTAGATCATATCTCAAATGAATTAATAGGATTCTAAAATAAATTGTTCAACTCAAGTTTTACCTTAGAACTAAAGTGTGCTTGTAACAAAAAATTTAAAACAAAACATGAGAATCACATAATTGATAAAATGTTGGGATAGAACCATTGATAAAACGTTTAATATAGAAAAAATGCTATTATTTATGATAAATTTGAATCTAAATGCTTGGAACCTCGATAAGTTGACTACTGACAATTTTTTGAAATAAAAAGTGATACAAGGAAGATGGAGGTTTCTAGCAACTTTAGATCCATACATGTGACCATCTACTACTAGGAATCCTTGAATTTATAGAATATTTCTTTGGGAAACAAAATGAAAGTAGCCCTATAACCATCATGATGATCATGTAACAATGGTTAGAGCACTATATGTGATTTACAAGAAAACTTTTAAATTCGAAATAATGTTTTTTACTCAAATTACAATTCTATGCACTCATTAGATGCAAAATTATATTCTCCATATAATGTGTTCCCACTCTCCATATTTATGATAAATTCATAGAGTGATAAATTGGAAATAAATGAAACATAATTTTTTATATATGTCCAATTTATCTCTTTGTGGGTTTATCAAAATTATACATAGTGGGTATGTGATGGATGTAGAATATAATCCCACATGTCCCTTAGCCCTTATATTTTATAATTTCACACCCATCAAGATAAGGTATAAGGTCTAAGGGCTAAGGGAAATGGTTGTAAAATATAATTCCACATGGAGGTGGAAATGTTAGGTTGCAATTTAATGGATTAGTAAGAGATTTGGATAGTTTGTGGATCACAGTAAAGAGATTGGGATATTTTTTGTTAAGGATCCACTAAGGTGGAAACTGTGTAATATTGAAGTGAAATAGAAACAATAAATGTAGATCTAGCTAATATTTGTGATAATAATGCATTTTAGGTAGAGAAGTTCGATAAAAAAATTATTGATAATATTTGAGTAGAGAGATAGACAATAAAGGGAAAGCATGGGGTGGAAAGGTGGCCTCCAAATATCCAAATAATGTGACTTGTTGGCCTAATATTCTGAAGAGAAAGTGTGCTAATGAGTAAGCTTCTAGGGGAATCCAATGGCAAAGAAAATGAGTTGTAGCAATTAGTTGTGGTGGAGGATGTTCCTTTAGGGAACCTAAAACCTAAGAAGTTTGAGCTCGAAGAAAGAGGAAGAGGGAACATGCAATGGGGTGGTATCCTCTAGAGAACTTAGAAAACCAAGATATTTGATTCCAAATAATAGAAAGTGCTTGTGTGGGTTGAAGGGAGATCTCCATAGAACTTGAAGTCTAAGTGAAAAGGGGCATGCCAAAATATTGCAACTTTGATACCAAATTATAAAGAAAAACCTACAAAAGAAAGTAGTTCGCCAAGACAATTAAAAACCATTGAAGGTATATGAATAAAAAACAAGATAAAACCATGAAAAGCTAGAAATTAAAATAGCTCATATACAATAGTTTAGCCTCATTGGTGAGGACAATTCCATTATAATATGTTTATATAGCTTTCCAATTCAAAACATTACTCTAATAATGTACATCTCTCAAATTTGGAAAACCAATATTATATCAACATGTACATATATTAAAGCTAAAATTAAATGTGTGCTCTCTCTATCTCTCACACATAGATATACAAGAAATGTTAAAGCATTACACTTTCAAAAGAAAAACACTCCATATTCTCCAAGATAAATGGTTACACTAATCAAGCTAGCTCAACTTTCTTTGGTGTTGAACCTAGAGAAAATGACTTTATTCTTTATCATAATTAAACATTACATTTTTTCATCTTTAATTTATAATTGAAATAATACATTAATAACAATTAAACACTATTTTTATAAGTTATAAAATATGAAAAGGAAAATGAAAAATAAATTATTACTTGTTACACTTTTTTTAAAGGAAGACTTATTCAACATGATTGGTATTTAAAATAGATAGTCTCTCAATTATCTTGTTGAAATGTTGCAATCTAATATTTTTAATTGTTGAGTATGTTGTCATTGATGTCAAAGTGAGAATGGGTAGAGTAGGTGCAGGCAAGTACATGATGTAGAGTGAGTGTAGATATCATTATTGATGTCAAGGTTTGGAGGCCATTGATGTGATGATGTCCACTAGAGGATGTAGCTTGACCATGCAGTGATGAAACCCTAGCTCTAGGGTTTGAATCCCTTTGACGATGGATATACCTCACAATTATTGGAGGTTTTTGAAGCATCTAATCACTGAGTTTTCCTTGGAGATCCTTTTTAGTGGATTCTCCTTTTCATGTTGATTTCGTTAATATGTGGAGTGACTCATGTGCCTTCATGGTTTGAGAGAAAATCTGAGTCAAAGTTTGTGACCCCATTTCATTGTCAATACTCCCAAGAGTTGTTGATGTGGCATTTCAAATTAATTAAGGAAAAAATCAGATGATGTGGCATTTATGATGTGGAAATATATATATTTTTCTAATTTAGAAAGGTATCCATTAAATTTAATTTAATATACGCAAATCAGTTTTTGGAGGATAACGCCAAAAGAAAATCTAATGCCCCATAATTTGGAAGGAAATTTATTTATAGATCCAAATATTTAAAGTTTAAATTTCAAATTAGTTGACTATTCCCTCTGAAGGTAGAGGTAGGCTACCTAATTCAAACTCTCCTATATATAAGTAAAAAAATACACCTTGCCTCTCCACATTGGAAAGAAAAACGAATGCATTCTTGTATTTTTGTGGATGTCATAATATTGAAGGTTTTGATGAAGGTTTGTGGCCAGCATAATATTGACGGTTCTGATGAAGGTTTCTTCTTTTGCGAGTTAGTGAACAAGGGTTTTGGGCTTA
Source organism: Pinus tabuliformis (assembly GCA_031772625.1). Classification (NCBI taxonomy): domain Eukaryota; kingdom Viridiplantae; phylum Streptophyta; class Pinopsida; order Pinales; family Pinaceae; genus Pinus; species Pinus tabuliformis. Next base: position 298,165,195 of record CM062818.1, read on the forward strand.
TTTCTTTATATGAGGGTTTAACTTGTCTTGATTTTGTAGATGATGTATAAAAGGGCTTATTGAATATTTGGGCTAGTGTTTCACTGAAGTGAACATGCTCCATGGAATAAATTCAACGCTAAACCAAAACAGTGTTTGAATACGTTAAGGGTTACTCCTTGCATAGGTTATGAAGGAACCAGAGCATACCTCTCTAAGTTTTTTGGGCCTTTATTTCTTATGCAAATCAATCAACACTAAGACCACATTGTGTTACACTTCATTTTGTCATCATGACAAATAAATCATCAAAAATGGATCTCTCACCATCCATCCAAGTATCATTAAGAACTCCCTTTCAAGTCAACAACTTATACACCTTGAATAAAGTGGAATTTATGGATCTCTTGGTAAAAAGCCATGCTTTTGAGCATCTGGACGGTTTTACTGAAGAAAAACCACACATGTGAAGTGTCTTCCACTGTAAAACTGCACAGATCTATGCTATGTTGCTAAACAAAAACTGCGCAGGTCAATCAATTAAAAGTAAAAATAAAAAGTAAGATCTAGAAGAATTGTTGGGTGAATAATTCCCAACATAAAGCTCAAACTCATGTATATTCAAGCCTAACCTCATTTTTTATGGAACTAATTCCCATTCTTCAAGGAGCCCTCATCCCTCTTTTAGTGGATCTCATCCTTGGACTAAGGATCTCAAACTACTTCCTTTTGGCCTACTTAACCAAGCCATAGGTGGGGGAATGAGGAAGATTGTTGAGAGTAAGTTTATGCTGGAGTAATCAGGTGGGATAGGTTATCATTCTTGGAGAGGATTGAGATCAATGGGAGGAGCTTCACAACATCAAGGCACAAGTTTTGTAGCTCCTTTATGTTTATGAAATTAATACAAACAAGAATTTCTTCTCACTTCATCATTTAATGGATTAATTGATCAATTTCATGGATGGTTTATGTTATTTATACTCTTCCGTTGGAATGATGTTATTTATATTTTTTCATTGGAATGATGTTTGTTACTAGTCTCCTTGATCACTAGTTTGAATTATTGAATCATTTATGTTGCATATGCCTTTGATCCTTTGTTGTTTCCATGTGTGCAGGTCTAGATTCAAGCACAGAGGAGTTGCATTAAAGCACAAAGAGGGATCTTCGTCAAGCATGTCATAATAAGGTATGAATTTCCATTTATCACCCAGTTAGATTATGATTCAAGAAAAGATAGATTTAGGGAAGGAATTAGCTTAATTATCTTTTTGTTTCTAGTTTCCTTTTAGGATCTAGGGAGATTGCTCTTGTCAGCAAGAGGAACTTATCCACTTAACAAATTGGCAACCATACTAGGGAATGTCCTATTCTCTTCCATATCTTTGTTTTTTATTCTCGAACCTATTTTGATAGCTTTATTTGAGTCTTGACAAGTTAATGATGTTTCATATTTTGTGATTTGTTTGGATACTTTTTTATTTTTTCTTTCAGTTTCTCGACCTGCGCAGTTTCTATTTCGACACAGAGTGCAGTTATGTGCATATTACCTTTAGTAATAGTGTGCACGTGCACTGTACTATAGTATCTACCTGCGCATACTCTAAGAATTGTTTGAAAAAATAGCTTTTCCTCTCATTAAAATCTCATTTTTATTTTTTATTTTTTATGGTTTCATTACATTTGTTTATGACTCTAGTCATTCTCTGTGTGTTTGAGAGAGTGTTGTGAAGGAATTTTTCTTGAGATTTGTCCGTTTTCAAGGATTGAAAGGTAGGGTTTCTCAAGAATTTTTGTTTTGATGAGATGTGCTTCTTATGTTGCATTAAAAACAGGGATAATTTTTATTCCAGTACTGAATTTTAATAAGAATTACACTTTAATCATTGATTTCATAACGTTCATTTAAGAATTTTCATTTTAAGGATTTCTTTGGGTGTTTTTAATTTTAATTCCTTTGGTCATTTCTCAAAGATCTGTCTCATTTTCTTAACAATTGTATCCGAGTGTTAATTACCTTTGAGTGTAATTATTTTTTGATCTTTGGAATTTCACCCGATTTCCTTTACTTACACTTGTTTGGTTCCTTAGTTGGATTAGTGAAGGGAAATAGTCTTTTTATTATTCCGTTGGTTTGTAATCATCTTGTGTTTTGTTTTGAAGAGTTCTCTTACATAGATTATTGATGGACCTCTAAATTAGACATAAATTAAGGCCTATGACCATCCTTCAGCACATTAAACCTCTCTTTTTGCATTTAATAATTTATTTTTAACTTTAATATATTCATTAGGAAGGTTTATGAATAATTGAATATTTGTGCCCAATATTATTTATTTTTTGTGGAATATTATGAGAATATTGGGTAGATTATGAATACTTGGAGGAGGAGATAATTTAGGGACTTGTTTCATACTATTGGAGGATCAAAAATAAATAATAAGTCAACAATATATTATGGAATTATGGTACAAGTTGTGGAACTCCAATGATTGAGAAAATCTAGGTATGTGTTCCACTAATCAAGGGAGTAGATCTGCTAATCAAGGGAGCAGATCCACTAATCAAGGGATTTTGGTGGGGAAAGCTTCCTCCATCCATGGGGAATGATTCTTAATCATTTTGTATAAACACCAGGTCGAATTTTCCTCTAGGAAATGATTGAGAAAATCTAGGAATGTGTTCCCTGCCATTTAATGCAAATTCCTAGTATTAGGGACTAGATCCATTAATCAAGGGATTTTTGTGGGGAAAGCTTCCTCCATTAATGGGGAATGATTCCTAATCATTTTGTATAAGTTCCAAGTAGAATTTTCCTATAGGAATAGTTTTTCATTAGTGTTATTGTGGAGAGAGCTTGTATTCTTATAGCTCCATTGTATTTTCTTACAGGGATGTAATTCTATTGATGAAAATAATGAAGATTGGTGTCATGTTCAGCTTCTAAATATTGTTCTCCTCCATAGGTCTCTGAGTTTCCTTGGGCTTGGCCATCCCAGGAACTTCAGAGCCCTTTTGTATCATTTTTTTCCTTCTTTTCATTGCTTATTCACATGCATCTCTAGTTTTTATTCATTTCTGTTTCTCCATTTAGGATTAATAATTTCTTGTTGTAGGATTGAGTTAAATGGTTGATGTAAGTTCTTTTGCAGTACCAAAAGCATTATTTCATCATTGGAAAAATTTTTGAAGTTCATAGTAATCATTGATTTGCCTGGATTAGCCTTCTTATTCTCAAATCTAGATTGTTGGACCTCCTTTTTAGCAAAGAACAGTAAATTTTTGCTATTTTTTAGAGCACACTAAAAAGATTCAATCGAGTTGCTTGCACTTGCATTATATCAAAAATACATTCTAATTCATAACAAAAATTACCCCATTTCATTTACACTTGATTTGGTTAGGCATTGTTTAGATTAAATATCTCACTAGTTCTCGAATTTCTAGATTTTCGACTAGTAATGTTTTTTTTTTTGCATGGGTTAACAAAGGTATTTTTTGAGTGATTGCACTTGGAATGGGGACCTAAGACATGCTATTTAATACCAAAATTTTTTCCATCCAATTTGAATTTTATTTTCTTGGTTATCCGATGAATTATTGTAAATTTGTATATCCTGTAGGAAATCAGGGGATCCCGTAGGAAATCACTGTAGCATCCTGTAGGAAAGCCTGTTTTGAGGCCGAATTGAGGAAAAAACCTCTAGGAAGCTAGAAAAGGGTCCCTACTTGTCTCCCAAGCCTTCTGACCATTCACCATCATCTCCAAGCCACCTGCCACATCACCAAAAGAGATTAGCTTTCACACTCTCACATGAAAAAGACAAAAAGAAAAAAAAAGAAAAAAATTCATTTAAATGCACCATAGTAGAAGGTTTGATGGTTTGAGTCTACATGCTTAGGGTAGTAGGATTGCATACATGTTAACTTAGCATTCTTTGAATCAAAGCCTCTTAGGAGTTAGTTAGAAAATGGTGTGTTTTAGCATTTGATTTCATTCTCTTTCCTTTTACTTTCTTTTTTGCAATAGGTTAAGGTTCTATTTCGAACATTTCATTTTCTTCAATTAGTTTAGGATTTGAATTCAGTACATACACTCCATTATATTGTGACAGCAAAGGAAGGACACATTGTATGCTGCACATATAGTTCTGATACCTCTTAAGTTTGTACGAACCTAGGGTTGATAATTAAAGTCGGTAGCCTTAAGAGTTGCAACATTCTTGTTGCAATACCGAGGCTCATCACTTTTTGGCGTCGTTGCTGGGGAGATGTCAAAGTATGCATTGTTTTCTTCTGTAGTTGATTCATTTCTTTTTACTTTTGAAAAAAAAAAAAAAAATCATTAGGCATATTTCATTTCAAAAAGAGAATGTTGCATTGCATTATAGTTTTCATTCAATCATAAAAACAAAAACAAAATAATTCTCCAACACCAACCCACCCCCCCATTTGATCACATGGTGCAGTAAGAGCCATATCACCATCCACTTTTGCAGGTAGAATAAGAAGAAGATTGCGAAAAAATGTAGAAGAAATTGATGGTGATCATGACAATGAGGAAGATCCTATCAGATTTCCCATTCAAGATACTAATGGAAGTGTGCACATGAAGAACATCCCTGCATCTTTTCTTCCAAAATTTCATGGTCTAAGGTTAGAGTATCTGGAAACCTTTCTCTTTGAATTAGAGATTGTTTGTAGATCTTATGCATACTTATTAAAAACTCAAAAATTGAGAATGTTTCTGGCAACATTGAAGGATAGAGCTCTTAAATGGTTCATGAGTTTAGGGACTAATTCAATAATATCATGGAAATATATGAAATATATATTTATAGAAAAATATAAAGATCATGATCTTAAAGAAGAGATCTTTAGAATGAATCAAGGAGAAGATGAGAGCCTTGAGGATCTAATAGAGAGATTCATGTATAATGTTAAGAGGGAAAAGCTACACCATTTAGGATCTGACACACTAAAAACTCTCTTACTTAGAACAATTAGGGATGAATGGATTGATCTCCTTAATCTCATGAGTAGAAGTGATGTATATCAATTATCATTTGAGGGAATTTGTGAAACATGCAAATAAATATCAAGAGTAAAAGCAAGGGTAGGTAAATTAGCATCAGGATCTGTAAGTCAAGCTAAACTTGGAAATTTGTTTGATGATTTTAAAACATAAATTCTTAGAAATCTAACAAAACAAGTAGAAATGTTAAGAATGCAAGATGAAGGAAAAGAAAATTCTGATATTTGTGTTGCAGAATCACATGATGTTAAACATTGACCATCATTACCAAGGTTGAAGAAAGTTCACCAAGAGGACAATTGAGCAAGTCAATTCCTATGCACCAATGTTATGTAGCTCCAAGAGAACCATGGTATCCTATTCAGCCTGATATGATGAAAGAGCCTAATTCACAATTTTAAGCTTATGCACATCCACCTCAAAGTAATTGGAACACACCCTTCCCTTCGCAACATTGGCTATCTCAACCCCAAAATCAATATTGGCAACAAGGTTGGCAAGGAACTTATGGGAGCCATCCACAATATCCTCAGTATCTCGCTCAATATCCTTCATACCAAACTCCATGTTATCCTTACCATTCACTTCCACCACAACCACAACCCCATCCACATCCATCTCAAATTTACACCCGCACTCAACTACTTGTACCACCATTTCCAAACCCACACATTGAAGTAGCTTAACCCGCTTACAATGTTGAGGTACAAAACTTCCAAACATCTCCTCTTGATCTCAATGGTATTCACCATAGCTCGGGAAGAGTACTGCAAAAAAGATATTATCTTGATATCATTGAAGCACCACATCCAAATGAGAATACTAAAGGATTATGGGCTGAATTTGATGAAGAGAAGACATCAAAATCAGAGATCGAGAGAACTCCTTCATGGTTACCATCAAATCCTCCATGTATTCAAGAGATCAATCTGCAAAAAGAGGAAGACTTGAAGGTCATGGTAGAAGAAGACATACAAAATTATCTAAATCAGCAAGTGGACCAGTGGCATCACAACTGTATTGAAATGTGGTTCCAGACAGTCACTAAGTTGCAGCATCACTCTCTTCCTCAACTATGCTTGATCCTTTCAAAGTCAAATCATTTGGTCTCTGAAATCCAGGTACATGTCAAAGCATACATTTCAAGCCTCCACATCATTTTTTCTGTCATCTTGATGTGCACATGGCTCCATTGGAAGTATTCTTATACTTGAAAGTGATTTTGTTTTTCAAGTAGGGTAGGGTAGAAGAGGAAAAAAAAATGAAAAATAAGAGAAAAAAATAAAAATATAAGGTGAAAACCTCCTTGGAGGTGCCTCATATTGGCTCATTGATTGAAAACCTCCATGGGGCAGTCAATGGGTTGAAAAAAAATAAAAAAGAGGGAAAAAAAAGAAGATCCTAGGTGAAAACCTCCTTTGAGGCTCCTAGGCAAACCTGCTAGTTGAAAACTCATTGATGCGGCTAGTACGCCTAAAAAAGAGAGAAAGAAAAAGAATCCTTGCTCCATGCATGCATGTACTCTCCAACATCTGCAAGCAACAAGTACAAGTTGGTACGAAAAGGAAAATTGGTCAAGCCTAGTCAAAAGAAGTCAAATTTTGACTTTCTCCTACTTCGCTCAAATGCTCCAACAGGGCCAAGGCCATGCAAATCCATTACCCTCATCTATTTTCACCATCAACCCATCATTCTCAAGCTTCAACCACTCATTTTCTTTTTTTTCCTAAAAAACTACAGGATGCTCTGTTTTACTACATGATACAAAAATACATAGAGCATAAATTTGTTTTTGCCATAACTTGAAAAGCATGCATCCATTTGCCAAGTTGTTTCAGGGGGAGATGCATATGGATGATGGTAACATGCTCAAGAAATTTCAGCAAATTACAGTCCACGGTTTCCAACAAATTGGCCTCCAACACCTTCATCCATTTTTGCATTTCCTCAATACGCATGAATCCATTTAAAAGGTTGTTTCATGCGGAGATGCATATGGATGATGGTAACATTCCTATGCAATTTCAGCAAATTCCAGTGCATGGTTTCCACGAAATTGGTCTCCATCACCTTCAACTATTTTTAGGTTTTGTCAAGATCCGTGCATCCACTAACCAATTTTTTTCTATGGGGAGGTGAATAATGATGGTGGCAACATGCTCAAAAATTTTCAGCTCAATCCAGTCTATCGTTTGGGAGATATGGACAAAACAAGTTGTTGTCTTGTAAACCTACAAGATAGAGAACAACACCTACAAGATGGGCAATGAGCAGTTTTAAAGGAGATCCAGAGGTCAAAGAAGCTCCTCTAGAGCTTAGCAGCAACATCAAGACCATCAACATCACCATCCAACACCTGCACATCAACATCAACTCGGTAGCAACATGCATGTCTCTCCAACAACCACCAGGTAGGTACAGATTGTTGACCTCTTCTCTTGAGCATATTATAGTTAGAAATTTTTTGTCAATGCATGAGAGATGAGGTTTTATAAGTTAAGGATTGGTTAGTAGTCTCAGCTGCCTTAAGCTAGTTAATTACAACTCACTCCTTCACTCATGCAATGTTGAAAAGGCAAATTATGAAGGGTGATGATTTCAAGGAGTGAGGACAATAGTTAAAAGAAGAAATTTTTGCAAGGCTAAGGTCACCATAGCATTCCAAGCCCTCCATTCACTTCATATTCACTATATATTCACCATTCATCCATCCCATTTCATTCTTGAAAAAAAAAAACCCAAAGAGAGCATCCTCTCCATTTTTATGAAATTTCCATTTGCAGGTCAGCAAGAAGGACAGTCAAAGAGCAAAGGAGGTTCACAAAGAGACCCCTGTCACTCACATTTTTATTTTACCACTCAATACCATTCATTCCTCCACCATTCCTGTCATTTTTTCCACTCCTTTACTTCAGTTTACAAAGGGACTATGTTTTTTATAAGATCATCCTGTAGGAATTACATTGACCCAGAAATCCTACACGAGGAAGTCCTAAGGAAAATAAATGGTGGAGCAAGGTAGCAGAATGTTGATAAGGGTGTGGAAGACCTTGCCAAACTGAAAAAATAATCAAGAACCATCTTGAATAAGGGGAACAAGGCAAACTAATGGTCTCAAGAAATAAGGATTTTTCTTTGCACAAATATGTTTTTTGGCTTGTCCTTGCAGAACTACAACCAAGATTCTTAATGCACAAGAGAGAGCCCCCCCCCCGGCTATAGATGAGGCACAATGAGGTCACTAACTTGCTCAGAGAATGAGCAACACTTTCAGCAGGGGGTATGATGGGCCTCTAAATTAGACATAAATTAAGGCCCGTACCTCTAATTTAAAACATAAATTAAGGCCTATGACCATCCTTTAGCACATTAAACCTCTCTTTTTGCATTAGATAATTTATTTTTATCTTTAATATATTCATTAGGAAGGTTTACGAATAATTGAATATTTGTACCTAATATTATTTATTTTTTGTAGAATATTATGAGAATATTGGGCAGATTATGAAGAGTTGGAGGAGGAGATAATTTAGGCAATTGTTCCTTACTACTGGAGGATCAACAATAAATAATAAGTGAACAAGATATTATGGAATTATGGCACAAATTGTGGAACTCCAATGATTGAGAAAATCTAGGAATGTGTTCCACTAATCAAGGGAGCAGATCAACTAATCAAGGGATTTCGGTGGGGAAAGCTTCCTCCATCCACAGGGAATGATTCTTCATCATTTTGTATAAGTACCAAGTCAAATTTTCCTCTAGGGAATGATTGAGAAAATCTATGAATGTGTTCCCTGCCATTTAATGCAAATTCCTAGTATTGGGGACTAGATCCACTAATCAAGGGATTTTGGTGGGGAAAGCTTCCTCCATTAATGGGGAATGATTCCTAATAATTTTTTATAAGTACCAAGTCAAATTTTCCTCTAGGAATAGATTTTCATTAGTGTTATTGTGGAGAGAGCTTGTATTCTTGCAGCTCCATTGTATTTTCTTGCAGGGATGTAATTCTATTTATGAAAATAATGAAGATTGGTGTCATGTTCAGCTTCTAAATCTTTTTCTCCTCCATAGGTCTCTGAGTTTCCTTGGGCTTCACCATCCTAGGAACCTCGGAGCCCTTTTGTATCATTTTCTTTCATTCTTTTCATTGCTTATTCACATGTATCTCCAATTTTTATTCATTTCTATTTCTGCATTTAGGATTAATAATTTCTTGTTGTAGGATTGAGTTAAATGGTTGATGTAAGTTCTTTTGCAGGATCACAAGCATTATTTCATCCTTGAAAAATCTTTGGAAGTTCATAGTAATCATTGAGCTGCTTGGATTAGTCTTCCTATTCCCAAATCTAGATTGTTGAACCTCCTTTTTAGCAAAGAACAATAAATTTCTGCTATTTTTAGAGCATGCTAAAAAGCTTCAATCAAGTTGGTTCCACTTGAATTATATAAAAAAAAAATTATAGTTCATAATAAAAATTAATCCATTTCATTTACACTTGATTTGGTTAGGCATTTTTTAGATTTACTAGATCACTAGTTCTCGAATTTCTAGATTTTCGACTAGTAATGTTTTCTATTTCTTTTGCATGGGTTAACAAAGGTATTTTCGATTGATTCCATTTGGAATGGGGACCTAAAACATCCTAATTAATACCAAAATTTTTCCCATTAAATTTGGATTTGATTTGCTTGGTCATTCAATTAATTATTGTAAATTTGTACATCTTGTAGGAAATCAGGGGATCTTGTAGGAAATCACTGTAGCATCTTGTAGGAAAGCCTGTTTTGAGGCCGAATGATCCAGGTGGCTCCAGAGAGACACATAGGACAAAGAGGACTGATGGAAGCTCAAAAACCAAAGTGCTCATAATTTTCTCGAACCAAGTTGAGGTTGTAGATCTCCTCGTCCGGATCGCAACAGTGCGAACGATTCTTCAATCCGAGTCCGGATGAGGAAGATAGAAGCAGTCAAAGTTGGGTTGACTTTTTGCTGACTGGGTGGACTTAAGGAGGCCACAATTTGGACAGAACCTGGCCACCGGATTTTGGCCAACTCTAGCTAGATTCCAGGCAAAATTGTGGCCTAGTTAAAAAGACTCCTTTGGCCAAATTTCAGAATTTTCAAAAATGATTTTTTTGTATTAAAAAATAATGAAAAAATATATATAAAAAGGGAAGTGGTGGGCCACCACCCCCACCCACGCCTCTCCATAACAATACATTAGGGGAATTAAGGTGAGGCTGGCGGTAATTGAACCCGCCCGACCCACGTGGATCGGCCCCCACCGGGCGTCCCCATGTGGTAAGCACCATACCATACTAAACCAACAACCAACCCCATTAAATGCATACCACCATATGTAATATGCCACCACCAATAGAAATAAATGCACCAAAAGAAACACAGAGTCAGTGGGGAGTATGGGGACGGGCCGCCCAATGTGGACCCGACCCCCCAAAACCATATGCAGATATTTTTTTAACAATAAAATGTTAAAATGAGAGGGACAAGGTTTGACCACCCGAACCCTCCTCAACGAATCTCCCAACTTAACCATGGCGCCAAATTGCCTCCTTCTTAAATCCACCCAGGTTTCTATATAAACATGGATTTCACTAGTCCGCCCAGGCATGGAGGAGGAACCAGGAGCGGGCACACATTTCAAGGCGGAGGAGGTAGTTCGAGGCAGCGTTTTACAGGAGTGCCGAATTTTCACTTTGTCAGAATTTGACAAATTTTATATGGTTTCAGCACTTCTCGATGCCATGAATGCAATGGAACTATCCATTTCTCCATCATAGTTCTGCATTTTTCAGCCATTTTTCAGTATGAAGGTGGAACCATGATTGTTGCAGAAAGAGGGAGCGGAACCATGATCCTTGAAATTTTCTTGAGGAGGTAATTTTTCTCCATGTCAGAATATAGTCAAGATTTTAGTCATTTTCATGGTTTTCCACAAGATCGCAATGGCAAGGTCAAATTTGCCTTTGGAGTTGCAGATTTCCAGTCCACCTATGGAGCAGAATCTTTAAGGAATCTACAGGGAATCTAAATGATTCCTTGAGCCCCAGATTCTCAACTTCTTTGATTTCAAAAATTTGACAGTCGATTTTGAACTATTCAACGCCACAAATCTGATGGTGCATTTATATTTCTCATTTTCTCATTCTATTCTTCAGCCACTTTTCTAAGTGGAATGCAGGTGTCAACATTCATGTGCGAGCAGCCACTTCCATGCGATTGATGTCGTGAGATCGATAGCACGAACAACTTCAGCAATTTGACATCCACTTCTTCAGATGGCCCTTGGATTTGACGTATATGCAACGTATTCATGTATTTCTTTTGCTATGCATTGTGCTGCACAGATCCCTGATGATGCTTGATGTGGGATCCTATGTCTTACTCATTTTCATGATTCCTGCTTGATGTGATGCGGAATCATCTGTGTGATGTACTTATTGTCATGATTTGTCATGTTGTGTTTTGATATCCCTTTGTTGTATTTTGATGGGATACTCATGTGTCGCCATGCATGTTTGTTTTGAGATCCCTTTTATGCCATGATGGTGGGATGCTCATCATGCATGAGTTTTTGTGTCATTGTTAGGTCCCTATACTACTAGTGTAACCCCTTATTGTTATTAGTACAACCCACTTATTATATCATTGTACCCATGTAGTGCCCATATTGTTACTATTGTGCCCCATAGAAGCCCACTATTGTTATTATTGTGCCCTTACATTATTATTGTTATGTTGACTCTAATTATGTTATGACCCCTTAGACTCCTATATATAGAAAGGAGGTCTTTTCATTTGTATCATCGAAGAATTGTTCATTTATGTAATGGAAAGGAGGTTTCCCCCTCGAAGAGACTGAATTATAAGGCGTTGATCTATCTTTTCTATCTTTTCTTGAGCTGGTTTCATAACATTTGGTATCAGAGCTTTGGATTCTAGGGTTTCGCTGCTCCAAACGGGTCATTCTGGAATTTTTGCTATAACTTTTTTTCTGTAACGTTTCAAAATTTGCGAAAAACCCCATTGGAGAAGAAATCACACTGAACCTCGGTTCTGAATTTCAGATCTTTTTGCGCTATATTTGCAGAGATATGATCTGAGCAAGTTCGTGTTTTTGCAGACTCCTGAATTACATTCCAAACAGGTGACCTGGGGAAAATTGTCATAAATTTGTCTCTGGGCATTGGATTGAAAATTCGTAAGAAGTTACAGAAAGAGGATAGACTTTAGTTTCTTGTATATGTTTTTAAGAGCCAAAGGTCGAAACAATGACACGTGGCACATCGTACAAGTTCGCTCTACTGAACTAGTCTATAATCAGGTCACTGTGGGAGATTTGGCATAACTCTTCCTTGGAGAATCCAATTTGGGTCAGACTTGTGGCATTGGAAGGAGGACGTAGAGGGCTACGGCAGGTCACAATTTCAAAACTTAAAGATCCAAAAGTACAGAGTTACAGTCATTTCAAGATCGAGCTTCTAAAATCAAGAAAAAGCAAGATGAGGAAGTTTTATGGCAAGGATCCGGCAAATTGGATACTTCAGATGGAGCAATATTTTGATCTACATGGTGTACCAATGTTACAAAAGGTATGTATTGCATCTTCATATTTAGAAGTAGATCAATTTTTATGGTATAAAGGGCTTTGTTCCCATAAACAACTTGTTACGTGGTCAATTTTCATGGAGGAAATGATAGCACATTATGAGGATACAAAGAGCAACACCTTCTTTAGAGCAACACCACAACAATTGGAGATAGTAAAAGGGCTTTGTTACATAATGGAAAGTAAAATTATGGCAACAAGGAAGTCTACCCCTCACAACTATAAAGATGGAAGTGTTGTTTCTCCTAGCCTTCCACAACCTACAAGGGTTACGCCACAACAATTGGAAGAAAAAAGAGAAAAAGGGCTTTGTTACAATTGTGATAGAAAATGCACTAAAGGTCATAAGTGTACTGAGAAGAAATTATTTTACATAGAGTATGAAGAGGAGGAAGAAAAGGATCAAGAAACATCAAAAGAAGAGGATATACACCAGGACCCAACCCCAGAGAAAGAAAAAATGAACCAGGCCATATCTTGTAAAGCATTGGCAAGAATGATCACTCCTCAAACTCTCAAGATAGAAGGACATATCAAGAATAAAAAGGTGCAAGAAGTGAAAAATCACATCAAGAAAGAAGAAATGAATCCAACCATATCTTGTAATTCATTGGTTGTAATTACCACCCCTCAAACTATCAAGATAAAAGGACATATCAACAAGAAAAATGTTCAAGAAGTGAAAGATCACATCGAGCATCACGAAATGAATCCGACCATATCTTGTAAGGGATTGGAAGAAATTACCACTCCTCAAACTCTAAAGATAGAAGGACATATCAAGGAGAAAAAGGTTCAAGTAGTGAAAGATCATATCAAGCATCAACAACAAGTTCTCCAACTTTTAAAGGATAACGCCATTTCGGTGCAAAATCAAACGAAACAACATGTAGATCAACATCGTAGTGAAAAGTGTTTTGATGTAGGTGATTGGGTATTTTTACTACTACATCTCAAGAAAGCTATTTATGAGAAGGAAATGTTGGCAACACTACATGCACTTAAAAAATGACGACCTTACCGAACGGGAAGACTCTTCAAGGATGAGGATGTGGAAGCATTGTTTTGTGCTATTTCTATTATCCAACCAGATTGGATAAATGAAGCAAGGAACGAATGGAAGAAGGATGAAGAAGTATGGCCACTTATTTAAAAGTTGCAAAAGATCCCAATTCAAACAATATTGCTAGAAATTGAAGAGGAAGGAAAAATCATATTGGAACCTGGAGCAGTCACAAAAAATAACCCGACAGCTACGAAATCGAAAAATTTCAGAGTATCTCATCAAGTGGAAGAACTTACCCGCTCAAGGTTCCACATGGGAGGACAAGAATTTTATACATAGCATCAAGAATTACTCAAGCGTTGAGGACAACGCTTTTTGAAGGAGTGGGGCATGTTAGGCCCCTATACTAGTAGTGTAACCCCTTATTGTTATTAGTACAACCCACTTATTATATCGTTGTACCCATGTAGTGCCCATATTGTTAATATTGTGCCCCATAGAAGCCCACTATTGTTATTATTGTGCCCTTACATTATTATTGTTATGTCGGCTCTGATTATGTTATGACCCCTTAGACTCCTATATATAGAAAGGAGGTCTTTTCATTTCTATCATCGAAGAATTGTTCATTTATGTAATGTAAAGGAGGTTGCCCCCTCGAAGAGGCTGAATTCTAAGGCATTGATCTATCTTTTCTATCTTTTCTTGAGCTGGTTTCATAACAGTCATACTGATAGGAGTCTTTTGACTGAGATTTCCTGTAGTGGAACATCTTGTGGTGCCAATCCTGCGTGAGGGAATTTTCGTTGTATGATCACGACATCATCTCTTTTGTACATCATCACTATTGACAACACTTAATGCAGTGGCCTACACCATCTTGACACCGGGGCCTGAAGACGTAGTCCCTCCTAGACGAACTCCGTTATCAACAGCTTATGTTTTTATGTTGCTGATGATTGTTATGTTCCTCTTCTTTACAACATGCAGATGTATTCATTAATGTTCTTTTAAAAATTGAATTTAACACATCACGAAAGTGAAAGGTCTTGGAAGGTTCCTTCATCACACCCAGACCTTGATCAAGTGGTATCGGAGCGGTCTTTGTGTTGATGTGAATTGTAGTGTGAACAATGGAACGTGCAGTGATAGAGGATGAAAAAGTGATGTACGAGACCATGCTCAACATCTCCAAAAGGGTAGAGATAATTTATGAAACTCTACAGAAATAGACAGAGGAAAAGGACCGATTGCAGCTTTAGTGGCAAGCCACGGAAGAGGCCCTGGAAGAACTGAAGCACAACAAGCAGAATCTTCAAACAGAGAACATTGAATTGAAGATGCGTCTACATGAAGAGAAAGAGGAAAAACATAGTTTCCTACAACAGCTTCAAGCAAAGGACGAGGCCTTGGAAAAGCTGTAGTGTGACCCATCTGGGGTAAAAAGTAGTTCTCCATCTTCATGTATGTTTCCTGATAATGATTTCGTTGTTTTCGAAAATCATACCACAAGAATTGGCTCCAAACTGTTGAAGAAAATGGGGTATGAAGGAAAAGTCTTGGGCATTAATGGCCAAGGAATTATCAACCCCATCAAAGTAGAGGAATTACCATGTCGAACAGGACTTGGGTATGTTGGAAAGGAAGTTGAGGAATGCACTGAGACAACTAGCAGACCACCAACAACAGATGATGAGAAGCCATCAACAGTTCTTTCCAAATCGACAGAGGAGGTAAAAGATGTTGATTTCCTTTCGGTTTCGTCATCACATAGTATGAGTTTTGTTGGAGATTTGGAGATCCCAATTACAGGGACAAACATGAGGCTCCTTATGAGGATGAGGCATGAGGAGGAAGAAGAACTTGGTGTTAATAACCAAGGCAAAACTCAACCATTGGAGGTTGTGCACGAGTATCAATTTGCAGGCTCAAGATACACTAAAGTAGAATGCTTGAAGGTGTCAGATTCGTCCGAGGCATCATCGAAATCATCGAGGAAAGAAAATGATGAGAAAACATCTCCGTCATCCCATGGTAGTTTCCATTACAAGGAAAGAGCTGAGGCAAGATCTCATCGCCATACTTACACTAGAGACAACAAGGGAAGGTATAACCACTTTCAATCTTTGAATGTTTATTACGATTATGATCATGTTAAAAATAATGAACGTAAAACATGGCATCTAAAAACATGCACCTTTTGTGGATTACATAGCCATACATTTTCTAAGTGTTGGAAAAGAATGGCTACACACAAAAGGATGAGGCGTGAAATACCCTCTTAATAGCATGAAAAGAAACAGGTTAAGCAGATATGGAGGAAGAAAACCTACTGCAGTCATTGCGATAGAAGTGGCCATCAAAGAGCCACTTGTTGGAGGCTCCATCCAGAGCAACGCCTTAAAGACAAAGCATCGGTGCGTGAACCAGGTGAAGCAATTTTTTGACAAGCAAAACCGCCACTTGTTGGAGGCTCCATCTAGAGCAATGCCTTAAAGACAAAGCATCGGTGCGTGAACCAGGTGAAGCAGTTGTTTGACAAGCAAAAACGCCACAAGGAGGTGACCCATTCACATTTATAAGTGAAAAATGGTTTCTAGATATGTTAGCGTTTGATGGTTATACTTTTGTAAATAATTGGTTGCATTTTAAGATGTAAAAGTGATGATGTGTTTTCCATCACTTAGTCAGCAACAATGATGTCTAGTCTTATTTTGAGCTGCATGATAAATTGTGAAAGTGATGTTGTGTTTCCATCACTTGTCAAGACAATAATGTTTGGCCTTATGATTGTAAATCATGTGTTGCAGTGATGATGTGTTTTCCATCACTTGTTGAAGCAACAGTGATATGTCAGCCTTACTTTCGTAGCCGAGGTATTGCGTCCATCTTGTGGTAAACTTGACCACCAAATATGTGTTATAAACTCATGGCAAGTGTGGGACATTTGGGTCATTAGTTGGTCATGAAATTCAAGCATGTAATTTGCGAAACAATGTACTACAGGTTGCAGAGGTAGCAGGTGTCAGCTCGTTGCCTAAGGCTCCAAAGAACAAAGGTGAAGGGGATGGAAGTGAGACCTTTTCAGGGTGCTTGTGATGCAGACAAGGTACAAAGAAGTTGCAGATTATTTTTCATGCTTTCGGAGGACCAAAAGCTCCTCAGTGGGGAGGATTGATCTAGGTGACTCCAGAGAGACACACAGGACAAAGAAGACTGATGGAAGCTCAAAAACCAAAGTGCTCGGAATTTTCTTGAACCAAGTTCAGGTTGTAGATGTCGTCGTCCTGATCGCAACGGTGTTAATAGTTCATCAGTCTGGGTCTGGATGAGGAAGATAGAAGAAGTCAAAATTGGGTTGACTTTTTGCTGACTGGGCAGACTTAAGGAGGCCATAATTTGGACAAAACTTGGCCACCGAATTTTGGCCAACTCTAGCCAGATTCCGGGCGAAATTGTGGCCTAGTTAAAAAGACTCCTTTGGCCAAATTTCAGAATTTTCAAAAATGATTTTTTTGTATTAAAAAAAAAATATAAAAATGGCGGTGGTGGGCAACCACCCGCACCCACGCCTCTCCATAACAATACATTAAGGGAATTAAGGTGAGGTTGACGGGGATTGAACTCACCCAGCCCATGTGGGTTGGCCCCCACCAAGCGGCCCCATGTGGTAACCACCATACCATACTAAACCAACAACCAACCCCATTAAATGCATACAACCATATGTAATACGCCACCACTGACAAAACTAAATGTGTCAAAAGAAATGTGGAGTTAGCGGGGAGTATGGGGGCAGGCCGCCCAATGCGGACCCAACCCCCCAAAAACCATATGTGGATATTTTTTTAACAATAAAATGTTAAAATGAGAGGGCTAGCGTTTGACCACCCAACCCCTCCTCAATGAATCTCCCAACTTAACCATGGCGCCAAATTGCCTCCTTGTTAAATTCGCCCAGGTTTTATATAAGCATGGATTTACTAGTGTTCCCAGGCATGGAGGAGGAACAAGGATAGGGCATGCATTTCGAGGTAGAGGAGGCAGTGCACGCAGTTCGAGGCAACCTTTTGCAGGAGGGTCAAAATTTCACTTTGTCAGAATTTGACAAATTTTATATGGTTTCAACACTTCTCGACGCCACGAATGCAATGGCATTGTTTGTTTCTCCATCAGAGTTCTACATTTTTTGGCCATTTTCAGTATGGAGGTGGAACCATGATTGCTGCAGAAACAGGGAGTGGAACCATGATCCTTGAAATTTTCCCGAGGAGGTAATTTTTCTCCATGTCAAAATATAGTCAAGTTTATAGTCATTTTTCATGGTTTTCCATAGGGATTGCAATGGAATGGTCAGATTCCCCTTTGGAGTTGCAAATTTCCAGTCCACCTATGAAGTAGAATCTTTAAGGAATCTAGGGGGAATCTAAAAGATTCCTTGAGACCCATATTCCCAACTTCTCCGAATTTAGAAATTTGACAGTTGATTTTGCACTATTCGATGCCAAAAATCTAATGGTGCATTCAAATTTCTCATTTTCTCATTCTATTCTTCAGCCACTTTTCTAAGTGGAATGCAGGTGTTAGCATTCATGTGCAAGCAGCCATTTCCATGTGATTGATGCCGTGAGATCGATGGCACGAACAACTTCAGCAGTTTGACATCCAATTCTTCAAATGGCCCTTGGATGTGAGGCATATGAAGTGTATTCATGTAGTACTTTTGCTATGCATTGTGTTGCACAAATCCTTGTTGATGCTTGATGTGGGATCCTGTGTCTTACTCATTTTCATGATTCCTTCTTGATGTGATGAGGAATCATCTGTGTGATGTACTTATTGGCATGCTTTGTCATGTTGTGTTTTGATATCCCTTTGTTTTATTTTGATGGGATACTCATGTGTCGCCATGCATGTTTGTTTTGAGATCCCTTTTATGCCATGTTGGTGGGATGCTCATCATGCATGAGTTTTTGCGTCATACTGATAGGAGTCTTTTGCTTGAGAGTTCCTGTAGTGGAACATCTCGTGGCGCCACTCCTGCGTGAGGGCATTTTCCTTGTATGATCGTGACATCATCTCTTGTGTACATCATCACTATTGACAGCACTTAATGCAGCGGCCTACACCATCTTGACACCGGGGCCAGAAGATGTAGTCCCTCTTGGATGAACTTCGTTATCAATGACTTATGTTTTTATGTTGTTGATGATTGTTATGTTCCTCTTATTTACACCATGCAGATGTATTAATTAATGTTCTTTTAAAAATGAAATTTAACACATCACGAAAGTAAAAGGTCTTGGAAGGGTCCTTCGTCACACCCGGACCTGGATCACCGAATTGAGGAAATATCCTCTAGGAAGCTAGAAAAGGGTCCCTACTTGTCTCCCAAGCCTTCTGACCATTCACCATCATCTCCAAGCCACCTGCCACATCACCAAAAGAGATTAGCTTTCACACTCTCACATGAAAAAGACAAAAAGAAAAACAAATTTATTTTATTCATTTACATGCACAGTAGTAGAAGGTTTGATGGTTTGAATCTACATTCTTAGGATAGTAGGATTGCATACATGTTAACTTAGCATTATTTTGAATCAAAACCTCTTAGGAGTTAGTTAGAAAATGGTGTATTTTAGCATTTTATTTCATTCTATTTCCTTGTACTTTCTTTCTTGCAATAGGTTAAGGTTCCATTTCGAACATTTCGTTTTCTTCAATTAGTTTAGGATTTGAATTCAGTACATACACTCCATTACATTATGACAGCAAAGGAAGGACACATTGTATGCTGCACAAATAGTGCGGATACCTCTTAAGTTTGTACGAACCCTGGGTTGATAATTAAAGTCGGTAGCCTAGAGAGTTGCGGTATTCTTGTTGCAATACCAAGGCTCATCAATTACATTTGCATGGTTAGAATTCTCATTTCATGAACAAAAATTGTGCATAGATTACATTTGCATAGTGTTCACGGGAATTGTGCATAGATTACATTTGCATAGTTTTCAAGAAAATTTTGCATAGATTACATTGTGTGGTTTGCAACTTAGAGCTTTGAATTGCATTGAAATATTAGAAGTGGTATATTTTGGAGTTAATATTCTAAAGAAGAACCTCTTTACTTACTCTAGCTAGAATTCATCGAAATGAAAATATTACAAATTTCATATTTAATGCACTATAGTTTCGCGTCAAGTCATAATACCATCAGTTTTATGCCCCTTCACCCTTTGCGTAAATAACAACTTAATAACACCGTGTTAATACAATTCATCTAGACTTTTTATTATTTTTAGGGCTCTTTCCACCTATAGTAGATTAGGTAGTAGGGCTTTGGAATAGGGAAGGAAGTAAACTTTCCAAAGCTACAAGCAAACCATATAATTTTGAGTTAGGGAGAGAAAGTCCAATTATTTCCATTTTGCTCTGGGAAGCTCTACTTATACATGAGTTAAGCACAAGATCATGTTGGATCTCGTGAAGTGATTGTACCCACATCATTGGCTATGATAGAGCGATTTTCACGTATTACAATGGTACCAAAAGGTACTTGGGGTCACTTGAAAGTAAACTTCCAATTGATCATGTGGAGGAGCCTTCAAGGGGATTGAGCTTGTTACTCTGCCCTTGCATGCACATCCAATTTGCGACTGTCCCCCCAGGTAAAATTTTTGTATTTGGTAAACTTAGTGACCATAATCCTAGGGCTCTACCTAAGGTGACAACAGAGGGAAGGTCATATTATACCTGGAACAAAGGTTGACTAGAATCACATGGACTTTTTGGAGGGTAATCTTTGCTCGAGATGGTTTATAACAAAGTTACTTGCACCAGAGTGTTTCATTAAGGAAATTTTTAGGGTAACTGGTTCCAAAGGCTCATATCTATAAAAAATTTCACTTTGATCTCTACGACATTGGATTTCATGACCTACTAGTAAATATTGATCTCTATGAAAGGTGATTTTGTATGGTTTGAATCCCTAGATTTTTTAGCATGTGTTACTTTGTTTGTTTTTACTTTTTACAAGACCTTAGGTGTAGATTGTGAATAGTATTTAGTTTTAATAATAAAATTTATTTGGATTGAATCTAATGGCAACCCATATGGAATTTATTGACCAAGGAAACCCCATTAACAAGAATCCTATTCCTTTTCCCAATCTTGTAAATGTCGGTCCTCCTTATATGGCTACATTATCACTTCCCAGATTCACGATAGGTTTACATTTATAGTTGTTATCACATTATTTAATTCCAAATACTCCAATTGTACCAGCTCAACCGATTTTTTCACCTCGACCGAGTTCACCATCTCAACATCACCAACCTACTGTTGACCCTTTACCTTCTTCATCCAACATGTCCTCCTCCCTTTCTTCTTCTTCGCTTGGTAAAAGCCTTGATGCTAGTAACCAGGTGACTAAGAAGAAGAATAAAGGGAAGAAGAAGAAGACGCAAGATAATGAAGTAGTCAAGCAACCAACCATGTCCATAAGTATTGGTAATGTTGAGGGAACTTCTACAATGCATCGTAAGCCAAAATACCCTTGCAAGCTTTGTAAGGGTGACCACTTGTTGGGTCCCTATAATACTAGTGATTACCCCATTACTATTGTATTTATACCCCTTATTTATATTGATGTACCCATATTGTTACTATTGTGCCCATAGAATCCCTCTATTTTTATTGTTGTGCCCTATAATATTATTGTTAGGTAGGCTCTGATTGTATTGGGACCACCTTAGACTCCTATATATAGAAAGGAGGTTTTTCATTTGTATCATCCAAGAATTGTTCATTTATGTAATGTAAAGGAGGTTGCCCCCTCGAAGAGGCTGAATTCTAAGGCGTTGATCTTTCTTTTCTATCTTTTCTTGAGCTGGTTTCATAACATTTGGTATCAGAGCTTTGGATTCTAGGGTTTCGCTGCTCCAAACAGGTCATCGTGGAATTTTCGCTATAACTTTTTTTCTGTGACGTTTCAGAAGTCGCAAAAAAAACCCATTTGAGAAGACATCGCGCTGAACCTTGGGTCCGAATTTCAGAGCTTTTCGCGTGATATTTTCGGAGATATGATCTGAGGAAGTTGGTCTTTTTGCAGACTCCTGAATTACATTCAAAACAGGTGACCTGGGGAAAATTGTCATAACTTTCTTTCTGAGGATCGGATTGAAATTTCGTAAGAAGGTACAGAAAGAGGACGGACTGTAGTTTCTTGTGGGTGTTTTTCAGATCCAAAGGTCGAAACAGTGACTCGTGGCACGTCGTACAAGTTCGCTCTACTGAACCAGTCTAAAAGCAAGTCACTGTGGGAGATTTCACATAACTCTTCCTTGGAGAATCCAATTTGGCTCAGACTTGTGGCATTGGAAAGAGGACGCAGAAGGCTACTACAAGTAGCAATTTCAGAATTGGATGATCTAAAATTACAGAGATACATCAGATTCAATATCAGGCTTCTATAAAGTGAAAAAAGGTGTGTAGTTTTTTTTTAATTTTTGTGTAAGCTTGGTTTAACGGAATTCAAAGGGCATAGTAAAGCATTATTATCGGTAACTGATGCCCCGAGGAAAGAAAATGCAAACACCTAGTAAGGAACCTGAAAGCTCTAGCATGACTCATGAAGAAGAGGAAGAAATGCTACATGATATATCAAAATTACAAGAACAAGTGCAACAAATGTCACGCTCACAAAAGCTAACAGAAGCTAAGATAAGTGGCGTGGAATCTAAGGTAAATGGCGTGGAATCTAAGATAAAGGGCATGGAAGCTAAGATGGAGGATTCGATGGCAAATTTGAAGATAGATTTGAAGACAAACATGGAAGAATTGAAGAAGTTGCTACAAGAAAGGGTCACTAATGGTGAAAAGGTAGTAAAGGAAACTCATGATGAGAACAAAAGAAATGTTAATCATGATTCCATAGACTCTAATGTTGGATCGAAGACTCACCATGTTCCAAAAATCGATATGAGGAAGTTTGATGGCAAGGATCCCGCCACATGGATATTACAGATGGAGCAATTCTTCGATCTCAATAATGTGCAAAACACACAAAAGGTACGTATGGCAACTTTATATTTGGAACCAAATCAGTTTGTATGGTATCAATGGCTTTGTTCTCGTAAACAATTTATCACTTGGGCAATTTTTACGGAAGAATTGATAGCACATTATGAGGATACAAAAAGCAACACTTTTTTTAGCCAATTGATAAGTCTCAAACAAAAGGGTTCAATAATGGAGCACATTGAGGAGTTCCAAAAATTGAACATAAGGGTAAAAGATATTCCAGAGGAGCATAGGATTGATGTGTTCATAGGGTCTTTAAAGGATAATATCCAACATGATGTGCGCCTTTGGGAACCTGATTCATTAGAGAAGGCATTCAGGTTAGCAAGAAAAATGGAAAGCAAAATTATGGCAACTAGGAAGCATACCATTCACAACTATAAAGACGGAAGTGTTGTTGCCCATAGTCTTCCACAACCTACAAGGTTGACACCACAACAATTGGAAGAAAAAAGAGCAAAAGGGCTTTGTTACAATTGTGATAGCAAATACACAAAAGGTCATAAGTGTGCTGAGAAGAAATTATTCTACATAGATTGTGAAGAGGAAGAAGAAAAGGAGCAAGAAAGGTCAAAAGAAGAGGATATATTCCAGGAACAAAGCCTAGATGAAGAACAAATAAATCCGACCATATCTTGTAATGCATTGGCGGGAATTACCACTCCTCAAACCATCAAGATAGAAGGACAAATCAAGAAGAAAAAGGTAATAGTGTTGATTGATTCAGGAAGCACCCACAATTTTATTCATTGTAGGGTAGCAAAAGAATTGAATTGCTTCCTATATCCAGCACCAGAGTGTCAAGTGATGATTGCAAATGGAGGAACAATAAATTGTTCTGGAAAGTGCCATAATATCAAGCTATCCATGGGAGAATATGTATTGACTAGCCCAATGCTTTCCATTCCAATGGGAGGTGCTGATGTTGTACTAGGAGTCCAATGGCTACAATCCTTGGGTACAATAGCTTTTAATTTTCAAGAACTTTTCATGAAATTTTCTGTGGAAGGAAAGGAAGTTGAATTAAGGGGTATTGCAGGGAAACCAGGAAAGATAATCAGCTCTAATGGAATGACAAAGCTTCTAAAAAAGGAGCAAAGAGGTGTAATTGCACAATTATGTTCGCTAGATGTTTCCACATTGGAATCATCTATTTCTCCAGATCTCCAAAAAGTCCTGGACAATCATTCCAAGGTATTTGAGACTCCCAAAGGTCTCCCACCTATGCGTGATCATGATCATGCTATTCATCTGATTCCAGGAAGTGTTCCTCCAAACATCAGGCCGTACAGATATCCCTATGTCCAAAAAAGTGAAATTGAACGTATGGTTGCAGAAATGCTAGAGGCTGGTATAATTCAACCGAGTCAAAGTTCTTTCTCAGCTCCAGTAGTATTGGTGCACAAGAAGGATGGATCATGGCGCATGTGTCCAGATTATAGGGAGCTCAACAAGCTCACTATTAAAGATAAGTTCCCCATTCCTGTTATTGATGAATTACTGGATGAATTGCATGGATCAATTTACTTCACCAAGTTGGATCTTCGTTCGGGATATCATCAAATCAGAATGAAGATTGAAGACATTCCGAAAACAGCATTTAGAACTCATGAGGGTCATTATGAATTTTTGGTCATGCCTTTTGGCCTTACCAATGCACCTTCAACATTTCAAGGTTTGATGAATTCAATTTTCAAACCATTCCTTAGAAAATTTGTGTTAGTATTTTTTGATGATATACTAATCTACAGCAAGTCTTGGAAGGATCATGTTGAACATGTTGACAGGGTGCTACAACTATTGGAGGAGAAACAATTATATGCAAAAAGATCCAAATGTTTCTTTGGAGTCCAGGAGGTGGAATATTTGGGTCATATTGTATCTCATGAAGGAGTTAAGGTAGACCCTAGCAAAATTAAAGCCATTAAGGAATGGAAAATCCCCACATCCATAAAGCATCTGCGAGGATTTCTTGGGTTGACAGGGTATTATCGCAAGTTTGTTAAGAATTATGGGAGAATAGCAGCACCTCTAACAACATTATTGAAGAAAGATTCATTTTCATGGACTTCGGAAGCAACAAAGGCCTTTGAACATCTTAAAGAGGCAATGTGCCAAGCACCGGTCTTAGCTACACCGGACTTCACAAAAACCTTTATTGTGGAATGTGATGCTTCAGGAAATGGAATTGGTGCTGTTCTAATGCAAGATGAAAGACCCATTGCTTTTGAAAGTCGTCCAATCAAGGGAAAGTTTTTAAGCAAAGCTATTTATGAGAAGGAAATGTTGGCAATACTCCATGCACTTAAGAAATGGCGACCCTACCTAATGGGAAGACACTTCAAGGTAAAAACGGATCATGATAGCCTTAAATACTTTTTAGAACAAAGATTATCCTCTGAAGAGCAACAAAAGTGGGTCACAAAGATGTTGGGTTATGACTTTGAAATCATCTACAAAAAAGGGAAGCAAAATGTGGTGGCAGATGCACTCTCAAGAAAGGATGAGGATGTGGAAGCATTGTTGTGTGCCATTTCTATTATCCAACCAGATTGGATAAACGAAGCAAGGGAGGAATGGAAGAATGACGAAGAAGTGTGGGCACTTATTCAAAAGCTACAACAAGATTCCAGTACTTCTGATACATTTAGCTGGAAAAATGATTCGTTATGGTACAAAGATCGCTTATACCTCTGTAAGAATTCCCAGCTAAAACAAAAGATTCTTATGGAATTGCACACTTCTCCCTTAGGAGGGCACTCAGGATTTTTAAAAACTTACCACAGGGTTAAGAAGGAATTTTTTTGGGATGGCCTTAAATCAGATATTCAAAAGTTTGTGGCGGAATGTTTGGTTTGCCAACAAAATAAAGTTGAAACAATTAAGACACCGGGTCTATTACAACCTTTATCCATTCCAAGCCAACGTTGGGAGGAGGTTTCAATGGATTTTATCACAGGTTTACCCAAGTCTGAGGGAAAGAGTGTCATCATGGTGGTAGTTGACAGACTTACCAAGTATGCACACTTTTGTGCATTATCACATCCATTTAAAGCCAGTACAGTTTCTACTGCATTTATGGAAACAGTTCAAAAGCTACATGGAAACCCAAAGATTATTGTAAGTGACAGAGATCCCATTTTCACTGGAAATTTTTGGACAAATTATTTTCTTGTCTTGGTACTCAGTTAGCTCATAGCTCATCTTATCATCCTCAATCTGATGGGCAAACTGAGATAGTAAACAAATGTTTGGAAGGATATCTTCGTTGCTTTGTATCTGATAAACAGACACAATGGGTCAAATGGTTGCCTCTGGCTGAATGGTGGTATAACACTTCCTTCATACAGCAACAAAAATGACCCCATTTATGGCACTTTATGGGTATCAACCACCATCCATCACATCATATTTAAGAGAAAATTCTAAGGTTCAGGCAGTGGAACATCACATCGAACATCAACAACAAGTCCTCCAACTCTTAAAGGATAACCTCGTGTTGGCACAGAATAGAATGAAACAACAGGCAGATCAACATCGCAGTGAAAGAAGTTTTGATGTAGGTGATTGGGTATTCCTACGGCTACAACCATATAAGCAAATGTCCCTCAAGCAAGCTAAGAAGGATAATAAATTATCACCAAAGTATTATGGTCCGTACAAGGTGTTGCAAAAGATTGGTACTATGGCATACAAATTGGAGCTTCCTGCAGCTTCTCGATTGCACCCAGTTTTCCATGTTTCATGTTTAAAGAAGGTTATAGGCGACAAGCTCCCAGTTCAAACAATATTGCCAGAACTTGACGAGGAAGGAAAAATTATATTGGAACCGGAAGCAGTCACAGAAACAAGAACTCGACAGCTACGAAATCGATCAATTTCAGAGTATCTTATCAAGTGGAAGAACTTATCCGCTGAAGATTCCACATGGGAGGATGAGAATTTTATGCAGAAGTATCCAGAACTACTCAAGCGTTGAGGACAACACTTTTTTGAAGGAGAGGGGCATGTTGGGTCCCTATAATACTAGTGATTACCCCATTACTATTGTAGTTATACCCCTTATTTATATTGATGTACCCATATTGTTACTATTGTGCCACATAGAATCCCTCTATTGTTATTTTTGTGCTTTATATTATTATTGTTAGGTCGGCTGGATTATATTGTGACCCTTAGACTCCTATATATAGAAAGGAGGTTTTTCATTTGTATCATCCAAGAATTGTTCATTTATGTAATGTAAAGGAGGTTGCCCCCTCGAAGAGGCTGAATTCTAAGGCGTTGATCTTTCTTTTCTATCTTTTCTTGAGCTGGTTTCATAACACCACTTCCTTATCAACTGTCCTGGTATTCATAAGGTTTTGGAAGTATGGTCAGATAATTCTCATCAACTTATTGTTGATACATCAACCAATGATTCTCATATTCCGAGGAAAAAGCTTAAGGTCAGGTTTCCTTGTAGGTTATTCAAATGGACTCATCATAGTCACCTTTGCCCTCACATGGATGAAGCCTCTCAATTGTTGGAAAAACTTACTGTTTCAAAACAACAACTTCTAACTAATTACCGTGAATTGTCTCCACATCTACTGTTAATTGACGAAGTGATTGAGCTAAATCCAAGTACATTCAATCCCACTCTTCCATTGGATGGTGAAACATGTATCACTCAGGTTGATGGACTATTTGTTGATCAATTGGTTGAATCGATTCCATCTTCAGCCGATCCCACTCTCCCATTACACATTGAACTTCATACCGCTCAGGTTCTTCATGTTACTTCAGATTCTTCTACACATGGGGACATTTCATCTATTGCTTTTGAACCCCATCCAAGTAATGAGGTTATTTCTTTTGATTGGAGTAGTCTCACATAACCTCATCTTCCTTCTTCCACCCGTTTCCAAATCATTGTGAAGGCTTATGGTAAGAACATGTCTCGCACAAATGTATATGAAGGTGCTTATGTCAGTATTTAATCCTCGAATGCTTGGCAAGCTTTGGGTTCCCCTCAACTCGTGCCTACTACACAGAATATGTTAGCTTTTAACACAACCATTAGTGAACCTTCAGGGATACTTCCTAAGTTACCTATTTCCAGGGAAGAAAAGATTGTTTGTATTGCACTTATGGTAGTCTAAGATCCCTTAGATTTCTATGCCATGAAAGTTGTCATATCGACAGTCTTTTGTGTGATGTCCTTCCCTCACAATGGAAACATTGTGATGGTTGATCAACTTTCATACGTTGATCTTGCTTTGGCTACTAGTCATTTGAAACCCTTGAATGTTCCTTATGTGGAAGTGGTACCTACCCTACCACGGGTTAATTATGTGGAAACCTATCCCATGTTTTTAGTTGACAATGTAAGTGATCCTCTCACTGTGTGCTTGAGTTATTTTGACTTAGATCTAGTAGCGGATATGATAAAAACATCAATGGGGTCATTTGCATATGATTTTCTTATCCCTATTGATCCCCTTGACATGTATTCCTTCCAGAGAATTGTTCTTCCATCTAATGAAGACCTTTTGGAAGCCATGATCAAGGGGTGTCCTTTGTCATTTGTTTCTTCCATATGGAAGCCATGAACAAAAACTTTTTACAGGATAATTCTTTTACTGTGTTAACCTCGTTAAAAAATGAAACATATCCTTTTGAGGATAGCTCTTTACTGTGTCAACCTCGTTAAAAATTGAAACATGTCATTATGAGTATAGCTCCTTTTCTCGTGTCAAGCTCGTTAAAAAATGAAACAAGGTTCCATGAGGATGGTTCTTTTCCTATTTCAACCTCGTTAAGAAATGAAATAGGTCTCATGAGGATAGTTTTTTTTCTTGTGTCAACCTCATTAAAAAATGAAACAAATCCCCCACCAATTGAGTCAATTTTTTCATTTGATCTTGTAAAAAAAAATTTGGGGGGTATGTGCCTTTCGAGTCATTATGCTAGGGGAATGAAACCACTTTCAAGCACAATTTTCTCTGTTTCAAGCTTGTGTAAAAATGAAACCACCCTCAAGCACAATTTTTCTTTGTTTCAAGCTTGTGTAAAAATGAAACTTAAAACTTATATCAAGTCTATTTTGGTTATTATCTTCAAGACATTAAACTCATGAAAATCCTGAGCTTCTTTTGCTATCTTTTCATTCTCGTAAAACACATATGAATATTCCGAGTTCTTTTTGTCTTTTCCTGCTCGTTAATTAAAATTAAAGTCGGTAATATGAGTATATTTTTAACACATTTTCGAACTCGTTAAAACTTATGAACAAGAGAAACCATGGATTCCTCTTTTATCCTTTTTTAGACTCTTAAACAGGAAAATTTTGTTGATTACTTGTTTGTTCGAAATCGTAAAAGTAAATGAATAACCTTCCACTCAGTATAAGTTTACCCCTTTTAAGTATTGAGCCATGACTCTTTACGAAAACGGCATATGTTGACCGAATATGGTCAATAGAGTTCTCTCTTGTATTATTTTATCCTTTTTTAGACATGAGGGACTAGACTTATGAAAAAGAACCTGATGGAGTCTACTTATGTTTTTCTTCTGACTCTCTAAAAATTGAAAAATGTCGAGCTTTACTTTCTTTCGGCTCGTTAAAATTTTACGGTAAAAGAACTGAATGAGTTTCCTTTCTGTGTCTTTTTCAAAATCTTAAAAGAAAATGACCTCGAGTTACCCCTTTACTGGATTCATAAAAAATTAAACAGTATAGGACTCTTTAAGCATAACGGGACCGAACCATTCCTTCTTAGGGTTCGTTAAAAATACTTCTATGGACTCATCCGAAGGATGAGCTTACAGGACCAACATATGTTATCCTCCTCAATCTTGTAAAAAATAAACATGCACTTTCCAGTAATGGTTGGGGAAAATTGAGAAGAAAATTTTGTTTCTTGTATTTCAGGCAGAATGTCGCTCCTCAACATGACACTCCATCACATATCTCTTTGGGTTGGGGAATACATTTGTCTCATAGTTAATCGAACCTTATTGAAATTATTTAGTTGGTTTTGGGTATTATCATTCAGTCAAGTGCTGCCAAGTAATTTTGTCGTGTCGGTAATATTTTAAACAAAAGACTTAACCTCAGCTCAAATTACCTTGCAATTTGTTGCCTTCATTGGTGTCGTCCATCCTTGAGTCAGTCCTTGCAAACTATTTTCAAAACTTGATATTGTGTTTTGTATCGTAGGCTTTCCTGCAACAGGTCGCTTCCTATCGACTTCAACTCATTATCTAGGAAGTTGATCTAGAAACCTTCAGTACCTTAAAGCTTGCATGCCTTAATGGTAGGTTTCTCGCCTTCGACAATAGGTTCTCATCATTGGCCTTCGATCAAATGATTCTATGAGTGTTCGACTTCATATCACTTATTCGTAGTTCATAGATTGTACTGGGAGTACCTTGAGAACCATAGTCATTATTGGTGGTTTCTCTCGTGCTTGTTAACGGTTCACATCATTGACTGGTAATCAAGTGGTTTTTTCCATGTTTGACTTTGAGACATTTACTTGCATGGCTAGATTTTTACTATAGATTGAGAGATGGAGATCAAGACCCTGGATCTAGTTTCATCCATCCAAATTGCGAGGAGTTTTTTGTTCATGATTATACATACAATTTTATGTTTGATGGTTGTGTCCATCCTATATATACCTTGACATTATGTATTGCCATATTGTTCTTTAAGACTTTTATGTTATGAGTATGGGAATGCCTACCTCAGTGATGATTATTATATTACATTGTGATCCTTGATTGATTGTTGTAGGTTTCCAACCATGATCTTTGATCCAATCCTTGATATGATAAAGTACTTCAGTCCTAAAAAAAATTTGACTTTGCACTTTAGGCGGTAATCTGTTACACTTCATTTTGTCACCATGACAAATAAATCATCAAAATTGGATCTCTCACCATCCATCCAAGTGTCATGAAGCACTCCCTTTCAAATCAACAACTTATATAGCTTGAATAAAGTGGAATTTCAGGATCTCTTCGTACAAAACCCTGCTTTTGAGCATCTACGCGGTTTTTCTGAAGAAAATCCGCACGTGTAATTTCTTCCAATGTAAAGCTATGTAGATATGTGCTCTGTTCCTGAACAAAAACTGTGCTGGTCAATCAATAAAAAGTAAGATCTACAAGGATTGTTGGTCGAATCATTCCTAACAGAAAGCCTCAAACTCATGTATATTTGAGCCTAACATCATTTTTTATGGAACTAATTCCCATTCTTTAAGGAGCCCTCATCCCTCTTTTAGTGGATCTCATCCTTGGACTAAGGATCTCAAACTAATTCCTTTTGGCCTATTTAAACAAGCCATAGGTGGGGAATGAGGGAGACTGTTGAGAGTAAGTTTATGCTGGAGTAATCAGGTTGTATAGCTTATCATTCTTGGAGAGGATTGAGACCAATGGCAGGATCTTCACAACATCAAGGCATAGGTTTTGTAGCTCTTTTATGTTTTTGAAATTAATACAAACAAGCATTTCTTCTCACTTCATTGTTTGATGGATTAATTGATCAATTTCATGGATGGTTTATGATATTTATACTCTTCCGTTGGAATGATGTTATTTATATTTTTTCATTGGAATGATGTTTGTTACTAGTCTCCTTGATCACTAGTTTGAATTATTGAATCATTTATGTTGCATATGACTTTGATCCTTTGTTGTTTCCATGTCTGTAGGTCTAGATTCAAGAATGGAGGAGTTGCACTGAAGCACAAAGAGGGATCTTCATCAATCATGTTATAATAAGGTATGATTTTCCATTTCTCACCTTGTTAGCTTATGATTCAAGAAAATATAGATTTAGCGAAGGAAATAGGTTGATTGTCGTTTTGTTTCTAGTTTCCTTTTAGGATCTAGGGAGATTGCTCTTGTCAGTAAGAGGAATTTATCCGTTTAACATGATGTATTACAATTCTAACGGAAATAAAAATTTAGCAGTTGATTGCTACATTGGAGGTTACCTAATCAATTAAATTATATCCTTTGAGTGATTTTTTTAATGGAAATTATATCTTTTGCGAGCGCATCTATTCGAGTTATGAGTAGGGATATATGTCATGCAGTGTGCATGACCAGAACCTTACAAATTATGTGATGGAAAGAAAACATATATATATATATATATGCATGAAGTGTGAATTTAAAGTGCATATCCTTTGAAGTGGTTTGTTGCATTCCAGTCTCGACATTGAATTGACATTTTGTGCATGCACTGGTATAACAAGAATCACATGACACATAAATACTCTATTGAGAATATTAATTAGAATTTTTGGATATTTTATTGTGTGAATGCAAGACAAGAGTCCATCTATGTAAGCATTTAACTATGATATTTCCAAGAATTAATGTGTTGCAATCCTTCTGAGAAAATGTTACATTTGAGAACAAATTCTAAGTTGTAAACAAAACAAAAGATGAAAAGGTGTGAATATCGAAAGAGTTAGGTGCCTTGAAATATGTATTATTGGGTGAGCCTTTTCTTGATAATTGCAACAAAGACAAAGTTGGATGCATTTACATTTCCATCTAGGGTTTGACATCTTGTAAGTTGAAGTCTACACCTAGAAGTCAGGCATAAATTTTGGCATAGAATCATGGTACCTTGTTGTGCTACTGTGAAATTTATTGAGCAGTCATATAAAATAGGTAACTCACAACCCCTTATATGTATCATGTATTAGACATGTATATAAAATTTTGGTCATATAAGAAACACCAAGTCATTTTTGTCTAAGCTTGATTGGATGATTTGATGAACAAGCCTAGTGGCAGTCAGATATGACTTATGAAATAATTTTGAATTGTGTATTGTAGGGGTTTTATCATGGTAATTCATTATTATTTTTGTAGAAGTGTTGAGAAAAATATACGATGGGCATATTTGTGTAAAAAAGTAAGAGCAGTAAGAGTAATTTGAACATTATAGTGCGTGAAGAACCCTCAATATAGACCTTGACATCACAAGCATGACAATACCCTTAACCTTGTGTGGTTATAGATTGTAGCATGGCTCCCATCATTGTTACAGTATCAATTTGTTTGGTTAAGTGTAGCAGTATGATCATAACCTTGAAACAACACAGTACAATAGCAACCCTCGCATTTATGTATGTATGACTATGACCTGGGAGTATGACGCTGAAATATGAAAAAGATGTGATAGATTTTTTTTATGTAAACCTGGTGGTGACAGTAAAATTAATAATAATACTCTTGAAGGCAGTATAAGAAATGAAACCTTTTTTACAATACTATGACAGGAAGACCAAGAGGAGGTGTCTACAAAACAATGAGACTATGGTTATCATTTGAAACAATTATTTATTTCTTGTGCAAAGACACATGAGTTGTTGGAGGTAGATGGTGATAGTGATGACTACCTTGTTTTGAATATAGTAATAACATGTGGCAGTAGGAGAGGTAGCAACAACAGTAATAGAGGCAAGGAGAGTGTAGTAGTAGAGACAATGGCAGTGGCAGTTGAAGTAAGGGTAGTGAGTGCAAAAATAGATATAGAAACAATAGCAATGGTGTTAGAGGGATTGATTGTAGAGGTTGAAGATTCTTGCAGACTTTGTCTACAAACATCTTCATGCATTAGGGATTCTTGTACCTCCTTCCAGCTCAGGTGCTAAATTGTTGAATGTAACCCATACATAATTCAAAGTTTATTGGGCGACATATTTTGTGTATTTTCCAATTGATGTGATTTTCATAATTATTTCTTGATTAATGCTATGAATGTTTAACTTAATAAATTAACCAATTCTATGAAAAATTAAGGAAATATTGATTCACCCCCCTCTCAATATTTCCAACAATTGGTATCAGAGTCGGTCCTTCGATGGAAGCTTAACAACTTGAAGGCAGATTCATAGCACTCAGACTTGATAGATGGAACCTACCGTTGAAGATAAGATGGTTGTTGATCCTGAAGAATATATTAAATCCCTCAAAGACAAAAAATGTAAATTGGAATGGGATAGGGATTTGGTAAAAGGTTGGTATAATAGTGCTTATAAGTAAATTGAAGATTTGAAGTCTGAGAAGACAAGGTATTATGATAACTAGAGATGGTATCTAGTTGAAATCACCCGGATTCAAAATCAAATTAATAAAAAAAAACGAGAAAAAATGATCTAGAACTTGATGAAGCAAAGAAGGATGTGGAGCACCTCAAAAACATGTTAGAAGAATCGAATAAGAGAGAAAGTACCTTGAAAATCCAGCTCAAGGAAAAAGAAAAATCAAAGTGGAATAAAAAAGATAAAGAAAATGGCAAGGAAATCACTACTTTGAAGACGAATCTTGAAGAATCCAAAAGGAGTGAGGATGCCTTAAGAATTTAGATGAAGTAGAAATCTGAGAAGACAAGGTATTATGATAACTAGAGATGGTATCTAGTTGAAATCACCTGGATTCAAAATCAGATTAATAAAAAAAAAAACACCAAAAAATGATCTAGAACTTGATGAAGCAAAGAAGGATGTGGAGCACCTCAAAAACATGTTAGAAGAATCGAACAAGAGAGAAAGTACCTTGAAAAGCCAGCTCAAGGAAAAATAAAAATCAAAGTGGAATAAAAAAGATAAAGAAAATGGCAAGCAAATCACTACTTTGAAGACGAATCTTGAAGAAGCCAAAAGGAGTGAGGATGCCTTAAGAATTCAGATAAAGTAGAAGGAATAAGACTACATGATCTGTGAGCAGGAAATTGTCACATTGAGAGAATAATTGGACAAGATGAAACATAAATTCAAGGGTTCACGGGTCTTGGATGAAATTATCAATTTCCAGAGATCATCACTTATCAATACAGTTCTTGGATGTGTTGGTAAGTCCTCATGCTCCAAAAATGATGAAAAACCACATGCTAAAGAATAGAATCCTCATCCCAATGATGAAGAGCAGCCACATGAAGAGAAACATCATCCCAAAGATGAAGAGAAATCACATTTCAAGGAAGAAAAGAAGTTTCATGAAAGGAAGCCTCATGCAAAAAATGGAGAGAATCCCAAAGTCAAAGTCTTGCAGAAATCAAACAACACCGAATGATGGAAGCCCAATAACTGAAGAAATCAAGATGATGCATTAAGAATTCCAAGTCATCAAAGAGAATTTACAAATGGATAACAACAAAGCCTTGGGTATTCTCAAGTAGGTGAGACACCTTCAAGAAATCTTCACCCTATACACCGAGGTATAGAAGCACATTTTATAGTTATTATTATGAATGTTCTAACTAGAGACATAAAACTACAGACTGCAAGGGATATAGTAGGAGTATTGATAGAGAGTTTTATCAAAGCCCTAGAAGCATTTTTTTGGAAGATAAGACAAGTTCCCATATGCCTATGACAGTAGGAATTACACCTATTTTTCTTCATTATTGAGACCAGATGTAGAGTTTTATTTATGCCATGATTTTGTCCATTTTGCACGATACTGTAGAAGCAGCTTGACATGGACCCCACAGAATCAATAAGGAAGGACATTCACCGGGAAGGAAGACAAGGCCATCAAGGTCTGGCAGATAAAACACATTTCAAAATGAATTATCACAAAATTGCTAGACACACTAAAACAGGGGGAGTTTGTAGGTTTTCTTGTCTTGATTTTGCAAGTGGTCTCTAAAGGGGCTTGTTGAAGATCTAGACTAGTGTTTAGCTGGAGTGAACATGCTCCATGGACTAAATTCATCGCTAAACCAAAACAGTGTTTGACTGTGTTAATGGTTTCTTTGTGCTTAGGTTATGTTATCGAAGGATGTAGATACCTTACATAGGTAGTGATGGAACTAGAGCATACCTCTCTGAATTTTATGGGCTGCAAATCAATCAACGTTGAGACCTCACTATATTACCATTCTAACTACAATGAAAATTCAGTACTTGATTGCTATGCTGGAGGTTCCCTGATCAATTAGATCATAGTGATTTTTTTTATCTTTTATTTTTTATTTTTTTTTATGGCAGTTATAATGTTTTTCAAGAGCATCTATTGGAGTTATGAGTAGGGATATATATGACGCAATGTGCATGACCAGAACCTTACCAATTATGTGATGGAAAGAAACCTTTATATATATATATATATATATATATATATATATATATATATATATATATATATATATATATATATATATATATATATATATATATATATATATATATATATATGAAGTGAAAAATTAAAGTGTCTATCCTTTGATGTGGTTTGTTGCATTCCAGTCTCGGCCTTAAATTGGCATTATGTGCATGCATTGGTATAACATGAATCACACGCCTACATAAATACTCTATTGAGTGCATAAATTATAATTTTTGGATATTTTATCATGTGAATGCAAGAAACGAGTCCATATGTGCAAGCATTCAACTATGATATTTCGAAAACTCAATGCGTTGCAATCCTTTTGTATAAATTTTGCATTTGACTACAAATTCTGAGTTGTAAACAAAAGAAAAGATAGAGAGATGTGAATATCGGAAGAGTTAGGTGCCTTGAAATCTATATTATTGGGTGATCCTTTGCTTGATAATTGCAACAAATACAATGTTGGATGCAGTTATAGTTACATTTCCATCTAGGGTTTGACATCTTGTAATTTTGTGTCTACACCTGGAAGTCAGACATAAATTCTGGCACAAAATCCTTGTATCTTGTCATGCTACTATGACATTTGTTGAGTTGAAGAAGCATACAAGTAACTCACAACCCATAACTATAGTACCATATTTGTGTGTAAAATCTAAGTGTCAGAGCTGCATATCAACTTGTAGCCATACAAGAAACATCAGCTCACTGTTTTCTAAGCTTGATTGGATGATTTGATTAACAAACTTGATGATAGTCAGATATTACTTATGCAATGATTTTGAATGGTGTATTGTAGGGGATTTATCATGGTCACTCACTATTATTGTTTTAAAATTTTTGACCAGAAGCTAGGATGGGCATATTGTGTGTAACCAAGTAAGAGTAGTAAGAGTAAGTTGACCATTATAGTGCTTGAAGAACCTTCGATACAGACCTTGACATCAAAAGAATGAGAGTACCCTTAACCTTGATGTGGTTATGGATTGTAGCATGGCTCCCATCATTGTTACAGTATAAATTTGTTTGGTTAAGTGCAACAATGATCATAACCTTCACACAACAAAATACAGTAGAAACTCTGGCATTTAATGTGTGTATGACTATGACCTGGAAGTATGACTCTATATATGACGAAGATATAATAGTTTCTTTTATGTAAACATGGTGGTGACATCATAATGAATAATAGTATTCTTGAAGTCAGTATAAGCAGTGAAACCTTGTTGACAAAACTGCGATAGGAAGACCAAGAGGAAGTGTCTCCAAAACAATGAGACCTTGGTTATAATCTGAAACAGGGCTTGCTTTCTTTTGCAAAAACAAATTAGTTTCTGGAGGTAGATGGTGACAGTGATGATTGTCTCTTGTTGAATACAGTAATAGCATGTGGCAATAGGTGATGTAGAAGGAGAGGTAGCAATAGTAGCAGCAGCAGAGGTAGGGAGAGTGTAGTAGCAAAGACGGTGGTTGTGGTAGTTGAAGGGAAATGAGTGTAGCAGCATAGATAGCAGCAGTGGTAGTGGTGTTAGAGTGATTAGTTGTAAAGGAGGTTGAAGACTCCTACAAGCATTGGGGAGTCTTTCACTTCCTTCCAACTCTGCTGGTAAATTGTTGTATGTAACCCATACATAATGCAAAGTTTGTTGAACTACATATTTTGTGTATTTTTCAATTGCTGTGATGTTAATAATTTTTCCTTGAATGTTTAATTTAATAAACTAATCAATTGTGTGAAAAATTAAAGAGATATTGATTCACCCCTAATGTAGTTAATATTTTGTTGAAGAAGTTTTGTCTTGTAAAACAAAAGTGAATAACATGTACTTTTTATAAAAATGAGTTATGATCTCCAAATATCTCTTTCTTTCCAAGAGAAATCCTTTTCATGACATCTTCCTTTGTAATTGTTTAAAGTAAAATTTTCTCTTGCTTTGGTTTTCTTTTTAAAAGTAATTTGAATTTTATTTTTATTTTTATTTTTATTTTTATCTATATATCACTTATTTATTTATATTTTTATTTACATATGTTATAATTTTTATTTTTATTTTTAAATGATGATAAATTGTATCATTTATTTGAAAACAAATTATGAAAAGTTTCAATGGAACAAGAATCGTCTTTGAGATTACAATATACCTTGAAAGATAAATCCAATGATTACACGATATTGTATTAATGAGAAATGGCATCACATGCTTATCTAAATGTGCCCTCTATTTTTCGATTTCTAAAAATGGTGTCAAAGCCATCAACTTTCAGACATATGCAGTATTGTTGGTCTGTAAACTTGTTTTCTAGTTTATTAGTTTCATATTGGAACACCAATACCCTTCATATTGGAACACCAATCCCCTTCAATATGTAAAGTTTTCATTATTTTTACCAATTTTTTTATTTTGGATTATAGCAGTTTTTGCGGTAAGCTATTAGATTTTCCATTTGATTGATATTCTCATTGATATGGGATATAGAGGTTGAGAGTATATTCACATATTTCTTTCTTTTATCAACCTGTATGTGTGAGAATATCCCTGTCCTGCTCATGCTAATGTTTAAGGATCTTCTATATAAGATCCACCTTATTACTACTCTCTTTTCCATCAAGAAATGGATATTCAAAAAGCAGAGCTTGGAGATGTCGATTTTTTAGGAAAATAGTCAATGATCATGCCATTCCTTATTCTCCAATCTAGTGCACATTGACGATACTCGTAATAGTCCACATATATTTTTATTATAGTTAATTTGATCCTTGCAATAGGGTCATGCTTGCATGAAAAGGAGACCGCATATAAGAAGAAAGTAATCCCAAGGAAAGAAATTATATTCAATTTTTTAACGCTCAAATTTGCCCCAGGCTGAGGAAGGCAAAACTCAAGGCAACATCAAACCACGCTCAGCCTCGTAGCTAGGCCAACGAGGACAGGAGAGGGTTCTCTCCGGGTCAATCTCGGAAACATATAATCAATGAGGCTCGAGATGACTGAAATTGTAACTAATCTTAGGCTAGGTATTAAGTGCAGAGGTTTTAAAGGTGATTTTTGGGGTTTTTGTTGAATCAAAGGGAAAGGCAATTTTGGGTGCGGGGATGAGACATAGTTTCTGCAGAGGTCTGATTGGAGCAAGGGAGGTAATTGTTTGATGCCTTAAAAGCTAATGAGGTGAGTAGATCAGACAGGTGAGGAGCTAAGGAGAGCAAGGAAACCTCAAGAATTCTCCTTAAACAGATGAAAACATAGGAGATCAAACAAACTTAAAGGCAGAGCATTACAGATTATGAATTCTACCTTAACACTTCATTTGTTCAATTGCAGAAGATGAGAGAAGCAAAATAATACACATAACAACTTACAAGTACTGAAAGAAGCACAACATCAAGACATAAAGCCACATGAATTCCAAACAGTGTTGCAAAACCATGGTCTTTCCTTTGCCAAAATGCTAAAGTAAAATGTACAATAGAGTCTCAAAGCCTTTTCCCCAAGAGTCCAACCTCTCCAACCTCTGAAAATGATTGAGAAATTACATCATATAGACCATCCTAACCCCCTTTCGTTGCCTCTAGGGGTCGAGCTCATCATTCTAGGAGTTGTTTCAACCAATTCTAAACAAAGGACTACAATCTAGGTAGTCAAAACAACTTGCCTCTATAAGGTAGGAAACTGATTCATTCATTTAATTTTCATTTTTTAGTGAATGAATCTTCTAGAACAAGTAATAAAGTGCCAAAATTACATCATGTTTCATTAACTACATCAAGAGGAGTGAAAACAATCACATCACAAGTCAAAACTAGTCAAACTAGCTTAGTTTCCTGAGCTGAAGATGAAAATTGTGCCAAAAAACCCTGTGCGCCACGCGCCTGAGCCCTATGCGCCGCGCGCCTTTACACCTGTTTTTGGGGCACTTCCCGGCATCCAAATTGAGCTCAGGTTGGCTTGTTGGAAAGCCCTGGATGTCTACTTTCCAACCCAAGTGGAATTTTCCAATTTTGTGTCCATTTGCCCCTCCAAATGTGCATTCTCACGGAAGTACTTCCTGCTGGTGCAAAAGGTGGCAGAAAGGTGATTTTCATGGTGTTTTTGAGCCTTTTGGTCACCTAGAACTTAATGAAATGATTTGGCAATAGCTGAGCATGTATAATTCATCATGAAGAATCCAAAACTACAAGCCATTTGTGATTTGGACCTCCCAATCTTATGGTTCGCGCGCGGCGCGCTATGGGTTGAGCTGAAAAACCTATTTTGCAAGCCAAAAATTTAAAATTGACAAAATTTTCTCCAAATTCCTTGAAATTTGGGCTGAAGGCGCCTCATCAAGTGCCATGTTCAGCCAAAGAAGCTTCGGCCAAGATTCGAAGTCTATCCTCCCTTTTTCGACATTTTAGTGCCCTTCTGGTACATGCAGTTCTGTGGTAGAATCACTGTCTTGGTTATATGATGTGTCGGTGTCCGTCTCCATGGTGTTACCAGTCTATGCCAATGATATGTTCAGCTCGTTGAAAATGAGAAATTGGTACCTTTATCTCCAATTGCCAAGTGTATGAAATGAGAATTTGGTGCCTTTTGTTTCAATTATCAAAATATGCCAAGTAGGAAGGGGCTGTGGTACATAGGGACAGTGGGTATAGGATTATGGCATGTGAATTTAGGGGGTGGGAGAACTTATGGAATAAGGAAATCAATGGACAAATGGAATAAGGGAGTGCTGGAGGAATGATAAACTTGGTAGCAAAACTGTCAATCATAACCCTAACACTGTTGCTTTGGAAATTATGAAGAAGTAGGGTTTAATTTCTTAAACAATCACCATTCATCAAACATGATGAAGTAAGCACCAAACTTGGATAAAAAAAATAGAGATGGAGGCCCTACCTACTTGTACAAATGATGATCCAAGCATATTGGGCAATTTTGGAGCAAAATTTTAAAGTTTTTGGGCTTGTTGGTTGTATGATCCGCGCGCTTTCCCAACATGCTGCACGCCTCTGATGCACCGCGCGCCTCTGATGCGCCATGCCAATGTATTTTTACACTGTGAAAACTTGCTCAATGCGCCGCGCGCCGCTGATGCGCCGCGCACTTTCCCAACGCCCTGCGCACCACATAGTTCATTTTGTAGGAAGATTTCAGAGGCCTTCCTGGTGTCAAAATCAGGCACAGGATAGCTCGTTGGAAAGATCTTTGAGTCTAATTTCCAACCCAACTAGAATTGTTCAATTTGGAGTTCATTTGCCTTGTCAAAAATCAAATCTCCCAAGACTCGTCAAAATGTGCCAAATGAGGCTGCCTCAAGGCAGAGTGCTGTTGCAGTCAACTTTTGAATGCCTTCCTCAACTCCAAATTGAGCTCATGATAGCTCATTGGAAATATATTTTTGTCTAGTTATCCTTTGACTCATCAAGAAAGTTATTTGGCCAACCAAGATAGGAGAAAACCTGATTTTCCCAAGGTCACTTCAGAGGTGCATCAATTCTCCCGAGGCGATTGCATTTTTGACATTTCTCTAAAACCATGACACCTGTGTAAAAAGTGAGGGAGGTTTTGTTTTCTTTGGCATGTTGTGGAAAAAAACCTCTCTCAGTCTTCTAAAATTCATCTTTGATTGCTCTAAAACATCTTTTGAGTGGAACTTATCCCGATGTGTGAAACAAGGAATTTTGTGGAAATGAAGCAAAATGAAGGGGATGAGGGGCTTTTAAATTCTTGGGGAAATTTTGGGAAGTAGGGAGGGATTTTAGGAAGTAGGGAAAGTGGAATCTTAGAGATGGAGTGAGCGAAAGGGGTCCAAAAGGGCAAAACACAGGCCTAGCCTAGAAAATTGCCAAGTTGTGGCAAGAAACTAGGGTTTGTGGAAAAATGAGGAATTTGGGGAATATCAGTGATGGGAAGTGTTTAATAAGGTACATTAATGATAGGGGAAGGTGTATGAACATCAAGATACAAT
Organism: Pinus tabuliformis; assembly: GCA_031772625.1. Lineage (NCBI taxonomy): Eukaryota > Viridiplantae > Streptophyta > Pinopsida > Pinales > Pinaceae > Pinus > Pinus tabuliformis. The sequence continues at coordinate 298,207,022 of CM062818.1, forward strand.
TTTTTCCGATGATTTGACCCTCCAAGAGAATTTGGCTCCAAAACCCTAGGAGAGGGAAATGAACCTTGCCTAGGCGCAACTGAAGCATGAACAAGGTGTAAAACGACCCAATGGAACCTGTCATGATGAGGAAAACCCTATGAATGATGATAGGCTCAGCTGAATGATGACATGGACCGACATTTGGACAACTTTAGAAGGAGTGAAAGCAAAACCTAGACCTAATGCCTAGTGACCAAATTTTGCTTGAAGACTCTTTGAAATGACAAAATTTGACCTTGGCACTCTGAGACCACTTTGTAAGAGCATATTTGATCACTGGAGGAAGGTTGGAAAGACTGACACTAACATTGGCTCCAATGGGGATGATAGCTCCTTGGAGGTGCCAAGAACGGCAGATCTTTGGGAGAGCAGACCAGCACCTTATCCATTGGGCAATGGAGTCAAAAACTTAAACTAAAATGCATGAATGAAAACTGATGACTCGGATGACACAAATTGACTCTCACTCAACTAAAAACTGACTCAATACTTAAACACAACCGACAAACTGGAAATGATGCTCAAAGTGGAGCTTATTCATCAAAGCCTACTCTAACAGTTTCATTCATCACCTGATCAAGTGAAATGAAACAACCAATGCAACCAAGTAAGTATCCCATTTGCTGTTTGAATTCTCCGCAAGTGCTCCCTTATGAACAACAAGAGAGAAATACTGAAAGGAAACTCCCATAACAACTTGGAAACAGATCCATAGAATGATATGAATTCTCTATCCACCTTCGAAAACACTGCATAAGGATCTTGAAATTCAAGCACACTGGAACTTAGCTCATACAATGGATTACTTCTCTTTTCCTCATACCATGAATGCAAACTTTGATCTGAGCCTTGTGACAAGACCTCTGCTGAAAATGACAAAGAAACCAGCTGCTGGATCAAGTTTGTATCAATACATGTTTCAAGCTGACATATATTCAATGAAGAAAGAATTTGACTGCAAAACTCATCCAAAACATCAGCTATTGGATCATGAAAAACTTGAAAAGACTGCTGCAATGTGTCCATTGAAACTGTATGACATCCTACTGGCTGCTCATCTTTTTCTTTAGAGATAGTACGAAAATTCTGCCTTATAAACTGAAATGATTCAAAAAAAAAGGGTACAGAATCCTCTTGCATCATTAAATCATGTATTTCAACTGCCACACCTTCATCTGTAATATGACCTTCATCCTCAACATTAAAACTGAGTGATTGTTGATTTCCTACAGGTTTCTCATTTGAAGATTTACTATACAATTTACCCTTCAAAAACTGACATGATTCAAAAAAGAAAGGTATGGAATCTTCTTGTATCATTTGATCATATGTGTTAGATTCCATATCTTCATGTGCAACTTGACAATAAATGGCATTTGGGGGTTGAAAATCTGAATATGAAAAGTCTAGAACAAAGTTTTCATCGCGCTTAGGAGAATCCAAATCAAGACTAGTCGATAGCTGATTTCTAATTGCATGGAAGTTGTCTCTGATGAACTGACATGAATCAAAGCAAAAAGGCAAATATCCTTCACTTACTTCAAACTTTGCTGCACTTTCCTCATCAATGTCATAGCTGATATGTGATGACTGAACATTGTATTCAAGCTGCTGAAAATGAACTTCTTCCTCCCACAAACTAGCTGCTTGTTCGTCTGCAATAGTAGCTTCTGTTTGGAGAACATAATCATCATCATACTGATCAAACTGAGGCAAATCATCGGTATAAAACATATCATCAAGCATGCAGGTCATATCAACAGTTCTTTCTTTGCCAAGGTGATCTACAAAACAATCATTATCAGATCTATGACAACTAGGATAAGAAACAAAATGTTTTGGATCAGCAACTTGTTCTTCTTCAATCAGCGAGCCATGAGCTTGAACATCATAATCATTCCTTGGGGTGATCCTTTGCATCATCTCTTCTACTACACTTACCAAAATGTCAAGATTTACCTCTAGAGATGTTGATTCGACCGGATCTATGTTTTTCATCTCTTCTTCTTTCAACCTTGCCCGTCGGATCAGCAGATGCGCCTCTACATTTACTGCACTGTTTTGCATCTCATGAAGCGTTGCAATATCCCTTTCTCTCAGCTGAAACTCCATTTACGGATCAAAGGCGCTCAGATAGTGCAAGAGAGTAGATCTAGGAGTAGGCCTTATCTCAACTGGCATTGAACAATAAACTTGATTAAATTTGGTTGAAAACTGTTGTATTGTCTCCCCTGGCAATCTTTTCAGCTGGTTATACTCTTCTACAATCAAGAAAAGGTTTTGTCTGATCATCCACCTGTCAAGAAAAACTTTGACGAACTGCCGGAAATATGAGATGCTCGCATCACGCAGGGCTTTGAACCAACTCTTCACTTCAGCTTGTAAAGAAAGAGCAAAAAACCTAATATTGACATCTTCTTCATCAACTTCAAAATGGTCAAGAAATGACTCAAAATTTTGCACATGTTGCTCAGCATTGACATTCTTACATTCACCATCAAACCTCGACAAGTATAGATCATAGTTTTTGGGGAAAGCATGAAGAACAGAAGATAAAACAAGAGGTTTATACTGATCTGGAGTTTTACAAGGTGTGGGGTATGTACAGCAGGTATGGAATCAGTCTTGGTCTCTTGAGGTTCATCAATTTGAACATGGTCATCACAAAATTCGGAAAAAGGATCCTGATCAAGCTCAAAGGAATGCAAATCTTTGGTATTCACAATCTTCAAAGGGAAAGAATCAAATGCAGGCCTGGGATCTTTTTTCAAATACAATATACTTTGAAAAGCCTTCTTGACATTCTTGGGAAAAGAGAAGAAATAATTTATGACAAAGAACAAAATGTCTTGGACGAAATTCCAACTTGAATACCTGATCTGTCCATATTGTCCTTTCATGTTTTTGCTGGTCGGGATCATCCTCTAGTGGAGTCTTTGGATCTGATCTCGAAAATGATTTGGAATCACCAGGTACATGATTTCAGCCTTTCCAGTGTCTGATCGTTGTCCACCATCAACCATCAGATCTGAACTTGATACATGTACTGGGGTAATTAACAAGTTAGATGTCACGTTTACAAGCTAGACCAGAGATTGACTGAAGCAGCGTTTATCTACTTCCGCTAATGCAAAGCAAAAGTGTTTCGAAGGCTACCTGGCATAACTTCAGGCTCCGTCTGTAGCTTATAAAACAAATGACATAAACAAGAAAACCATTTTCTTTCCCCAGTATGGTCGCCACTATGTTAACGCTCGAATTTGCCCCAGGCTGAGGAAGGCAAAACTCAAGGCAACATCAAACCACGCTCAGCCTCGTAGCTAGCCCTACGAGGACACGAGAGGGCTCTCTCTGGGTCAATCTCGAAAACATATAATCAATGAGGCTCGAGATGACTGAAATTGTAACTAATCTTAGGCTAGGTATTAAGTGCAGAGGTTTTAAAGGTGATTTTTGGGGTTTTTGTTGAATTAAAGGGAAAGGCAATTTTGGGTGCGGGGATGAGACACAGTTTCTGCAGAGGTCTGATTAGAGCAAGGGAGGCAATTGTTTGATGCCTTAAAAGCTAATGAGGTGAGTAGATCAGACAGGTGAAGAGCTAACGAGAGCAAGGAAACCTCGAGAATTCTCCTTAAACAGATGAAAACATAGGAGATCAAACAAACTTAAAGGCAGAGCATTACAGATTATGAATTCTACCTTAAAACTTCATTTGTTCAATTGCAGAAGATGAGAGAAGGAAAATGATACACATAACAACTTACAAGTACTAAAAGAAGCACACCATCAAGACATAAAGCCACATGAATTCCAAACAGTGCTGCAAAACCCTGGTCTTTCCTTTGCCAAAATGCTGAAGTAAAATGTACAATAGAGTCTCAAAACCTTTTCCCCAAGATTCCAACCTCTAAAAATGATTGAGAAATTACATCATATAGACCATACTAACCCCCTTTCCTTGCCTCTAGGGGTCGAGCTCATCATTCTAGGAACTGTTTCAACCAATTCTAAACAAAGGACTACAATCTAGGCAGTCAAAACAACTTGCCTCTATAAGGTAGGAAACTGATTCATTCATTTAATTTTCACTTTTTAGTGAATGAATCTTCTAGAACAAGTAATATAGTGCCAAAATTACATCATTTTTCATTAATTACATCAAGAGGAGTCAAAAAAATCACTTCACAAGTCAAAACTGGTCAAACTGGCTTGGTTTCCTGAGCTCAAGATGAAAATTGTGCCAAAAAACCCTGTGCACCGCGCACGTGAGCCCTATGCGCTGCGCACCTTTCGACCTATTTTTGGGGCACTTCCCGGCATCCAAATTGAGCTCCGGTTGGCTTGTTGGAAAGCCCTGGATATATACTTTCTAACCCAAGTAGAATTTTCCAATTTGGTGTCCATTTGCCCCTCCAAAAGTGCATTCTCCCAGAAGTACTTCTTGCTGGTGCAAAAGGTGGCAGAAAGGTGATTTTCATGGTGTTTTTGAGCCTTTTGGTCACCCAGAACTTAATGAAATGCTTTGGCAATAGCTGAGCATGTATAATTCATCATGAAAAATCCAAAACAACAAACCATTTGTGTTTTGGACCTACCAATCTTATGGGTCGCGCGCGGCGCGCTACGCGTTGAGTTGAAAAACCTGTTTTGCAAGCCAAAAATTTAAAATTGATAAAATTTTCTCCAAATTCCTTGAAATTTGGGCTGAAGGCGCCTCATCAAGTGCCATGTTCATCCAAAGAAGCTTCGGCCAAGATTCGAAGTCTATCCTCCCTTTTTCGACATTTTAGTGCCCTTCTAGTACATGCAGTTCTGTGGTAGAATCACTGTCTCGGTTGTATGATGTGTCGGTGTTTGTCTCCATGGTGTTACCAGTCTATGCCAATGATATGTTCAGCTCGTTGAAAATGAGAAATTGGTACCTTTATCTCCAATTGCCAAGTGTATGAAATGAGAATTTGGTGCCTTTTGTTTCAATTATCAAAATATGCCAAGTAGGAAGGGGCTGTGGTACATAGGGACAGTGGGTATCGGATTAGGGCATGTGAATTTAGGGGGTGGGAGAACTTAGGGAATAAGGAAATGAATGGACAAATGGAATAAGGGAGTGATGGAGGAATGATAAACTTGGTAGCAAAACTGTCAATCATAACCCTAGCACTATTGATTTGGAAATTATGAAAAAGTAGGATTTTATTTCTTAAACAATCACCATTCATCAAACACCCTGAAGTAAGCACCAAACTTGGATAAAAAAAACAGAGATGGAGGCCCTACCTACTTGTACAAATGATGATCCAAGCATATTGGGCAATTTTGGAGCGAAATTTTGAAGTTTTTGGGCTTGTTGGTTGTATGCACCGCGCACCTGCCCAATGCGTCGTGCACCTCTGATGCACCTCGCCAGTCTATTTTTACACTGTGAAAACTTGCTCAATGCGTCGCGCGCCGCTGATGCGTCACGCGCCTGCCCAACGCGCCGCGCACCACATAGTGTATTTTGCAGGAGGCCTTCGGAGGCCTTCCCGGTGTCAAAATCGGGTGTAGGATAGCTCTTTGGAAATGTCTTTGAGTCTACTTTCCAACCCGACTAGAATGTTTCAATTTAGAGTTCATTTGCCTTGTCAAAAATCAAATCTCCCAAGACTGGTCAAAATGTGCCAAATGAGGCTGCCTCAAGGCAAAGTGCTGTTGCAGTCAACTTTTGAATGCCTTCCTCAACTCCACGTTGATCTCATGATAGATCATTGGAAATATATTTTTGTTTCGTTATCCTTTGACTCATCAAGAAAGTTATTTGGCCAACCAAGCTAGGAGAAAACCTGATTTTCCCAAGGTCACTTCAGAGGTGCATCAATTCTCCCGAGGCGATTGTATTTTTGACATTTCTCTAAAAACATGACACCTATGTAAAACATGAGCGTGGTTTTTCTTCCCTGGCATGTTGTGGACAAAAACCTCTCTCAGTTTTCCAAAATTCATCTTTGATTGCTCTGAAACATCTTTTGAGTGAAACTTATCCCGATGTGTGAAACAAGGAATTTTGTGGAAATGAAGCGAAATGAAGGGGATGAGGGGCTTGTAAATTCTTGGGGAAATTTTGTGAAGTAGGGAGGGATGTTAGGAAGAAGGGAAAAGTGGAATCTTAAAGATGGAGTGAGGGGAAGGGGTCCAAAAGGGCAAAACACAGGCCTAGCCTAGAAAATTGCCAAGTTGTGGCAAGAAACTAGGGTTTGTGGAAAAATGAGGAATTTGGGGAATCTCAGTGATGGGAAGTGTTTAATAAGGTACATTAATGATAGGGGAAGGTATATGAACATTAGGATACAAATTTTTCCAATGATTTGACCCTCCAAGAGAATTTACCTCCAAATCCCTAGGAGAGGGAAATGAACCTTGCCCAGGCGCAACTGAAGCATGAACAAGGTGTAAAATGACCCAATGGAACCTGTCATGATGAGAACAACCCTATGAATGATGATAGACTCAGCTGAATGATGACATGGACGGACATTTGGACAACTTTAGAAGGAGTGAAAGCAAACCCTAGACCTAATGCCTAGTGACCAAATTTTGCTTGAAGACTCTTTGAAATGACAAAATTTGACCTTGACACTCTGAGACCACTTTGTAAGAGCATATTTGATCACTGGAGGAAGGCTGGAAAGACTCACACTAACACAATTAATTCGAGATTTTTCATTCTTTGAAGAATTTGTGTTATTTAGTGGAAAAGCCTTATTTCCAAGAAATTTCATATCATTTTCTTCATATTCCTTCGATGGCTAACATCACCATATTTTCTACATTTCAAAATTTTGTTTTCTAAGGTCTAATGAAGCTTCGAGCAACCAGAATTTTCTTTTATCCTGAAGCTATCTTTCACAACAGATGCTAAAAATATTGTTTTTGGCGATGAAGTATATTATATTTTAGAAGGATAAACCCATTTCATTCATGTAGGCATCCATTTAAATTAATCAAGCTAGTAATAAAGGAAAAAGCATACAAGGCATATTCAATCTTGAATATTAATTCAATTCAGCATCAAGAATATTTGTACCTTGCAAATATTCATTTGTAAGCTTATTAGTTAATTCTCATTGTAAACATAGATATATTTTTGGCAGAAAATCACGCTCTTCATTTGTTTAGTCTAAATTTTGGGAGAAAATAACATTTCTCTGAGTCCAAATTGTTGAAAAATAATTTCAATTAATAAAGCAAGAGATTTATTTAGTATTATGATATTCTTTATTGTTAACACCGAGGTCAAAATCTTCAAGCCACTATCATAGATGTTCTAACCTATTTACAAAATTCACATGACAAAATTGAATTTCTACAACTTGAATAAGAAGAATTACAATAAATGAACCATCATGCTAAATTAGTCCTAGTTCTAAATAACTTTCTTTTTTCTTTTGAGAAAATTCTTATCAACAACTAGCACATGATATACATATTCAAATAAAGATGAAGTTATATTTTCACTTCCCAATCCTATGATCAGACATTGGAAAGAATTAATCAACAAGCACAGATATTGTGTCAGACAATAAAATGAAGTGGCATTTCACATTTCAAATTATTTCAAACTAATCCAATTCGAAATTCTTAAGTTTCTTCAACAAATTTCATGTTTGTTTCCTCCATTTCCATATTATATTTCTCATTTTCAATATTCTTATCAAGTTGGCCACATGAAGAATGAGTGTTTTTATATTCATCCTTACTAGAATTGTCAAAAGAATAATAATCCTTGAGACAGATGTTCCACTCATAAGAACCTTGCAAGAGTAAATATTCATCTTGAGTGGATCAAGTCTCGGTAATAGTCATAAAAAACAAAGAATATGTATTAGTCATACCATAGAATCCATCTTCTGAGTATTGACACATCTTGTAATGGAGATGTTTATAACTTCTCACCTTGTATCTGATATAGGAAAATGATTGATTGTTAGGATTCAAGTTTTGAATTCCTATCAATCAAATGGTAAAAAACAAGTTTGAGTCACCACCAAAACTAGAGCAAGAAACCAAAACCTAAAACTAAGCTAGCTAGAGCTAGATTCAAAGTTGTAGCCAAACTAGTATTCCATGAGCATGATTTGGATTTTGGTCTTCCTTAAACCACCACTCAATAGAAGACTTACAAATTTTTCTAGACATTAGTTTTTGATCGTCTTTAAACCACCATCTAAGAGCACTTCCATTTCTTAGAAGAAATCAACTTCCATTTCTTAGAGGAAATCAACTCCTGCCTAAACTAATAATTATTTTGGCAACTACTTCAAGCCAAGTTTCAAAGTTGGTGGGAAATCTTAAACCACCATTTATCAGAAGATTTTGACTTATACCACCCATTTCGTTTGTGGAATTTCTTAAACCACCAGATTGAAAGAGCACATTAACTGTTATAGGCTTCCAAATTTCAGCTTTCTTCCTATACTCATATATACCTCTTCATATTAAGGGGATCGATATTGGAAACCTAATCCTTAAGGGTTATGGTAAATTTGTATTAATCAATTAAGAGTGAATATGAAGAATCTCAAGTGAACATGAATGATCTTTAGAGTAAAAATTATTTTGAAAAATGAATCCAATGGTCACATGATATTGTATTAACGTATATCATATTAATGAGAAATGACATCACATGTTTATCTAAACATGTGTTAGTATTTTCATTTTTCTAAATCTATATTGCCATAGAACATGTTTGATGATTTTTTGTTTGGTATCATTAATGAGAAAAGCATCGTATGTTTATCCAAATTTGTATTCTAATTTTTGTGTGTCTAACCATATGGGTGATAATTTTTGTTTGGATAATGAGATGTGTGTTATTAACTTAAATAAATTAGTTTAAATGATTTATTGTGTATACTTTATTTCTAAAATTTTAAAATTCATTTGATTAATTATTTTATTAATTTTATTAATTTATTTTTAAATCAAATTTATTTATCTTGATTCATTAAATATCTATATATGTTATATAGATTTATTAAAAATATATTATTTTGCATATAAAATGTTTATTTATTTGATCCATTAAGATATAGGTTTATTAAAAATATATTATTTTGTATATAAAATATTTATTTATTTGCTTGATTAAGAGTTTATTTTCCTTGGAAGTAAGTTTAACTTCTTAAGACCTCGAGGCATCTGGTTGGAGTGAAATCCCTCCTTCCTTGCAAGCATCTGGTTGGAGTAAAAGTCGAGTAATTCAAAGTAGCTTGGTCTATGAGCACTTCCATTTCGTAGAAGAAATCAACCTCTCCCTAAACTAATAATTATTTGGGAACTACTTCAAGCCAAGTTTCAAAATTGGTGGTCAATCTTAAACCACCATTTAGTAGAATATTGTGACTTATACTACCCATTTCATTTGCGGAATTTCTTAAACCACTAGATTCAAAGAGCACATTAACTGCTATATTTCATCTTTCTTCCTATACTCATATATACCTCTTCATATTAAACGGGTAGATATTGGTAATCTAATCTTTAAGGGTTATGGTAAATTTGTATTAATCAATTAAGAGTGAATATAAAGAGTCTTAGTGAACATGAATGATCTTTAGAGTAGAAATTACTTTGAAAGAAGAATCAATGGTTACACGATATTGTATTTATGTATATCATATTAATGAGAGATGGCATCACATGTTTATCTAAACATGTTTTCTTATTTTCATTTTTCTAAATCTATTTTGCCATACAACATGTTTGATAATTTTTGGTTTGGTAACATATTAATGAGAAAAGCATCATATGTTTATCCAAATGTGTCTAACCATATGGCTGATACTTTTTGTTTGGATAATGAGATGTGTGGTATTAACTTAAATAAATTAGTTTAAATGATTTAATGTGTATATTTTATTTTTAAAATCTTAAAATTAATTTGATTAATTATTTTTTATTAGATAATTTATTTTTAAATAAAATTTATTTTTCTATCTCATTAAATGTCTATATATGTTATATCGATATATTAAGAATATATTGTTTTGTATATAAAATATTTATTTATTTGCTTCATTAAGATATAGATTTATTTAAAATATACTATTTTTATATAAAATATTTTTTTATTTACTTGGTTAAGAGTTTATTTTCCTTGAAAGTAAGGTTAACTCCCTAAGATCATAAAATCAAAAGACATTTGATTGGAGTGAAATTCTAATTCTTTACAAATATCAAACCTATCTGGTTTGAGTGAAAGCAGAGTAATTCAAATTCAAAGTAACTTAGTTTTCAAAATAACAATAATCAACTAACCTGCATTCTTAAATAACAACTAATAATAACTATCTTCGCTATTAAATTAACAACTAAATTTTAATAAATTTTAACCTGCATTCTTAAATAACAACTAATAATAACTATCTTCGCTATTAAATTAACAACTAAATTTTAATAAATTTTCACACTTTCTTAAAGAAAGAAAGGAAAACGTGCATCCCCTGCAGCAAATTGCTAAAGACTGCCGGCATAAAGAAATAATAACAAAACGCAAGGTAGCGTTCCTTCGAGCAATTTGACTCGACAACGCATATGTATCGGGGTATTTCGGAAGCGTCACTGCTCCCTTGGAATGGGTTGGAGGCACCTCGTCATTTTAACGATATTATTGGACTGGAGATGGAATTAGCAAAACCGATAACAAATTTTGACGGTTAGTGTTTTGAAAAGTGATTCTCAGAATTAAAAGTTAATTCCGAACCTTTTTTTCCCGCATATATTTATGTTCTGCCATTTTGATATGTTTTATAAAATTTTATAATGTCATTTTATAAGCAAAATTTCTTATTACGGAAAGAAGTGAGCTATGATATATCATATATTAAAATAAAAATAAAAAATATATATATAAAATTTGTGAGCTATAATATATTATATAGTAAAAAGAAAATAAAATATATATATATATATATAATTTTTTTGACTAATAATTAAGTGGAATGATCAATTTGAGGAGAGAGAGCCGGATGGAGCCGAGTATCAGCCCCCTCTACAACTCTATGGGCCAACACGACTGCCATGTGTCCGAAAGATTTACAGCTAAAGAAGAATGGGAGTGTGGATACCCAACCCGCACTCCGATGGCCAGGCATTACAGAAGGCGTGCCCTAATGCCTTCCCCTTCCAAAGCGGCAGTATATGCCCTCCAGAGACGGCGGCGCCAAATGTATCTAACGCCGAACTGAAGGAGAAGCACGCGAAGCTGTATGAGGTCAGAGATCCGCAGACAATATTTGTCTTTGGGCTCAGAACCCAATTCGGAGGTGGAAAATCGACGGGTTTCGGCTCGATTTATGACAGCTCGGAGTACGCCAAGGAATATGAACCCAAGTACAGGCCTATCAGGGCACTGGTAGGCGGCCGTTACCATCGACAGTCTGTTGTTCATCAGGCCTAGCTCACGCCATCACTGGTCATCTACTCCCGCCTCCTGCATGTAAAGATAAGGGTTTGCATGTTGCAGATCTGCTCCATGCATGGCCCAAACTTGGCAGATCTGGGCCAGATCTAGCCGTTCCGATCAAGATTCAAGAATACTCAGAACCTAAGCAGCAGATTGGTGGAAATATGCATCGATTGAGCAGAGGGTACGCAGACCGAGACATGCAAATGGAAGATAGATCCAATAAGAGGTCAGATCGGGAAGAATGCTTACAGCCAGAACACATGGAAATCAGCAGTGACACTGGTTTAGGCAGATCAATAACTCAGCCAAACCGCAGACATCAGGTAACAACATCTCGATTTCAGATTTTTATGAAAACCCCTGAGGGGAAAACCTTTTTAGTTTGGGTACATGCAGAAAGCACTATCTTGTAGCTAAAACAGCAAATCTGGGCATTGACCGGATATCCTGGTCAGATCCAACATTTAGTCAGTGGCAGGTGGTCCCTCGAGGACAACAGAACCTTGGGAAGTTATGAGATAAGCCCAGGAAAAACCATTGTTTTAAACCTCAGGCTGAGAGGAGGGGCCCTACCTCAGGGACAGCCAAGCAGCTCAGGGGGAGACAAGGGGAGAAAGAGAGCACCACAGCATCAACCCAAGGGAGATCCCTCATACAAAAGCATTCTTCAAGGTAACAGAGATTCAGGGTCCTTTCCAGATCAAGGTGGATATACACCCAGGCCATACATAGTAGATCACCTAGGGAAAGCTCCAGCCCTTAACTTCGACTCATCAGTGCTTGATGATTTTGTTAAGTCCTATGAAATGCAGGCCCTAATATGTCGATTCAACAGTTTTTGGCCAAAACCAATGGATCTATTTCATTGGATTTTCACCACTTGGACCATGGAATGTGATATACATCTATGCCCCAAAGGTTTTTTCATAGTTAGATTTGCATCCAGGGAAGTCATGGATACAATCATGAGTGTTGGGCCTTGGTTCTGGGGAACGTCGGGGTTGTTCATGACTCCATGGTTTCCTTATTTCGATCCAAACAAAATGACGGTATCCAAAGTGTCGGTCTGGGTTCGTCTATATAACCCTCCCCTTCACTTTTGGAGCGAACGAGTCTTGGAAGGAATTGGGAACAGCATAGGGAAATACATCAAAACAGATCTGGAAAGGATTGATGAAAGGGTCTACACTTTTGCACGCATTTGTGTGGAAGTAGATCTAAGTAAAGGGCTGCGAGACAACATAAGGTTGATCTACAAACAAAAAAATTGGTTGCAAGCACTAGACTATGAAAATACTGCTTTCAGATGCAGGCTTTGCAGACAAATAGGACACTTGCAAAGCACATGTCCAGAAGCCAAGAAAGCAAACAGTAAAAGAAAGCAGAAAGGGAAGCAGAGGAAAGGATGGCAATTTCCCCCTCCTCACTCAGAGGATGAAGAATCAGAAGCAGAAGAGGAAGATACTCCCACAGAAAATGATGTGGTATCTCAAGGAATGGGGACCCAGAAGGAAATCACATCAGACAACAGGGCTTCACAGCTTCACCCAAATCAGGCAGAAAAGACAACTGAGGATCAGAGCATGGGCGGGATCAAAAGGCACCACCAATCAGAGACTTCAGATTCAGACAAGGAAATAGGCTCTTAGAAAGCAGAAACACAGTTATTCATAACTTCGATCGAGCCCACCCAAGGAGAGTGGCGCAAGGTCGAAAAGAAAAAGGGAAGAAAAACCTGAAGTGTGAGATTTACTCACTACTGAAACTCAGTTTTTCTTGCCTCCTACTCTCTTCTCTATTTCCCTTTCTTTTTCTTCAAATTGCACGTTAGTTTTGTAACGTTGCGAGGGGTGTGAAAGCATTGGGTAGCTTATGGAAATGCTTCAACCATCTGCAATGTGTAACTTTTCTTTTTTTAAATAAAAAGTTACCGATTTTTTCCTCTGAAAAAAAATATATATATAATTTTTTATAATATATAATAATATTTAGATATATAAGGTTCAAAATTTTGATAATAAATATTGAATATATGTTCTTGAAATGAATCCTAATGAGAAAAACAAAAAATTTTGATACGTACATTTAGTACAAAATATTTTATAAAAATAAAATTATTGAATTTATATAGACGAAAATATTATAAATATGATATTATATAAAAATATTATTAAAATATAAATATAAATAAAATTATATTAAATAAATTTTCAATTATAATTTTTAATATATTAAATAAAATTTTAAATTCATTTAAATAATAAAAAAATATATATATCTCAAAAAACAAACCACTTCTAATACTTGATATATGCAAAACAAACTTAAACCTATGAAAATAAATGTCGAAATATTAAATTGTATTTTATTAAAATAACAAATTATTTTACTTAATCTTCCATATATATATAACCTTACAACTATATTTCCATAGCATTTGAATGTATACCTACACATGTAAAATATGCAACCCTATTCCTATCTACGCACCAACTGCCAAACTAAGATTTATTAAATAAAAAAGCTATGGTTTTTTTAATGCATTCGCTTGTACCCATGCACATTTTAAAATCCACAAAGTTATTATCAATCTTTGTGCATCAACAAAAAAAAATTATATTATTAATCACTTTGATATTTAGTTACATATAATGCATATTTTGATCTTGCTATCATAGTCCATGTCAGTCCACAAAATTACATTAAATCTGCAGTATATAACATCCATGTTCCTATTGTTTAAACTTTTGCTTGTGCCCTTTTACAAGCTAATTAGATTTCCAAAATTACATCACATGAAACTGCATTAACAAACTCTTACATCTTTTGATATTCAAAGCCTGCAATCAACCCTTGATTCCAGATACTATTCCCATATTACATTCTATGACACCACACTACATTTATTCTAATATTCAAATAAAACCCGCTACCATATTACATTTTTATCACACCACACTACATCTACTCTAACCTTACAAATAATAGACAGAAACTATGCTGAGTCCAGTTATCCCATATAATATATTTGATCACAGCACATTACATTTATATAAACCATTGAAACCAACAGATCGGTTACACCAAAGGACCTAAAACATACAGAGGATGCGCTGCAGCTGTATTCACAACCTAAAACATACAGAGGATGCTATTTCAAGGATGATCGACGCAATTTTCTTTCATCTGAGAGTGCCCTGGCAAACCCGCCAAATAGTTTTCTTTAATACCATGATTCAAACCAGATTAACGTCAACATTAAATATATTCTAAACTATCAATCATTTGCGCTAACTTGCAGTGTTTTCTGATGGAATGTAATCAAGATAATTACCTGGTCAATGCATCCCTGTTCGTGCCTTCGTCTAGCTGTGGTTCAAGACCAGCGCTTTCTATATTCACTCTTGAAACTGGACCGTCCAAAAGCTCTTTGCCTATACGTACCAACTCTTGGAGATTCTTCTCCGTTGACAGATCAGTTGAGCTTACATCTACTGATAATTTGGCCTAGTCCGAGTTACACAATTCCTTAGAGCTCTTCAGAATGGACATATGCACCCCAAACAAACAAAAAACACACAGAAAAGCATACTCTAATATGTAAATAGGCATACTAGTAGAATATTTATATAAGTAGGAAAAGACTTGCACTCTTAGATAGTTCTGCGCTGATTTAAACGCTTGAAACAAAACATAGGCATGAATGTCCACCATATCTGTACTTGACTCACTAAACATGTCAATTATGGGTGTTTTACCGTTATTGTGTAACCATCCAAATAGTCCCCATTTGGCAGCCTCAGCAGCGGTGTAACTAACTGTTTTCTGTCCAGTTCCCAGAGAAAGCACCAGAAACTTGCTAGTGTCCTGCTTAAAACACATCTTGGTCAGTTAATCATGCCTAAAACACAGCTTGGTCAGTTAATCTTATTTTTATGTAGATTACAGATTTTGGAAGTATTATTTTTATGTAGATTATATATTTTGGAAGTATTTTTGAAGATTATAGATTTTGGAAATATTCTTGAATTTTCTTAATTGAGAATGTTGGTAGAATGGGAGAAAAAACAAGAAAAGAAACAACAAAGAAACCACAAATGACCAAGACTTGAAACTGAATCAGAAAACTGAATTGAATGGAAATTTATTGAACAAATGATTCTTCATGTTTTATTTCATGGGTATTTGATAGTTTTATATCACCAACTATCGTTACATAACTAATTTATTCGGTATACAACTGTATATTTACATTTACCTAAAGTTACTAATTCATTGTCAAACTAACAAACTCCACATTGACAACAATTTTCTCATTCATCATATTTCCTTACATAACTAATTTATTTGGTATACAACTGTCTATTTACATTTACCTAAAGTTATTAATTCGTTGTCAAACTAACAAACTCCACCTTGACAACAATTTTCCCATTCATCATCTTTCGTGCAAGCCAAGAGAAGCTAAACACCACTACAGCTTCTCTAATGTAACTGGCTTTGTGAATATGTCTGCACAATTTTCTCGTGTATGGACCTTTTTAAGAGCTACTTTTCCACCATCGATCACATGTCTCAGAAAATGATACCTTACTTCAATGTGCTTGGTTCTGCTGTGATAGGCAGGGTTTGTAGTGAAGTGAATAGCGCTTTGACTGTCACAAAGTAAATTCACTTTCTCTTGCGTCCTTCCAATCTCATCGAGCAGACCCTTTAACCAGATTGCTTCTTTACTGGCATCTGAAGTAGCTATATATTCAGCTTCGGTAGTGGACAACGCAACTGTTTCTTGAAGCTTTGACATCCAATTAATTGCTCCACCTGCAAGAGTAAAGACATAACCTGTAGTAGATCTTCTTTTGTCTAAATCACCTGCATAGTCAGCATCTACATATCCGCAGACTGATCCTTCACTACCACTAAAGACGATGCAATGGTCACTTGTGCCTCTTAGATATCGAAGCACCCATTTCACTGCTTGCCAATGTTCTTTACCTGGATTTGCCATGAACCTGCTGACAACTCCAACTGCATGTGAAGTGTCAGGTCTTGTAGATACCATCGCATACATTAACTTGCCTACAACGTTTGCATATGGTACATGAGACATATACTGCTTTTCTTCATCAGCTCTAGGACTCAAAACTGAAGAAAGCTTAAAATGGGAAGCTAAAGGAACATTAACAGGTTTCACATTATTCATAGAGAACTTTTCAAGTACCTTCTCCACATACTTCTATTGTGACAACCAAAGCTTACCATTTTTCCTCTCTCTGTGTATCTCCATGCCCAAGATATGTTTTGCTACTCCAAGATCCTTCATATCAAACGTCCTAGAGAGTTGAGCCTTTAACCTGTTGATTTCTTCCATGCTTTTGCTTGCAATAACCATATCTTCAACATACAAAGCTAAGATAATGAATATGTCATTGAAACTTTTTAAGTACACACAATGATCATACTCAGTTCTTATAAAGTTCTGACTCACCATGAAGGAATCAAACTTCTTGTACCATTGTCTGGGAGACTGCCTCAAACCATACAATGATTTCCTGAGCTTGCAAACTAATCTTCTGCTGCGACCTCATACAAAAACCTTCTGGTTGTTCCATATATATCTCTTCATTCAAATCACCATGTAGAAAAGTTGTTTTAACATCTAACTGTTCTAACTCAAGATTAAGCAACGCAGTTAGTGCCAACAAAGTACGTATAGAAACAAGTTTTACAACTGGAGAAAAAATCTCATGAAAGTCTATACCTTCAACCTGAGAATACCCTTTTGCTAACAGTCGCGCCTTATACCTTTCAATACTACCATCAACTTTTCGTTACAGCTTGAAGACCCATTTACATCCAACAACACTTCTCCCTTCAGGAAGCTCTACAAGATCCCAGGTATTGTTTTTGGCTAAGGAGTCCATTTCTTCTTCCATAGCCATTTTCCATTTCTCGCTATCTGTATCATCTACTGCTTCTTGATAACAAGAAGGTTCCCCATCTTCAGTAACCAAAGCAACAGATGAAATAGAATCTTCATACCTTTTGGGAGTTTTCCTTTCCCTTGTAGACCTTCTCAGAGCGACTGGTTGCTGAACTGGTTCAGAAACTTGCATTGGTTCAGAAGCTTCAACGGCTTCTTTTGTGTCTTCAACACCTTTGTCTCTGGAAGTCTCTCCTTCCTTTCGACTATCACCGAAAGATCTAGCCTCCAACTCAACTCGTTGACTCGACGATACGTGTTCCTGTTCAATTCTTTCAACATTTGATTTTAAAAAAGAGGATTCATCAAATGTTACATCTCTACTAATGACTATCTTCCGCAATGTAGGATCCCACAACCTATATCCTTTCACTACATATTCATACCCAACAAAGACATAACATTTTGACTTTGGATCTAATTTTGAACGCTGATTTTTCGGAATAAGAGAATAAGCATCACAACCAAATATCCTCAAATGAGAATAGTCACAAGACTGACCTGTCCAGACTTCTTCAGGAATTCTACAATCAATTGCTACTGAAGGTGATCTGTTAACTAAATAACAAGCAGTAGATACTGCTTCTGCCCACAACTCCTTTTGCAAGTTAGCATTGCTGATCATGCTTCTGGCTCTTTCCATAAGAGTCTGATTCATACGCTCAGCAACACCATTTTGCTGAGGAGTATAAACAGCAGTTTTGTGTCTAACAATGCCCTCATCCTTACAATATTTTTCAAATTCAACAGAAGTGAACTCACCACCATTGTCAGTTCTTAGACATTTAATAGATTTGCATGTTCTTTTCTCTAGCATTACTTTAAATTGTTTAAAGACATTTAATACATCAGCTTTCCTTTTTAGCATATAGTCCCAAACTCTACGAGAGTAATCATCAATGAACGTTAAAAAATACAATGCACCTCCATATGACAGAACAGGGGAAGGCCCCCACAGATCAGAATGAATGTAGTATAAAACATCTTTACTATTATGATTTTCAACTTTAAATCTCTGTTTACATTGTTTTCCATACACACAATGTTTACAGAAATCTAAATTCAAGGATTGCAGACCTGGAAGAGATTTACGTTTCATCAGTATATGAAGACCTTTCTCGCTCATATGACCCAAATGCTGATGGCACAGATGAGTACCTGCTTCTTCCTTTTCTTACGCAACCACTGCTTCACCGACCTGAGTACTTCCTTTTAACCTGTAAAGATTTCCGACCTTTTCTGCCTTCATAACCATAAGGGCTCCTTTGAAGACTTTCAAGACGCCATCCTGACCTGTAAACTTATAACCATATGAATCCAACACTCCCAAAGAGATTAAATTTTTCTTCAAATCAGGTACAAGTCTCACACTAGTTAATGTCCTAACTCTGTTATCATACATCTTAATCCTGATATCTCCCATCCCAACAGTCTGACATGACATATTGTTACCCATAAACACAGAACTATCGTTTACATTTTCATACGAAATAAACCAATTTCTATGTGGTCACATGTGATGCGAAGCACCAGAGTCTAACAGCCAGCTATCAAAACTTTGAGAGACATTACATTCAAGTGAAGTTTCATCTATCATACACAATTCTTCAGCAGATAGAACTTCATCTATTATACCTGAATCGACCTGATTCGCTTCGTTCTTCGGGTTTTCGTATTCCTTCCGTTTCCAGCAGTCCTTATTCAAGTGTCCAACTTTACCGTAGTTCCAACATTTTGCCTTACACTTCTTGTCCTTCAATTTCGACCTAGAAGATCCCCTTGGTTTTTCTCCTCTTTCCTTTGAGCGTCCTCTAGCGACCATGGCTTCTGATGCAGCTGTTTCAGTGCTAGATTTCCTTCGTACTTCTTCAGACAGAAGAGCTCCCACAACTGATGCAAACTTCAAAGAATTAGCAGAGGTGAAACTGATTGAAGTTACGAAGTGATCCCATGATTCAGGCAGAGAACGGTTATGGCTTTATCTTCTTCTTGTATTTTGACTTCCATATCTATTAATTAACAAATTAGTGTATTAAAAACATTCAGATGTTCTGCAACATTTGAACCTTCTTTCATTCGAAGACTGTATAACTGTCATTTTAGATAACTTATGTTCATTAATGATTTTGTCATATAGAGTTTTTCAAGTTTTTCCCACAATCCTGACGCCGTAGTCTCTTCAACAATGTTGAAGAGAACTTCATCCACTAGGCATAACCGGATGGTACTGAGAGCTCGGGCATCCAAGTCCTCCGAGTCTGAAGTAGTCATGGTTGCAGTTTTCTTAGTCACCCCATCCAATGCATTGTGCAACCCTTGTTGCACAAGAAGATCCTTAACCTTCAGTTTCCAAAGAGAAAAATTGCTCTTTCCGGTGAATTTCTCCACCTCGAATCTTGCATTCGACATCTTGGCCATTTTCTAAGGTTTCAATCTTCAATCTAGGTTTTTTTCTTAAAAAAAAATAGCTTCAGCCTTTGAACTAGGGTTTATTTTTATTTCTTAAAAAAAACCTTAAAAATAATTCCCCAAAACAACTCTTGCACAGATTTAAAAAACAAAAAAAACTCTATTTTCTCTTCTTCGAAAAACACATCCACTCTATTTTCCACAATCCAGCGCTTTATTTTCCACAACTTTCTGAACAAAAAAAAAAATCTAAAACAGAAGTTTCTCTCAAATTAAAAAAATTTACCCGGATCCTCCTTTGCTGAACAGGTGCGACTCTCTGGCAGCACGCAACAGCCCTTCACACTACGCTGCACAAAACGCTGGACAGCCCGCAGCAAACACCAAATTCTGGTGGGAGGAGCACAAAACACGCATAGAAGGGTTTTACGTTGCACAAAACGCTGGACAACCCATAACAAACACCAAATTCTGGTGGCAGGAGCACAAAACACGCACAGAAGAGTTTTACGCTGCACAAAACACTGGACAACCCGCAACAAACTCCAAATTCTGGTGGCTGGAGCAGCAAAACACGCACGTAGCGAACTCACAGGTAGACAGTTTACACAGGTGCACGCCACGCAACAAACTCCAAGCTCTGATAGCAGGAGCAAAAGACACGGAGACAGTTTACACAAGTGCACGTTGCCAGTCCTCTTCACGCCTACACGCAGACAGTTCACACTGGTTCTGGATTGCAAGACTCAGCGCTCACGTAGCTGGTCTTCACACATAGTCGCTGGCTCTTTAACCTCACGCTCTGAAGCTCTGATACCACTTGTTGGTAGAATGGGAGAAAAACCAAGAAAAGAAACAGCAAAGAAAGCACAAATGACCAAGACTTGAAACTGAATCAGAAAACTGAATTGAATGGAAATTTATTGAACAAATGATTCTTCGTGTTTTATTTCATGGGCATTTGATAGTTTTATATCACCAACTATCATTACATAACTAATTTATTCGGTATACAACTGTCTATTTATATTTATATAAAGTTACTAATTCGTTGTCAAACTAACAGAGAATGGAAGTACTGAAATCTTAGTTCCCCATATTTTATGGTTGGTAAATCAGGTAAACTATAAGCCTTGGCCTAGCCCAAGGAATTTGAATAAAGTTAAACAGATAATTAGCAACCACTACAACTAGAAACAATATAAAAAAACTTCAAATCTAGCTCTATACCACTAGAAGCAATACCAAAAAACTTCAAATCTAGCTCTATACCACTCAAACTAACCTTTAAAAATATTCTTGAATCTCAAGAAACTTACTGAAATTAAACCATTCACTTTGCTATTCTTCATCAAATTCAAATATATTCCCAAAATTTGTAATCAAACTAAATTTAACTCATCAATTACTTCTTTAAAAAAAACGTACTTCGCTGGATTAATCCAACTTATAAAGATAGGTATCTATTTATAACCCACCTGAGTTTTGGTTGCTGGGAATAGAAAATTTGGATATTCTTTAAGTAGAGAAGACTGCATTATACAAGGTTTGGTAGAAAGGTATTATTAGCCTCCAAAATTTCAATGCCAGTCATATATGTTAGCATGTTAGCAATTGACGGACATCTTTATTTCGATTGAGGGTATATTTAAGCCAAAAATTGACTTTGTCTATATCGATTAGATCCCGAAATATTATAGAAGTCCAAAATAAAGCCAATTAGCCAATTACATTAACAAATAGGGAAGAAAAATATATAAAAAGAACCTTACTGGATTGTTAGCTGCGATTCCCCATCTATGAGATTGAAACTTCGGGTAAGGCCCGTAGAATTTTTTGTCTCAAAGTAGTGAGCAGGAAGATATGTTGGAGCTGCTGACTTTCCAATGCAGACATCATACAGAAGTGCATCGTGTAATTCATTTTGTTTGGCCTGAAACAGATATAATGTAATATATTGATGCAACTGAGATTGGAAATCTTATTCATTTTAAAGAACGCTTCGCAGATTGATATTATCATAAAATCTTACCGCAAAAGTTGAGAATATTACAGGTTCCTCTACTTTTATGTCAAATGTGGGAATAACCACGTTTGTCAGCGTCTGGTGTAACCTTCTATTCTCCAGATATCCTTTGATGAGCTTGTGCAGGTAATCCCCAGAATATTTTGGCCCGGTGATATTCCGTGCCAATGTCACTATATCACTGTCAGTAACTCAATTTCAATCGCAGTTAATAGGATAGTTAGGCTATTTTTATTTAAGAGTTTATTTTTATTTTGATGGTAGATTTCAAGAATATTTAGAATCTGATTAACAGTTTAAACCATTTAATTGACTTTTTTTTATCATGTGTTTTAGATTTACAAATATTCCTGAAATCCTCAATCAAATTAAGTTTAATTTATATTAACATAACTGTTTGTTACTGCTAAACAGATTGTCAATAACTCATTTTCTATTTGACCTATATATCTCTATTGCAGTTTTCCAGAATAATCTGGAATTTAATAAAGCGAGGTCAGACAATTGACTTAGTTCTATTTCAAAAAAAAATCCAAAATCAAGTTAATTTCAGCTCATATGAATTTAACTATTGTTTGTTACAAAAAAATTATAAACTGCTATACAAGCTATCAATAACTCAATTATGAATAGATTATCTTTATATCAATTACAAATTCCTATAATATTTTGAAATTTGTAAAATAAACTTGAAATTTGTAAAATAAACTATTAAACTCGCCGTCAATAACTCATTTATGAATAAATTATCTTTATATACATTATAAATTCTGAAAACATTTTGAAATTTAAACAAAAACTAGATTAAAAAATTAATTTTATTGTTATCCATCATATTTCTGAATCTACGATCAAATTAAATTCACCTCAAATAAACCTTGCATATATCTCTTTTAATTTGTTACGGAAAATACACTAGAAAATAAATTGCTAGACTCACATCGTCGGTGGAAAAATAGAAGGTAAGTGTTTTAAATAAATATTAGTAATATTCTTTGCAGCAAATAGTGGACGATTGTTTTCATTTGGAGCAGATAACATGGCAGTCACCAAATCTCCAGTGCTCGTTCCTGCGATAACGTCGAAATAATCAGCTATATGAACGTCCGGACCGTCAAGCTCCTGCAACAAATTGGCCATCACTCAGTTTTGCAGAGTTAGTATACAATATCCTTTGTTATAAATGGTGAAGTAGATTAGAATAAACAATAACTGCAGTGTTTGCTCGAGGAATTGTAGGATAGTTGCAGGGATAATCCCACGGACGCCTCCTCCATCAATACTCAGAATGGTTATCTTATCTCCAAACTTTGGTAGCAGATTCCGGAAGGTAATAGTCATAGGTAATGCTAGATGATTCAGAAATATGTCGGAATTTAATTCCAACTGCAATAATGAACAGCTGTACATGAATCTGATTTGCAGTAAATGTTAAAGGTGTTCGGTGCAGCAAAGTCGCATTTGATATTTCTGGACATTAATATGCATTAAAGTTTTGGTTGATTTCCCCTGCAGACAGCCGACTTGTTTTTGATAAAGGCATCACCGCCTTGGTGAGATAAACATTAGAAGATATTTTGTAATATTTTATTGTTTTAATCAAATATGTTTCAGCATATAAATACCACACAGCAGTTCTATTTTAATGTTAGTAGAAGAGGCAGCAGCAGCTGAAGAATCACACAGAGCAGAGGAAAGCACGCAGCAGCGTGAAGAGGAAGAATAATTTCAGAACAGTGAAATGCACAGCAGTGCAGAAATTTGAATGTAATTTGTTTTTTATGTTCATCTGTATGGAACATAATCGTTCCTTAGTGAATTTCTGAAGTAGATGTTCAGCAATAGAAGTTTTGAAATTCCCTCTGTATGAGGAAGACAAATCTGTAACAGTTAGTTTATTTTGATAAATACAAGTTAAATTTTTTCTGTTGCTGTTACACCGTCACTGTTGCTGAAACACCTCGTAACTCAAAAATTACTTGACGTCACAAGTTTACGTTGCTGAAACACGACGATCAGCGTTGCTGAAACACCTGTTTCAGCCACTGAAAAAAAACTGTGTTGCTGAAACACCGTTTCCAGCAATCAATTTTTCTGTTTTTCTGTGTAAAAACAGAGTGCGATTTTTGTCTGTTTGTTATGGGATTTATCAGAAAATTCCAACATGGTATCAGAGCTAGTCTAGGCACTCAGTGAGTCAAAAACAGAGATTGTTTTTCACTGTAGGAGCTGTAAGAAGTTTGTTAAGCAGATTTTTCTAGCAGAGAAAGTTTTTGCTTGTTTTTCAAAATACAGTCAGTACCTTTTCTTTACCAGTACAGGTTAAGATGGCAGATGCTGGAACAGGTTTGACAAATCCCCAACTGCCTCAGTTTAATGGGAAAAATCACAGTTATTGGTCCATAACAATGAAAGCATTGTTTGCTTCTCAAGGAATATGGGAGCTGGTTGAAACAGGGTATGCTGAACCTGCAGATGCAACAGCGTTGGCTGCTTTGACAGCAGCAGAAAGAGACCAGTTGAAGAGTGACAAGAAGAAGGATGCCAAAGCCCTCTTTTTCCTCTTCCAATCAGTGCATGAAAGTGTTTTTCCGCGGATTGCAGCAGCAAAAAAATCTAAGGAGGCATGGGATATTCTCCAAACTGCCTACCAAGGCATGGAGAAGGTGAAGACTGCAAAGTTGCAGATGTTGAGGAGAGACTTTGAAAATCTTAGCATGAAGGAATCTGATACAATAGATTCATTCTTCACCCAGGTTATTGGCTTGATAACCCAGATAAGATCTCATGGTGAGATTCTTGAAGATAGAAGGGTTGTAGAGAAAATCTTGAGATGTTTACCCTCAAGGTTTGAATCTATTGTGGTGGCAATAGAAGAAACAAAAGATCTCTCACAGTTCACGGTAGATGAGCTGAGTGCTTCTCTGTTGTCTCATGAACACAGACTGAGTAGAGGAACAGATTCCTCTTTTGAGCAAGCATTCAAGACTTAAATGTCTTTTGGCCAAAGAAGAGGTGGAAGTAGAGAAAATTACAGAGGTCGTGGAAGAAGCCAAAACAGAGGCAGAAATTATCCAGCTAGCACAAGCGGAAGGAGCTGCAATCAGAACCAAGCTGAAGGTTCAAGCAAACAGCAAGCTCATGGACAAAGGTATGACAAATTCCAAGTCCAATGTCATTATTGTAAAAAATTTGGGCACTATGCCAATGAATGCAAGAAAAAACAAAATGATATGAACAATAGGCAGAATGTTAATTTTGCAAATGAAGAAGATAAGAACCCAAAGAATGTGTTGTTAACATGTAACATAGCACAAGACAAACAAGATGATTTTTGGTTCTTAGACTCAGGTTGTAGTAATCACATGACTGGAAATATTGCAATGTTTGCCAATCTGGATGAAAATGTGAAATCTGAGGTAACAACAGGGACTGATGATAAGATAACTGTCAAGGGTAAGGGCAGTGTCAATATCCGAGCAAAAAATGGAGAACAGATGACTGTGCAAACTGTATACTATGTACCTGGTCTTAAATGTAATCTTTTGAGCATTGGACAGCTCATGAACAAAGGTTACAACGTGTTCTTCAAAGATGATTTATGTACTATCAGTGACATACCTCCAAGTAAGAAGATCATTGCACAGGTGCAGATGACCAACAATAGAATGTTTCCTCTCAAACTCAGGGCTTATTTGAAGGAAGGCAGAACTATTGCGGCTGTAACACAAGAAGTCTTTCAAGAACAGGTGAAAGATGTGAATTGGTTGTGGCATTTGAGATTTGGACATCTCAATTTCGGAGGCCTGAATTTGTTGCACAGAAAGGGCATGGTAAAGGGATTGTCGTTGATTGAGAAACCAGACAGCCTTTGTGAAGGCTGCATCTTGGGCAAGCAACATAAAGAAAGTTTTCCAGCAGGAAAGATTATAAGGGCAAAAGCACCCTTGGAAATTGTTCACTCTGATGTGTGTGGACCGATGCAAATACCATCATTTGCTGGAAATAGATATGTTTTAACTTTTATTGATGATTACACCAAAAAGACATCGGTGTATATGCTGAAAGAGAAGAGTGAAGTGTTTGAGAAATTCCGCCACTTCAAAACTCTTGTTGAAAACCAGAGTGGGCATTATATCAAAGTGCTCAGAACAGATAGAGGAGGAGAGTACATCTCCCAAGAATTTCTGCGTTTTTGCAGAGAGAATGGCATACAAAAGCAGTTCACAGCAAGGTATACACCTCAGCAAAACGGTGTTGCTGAAAGAAAGAATAGGACCATTCTTGACATGGTCAGAAGTATGCTGAAGGCAAAACACTTGCCGTATGAGTATTGGGCAGAAGCTGTTACTTGCGCAGTTTACATCTTGAATAGATGCCCAACTAAAGCTGTCATGAACAGAATACCAGAAGAGGCATGGAGTGGTCAAAAGCAAACTGTCACTCACATGAGAGTATTCGGTTGTGTGGCATATGCACATATACCGAATCAGCTAAGGAAAAAGCTTGATAGTAAGGGGGAGAAGTGTGTCTTTATTGGCTATTGTGATGAGTCAAAAGCATACAAACTCTATAATCCATCCACCAAGAAATTAATAATAAGCAGAGATGTGCAGTTCATTGAAGATGAAGCTTGGGATGGAAGCTTAGATAAAACAGTGAATGTGAAGACAATTGTGTCTCATGAAGAAGAAGAGGAAGGGACAACAGCAAATAATCCTTCCTTGGTGGCTCCTCCTACACCACAGCAAGTACAACAAAGCACACCACAAGCTGGAATCCGAACAGCCTTGAGAAGTCAAAGAAGAACAGTTGTTGTTACACCACAAAAAGCTACTGCTGAAACACCACAGGGATCAAATACACCCTCAAGTTCGGATGGAACTCCAAGCACACCAAGAAGACCAAGATTCAAAAATCTGAATGAGATTTATGAACAAGGAGAGGTAAGTAACAATACCGGTCTGAATTCATTATTTGCTTTGTATTGTCATATTGATGACCTAATCCATTTTGAAGATGTTGTAAATGAAGATAAATGGATTGAAGCAATGAATGAAGAAATTGGTGCAATTGAGAAGAGTAAAACATGGGAGTTAGTGGATCTCCCTAAAGGCAAATATTTCATTGGAGTTAAGTGGGTTTATAAGACCAAGAGCAATGCTGAAGGTAAGATTGACAGGCACAAAGCAAGGCTTGTTGTGAAAGGCTACAAGCAGCAACAAGGCAGAGACTATGATGAAACCTTTGCACCAGTAGCAAGGATGGAAACAGTCAGAACAGTGTTGTCTATTGCAGCACAACACAAATGGAAGATTTATCAGATGGATGTTAAATCTGCATTCCTGAATGGAGTGTTAAAAGAAGAGGTTTATGTTGATCAACCTCCGGGCTATGAAGTTGAAGGACAAGAGCATAAAGTTTGTAAACTGAAGAAGGCTCTTTATGGGCTGAAGCAAGCTCCAAGAGCATGGTACAGCAGAATTGATGCTTATCTGATTGAGAATGGGTTTGCTAAGTGTGATGGTGAACCCACACTCTACATAAAGCAGAATGACGGTAAGATTATTATTGTTGTTTTATATGTAGATGATCTGATTTTTACTAGCAATGATGCTTCTCTCATTGCTGATTTTAAAGCAGTCATGAAGAGTGAATTTGAAATGACTGACTTGGGCTTCTTAAGATATTTTCTTGGAATTGAAGTAGACCAAAGTGAAAATGGTGTTTTCATTTCTCAAGATAAATATGTAGAAGCTGTTTTGAAGAGATTTAACATGCAGAACAGCAACGCTGATGTGACTCCAACAGTAGTGGGGCTGAAATTAACCAAAGAAGACAGCAGCAAATATTTTGATCCAAAATTGTACAAGAGCATAGTTGGCAGCCTTATGTACTTGACTGCAACTCGGCCGGACATTATGCACGCTGTGAGTTTAATCTCCAGATTTATGGAAAGACCGAAAGAGACTCATTGACAGGCAGCCAAGAGGATTCTAAGGTATGTGAATGGAACGAAGGCGTTTGGTATTTTGTACTCCTCTTCTGAAAGTTTCATGTTGACAGGTTACACTAACAGTGATTGGGCTGGAAGTATTGATGATAGGAAAAGCACATCGGGATATGTGTTTCATATGGGATCGGGAGCCATCTCATGGGCTTCCAAGAAGCAACCAGTTGTGGCTTTGTCAACAGCAGAGGCAGAGTATGTGGCAGCAACAGCAGCAACATGCCAAGCAGTATGGCTGAGAAGAGTTCTCAAAGATTTGTGTCATGAACAAGAAAATGGCACAACCATTTACTGTGACAATAGCTCAGCAATAGCATTGTCTAAAAACTCTGTTTTTCATAAAAGAACAAAGCACATAGACACCAAATATCACTTCATACGTGAATTGGTTAACAATGGTGAGATTGTTTTGCAGCACTGCAGAACAGAGGATCAGCTTGCAGACATCTTGACAAAACCATTAGCAAAGAAAGGTTTTGATCATTTCAGAAAATGTCTGGGTATGCAGCAGTTGAAATTAAGGGGGAGTGTTGGAATTTAATTCCAACTGCAACAATGAACAGCTGTACATGAATCTGATTTGCAGTAAATGTTAAAGGTGTTCGGTGCAGCAAAGTCGCCTTTGATATTTCTGGACATTAATATGCATTAAAGTTTGAGTTGATTTCCCCTGCAGACAGCCGACTTGTTTTTGATAAAGGCATCACCGCCTTGCTGAGATAAACATTAGAAGATATTTTGTAATATTTTATTGTTTTAATCAAATATCTTTCAGCATATAAATACCGCACAGCAGTTTTGTTTTAATGTTAGTAGAAGAGGCAGCAGCAGCTGAAGAATCACACAGAGCAGAGGAAAGCACGCAGCAGCGTGAAGAGGAAGAAGAATAATTTCAGAACAGTGAAATGCACAGCAGTGCAGAAATTTGAATGTAATTTGTTTTTTATGTTCATCTGTGTGGAACAGAATCGTTCCTTAGTGAATTTCTGAAGTAGATGTTCAGCAATAGAAGTTTTGAAATTCCCTCTGTATGAGGAAGACAAATCTGTAACAGTTAGTTTATTTTGATAAATACAAGTTAAATTTTTCCTGTTGCTGTTACACCGTCACCGTTGCTGAAACACCTCGTAACTCAAAAATTACTTGACGTCAAAAGTTTACGTTGCTGAAACACGATGATCAGCATTGCTGAAAAACCTGTTTCAGCAACTGAAAAAAAACTGTGTTGCTGAAACACCGTTTCCAGCAAGCAATTTTTCTGTTTTTCTGTGTAAAAACAGAGTGCGATTTTTGTCTGTTTGTTATGGGATTTATCAGAAAATTCCAACAAAATATGGTTATCGATTGAATCAACAAATTAAAATGCGATATGTTTGAGTGGAGAAGAGCACTGGCAGAATTTATAGAGTTCCACGAGCGATTAGTGAATCAACGAATAAAAATGCAATTATATGTTTGACTGGAGACGAGCACGAGCAGAATTTATAAAGGTCCACATGCGATAAGTGAATCATTGAATTAAAATGCAATGTTCTAATGGGCCAGAGCACTGGAAAAAGCGACGATGAGTGACACTTGAGCATGATCGATATTTACATCGTGTTCGCGTTATTTTCATTTTGGGTCTACGATATATTTTCATTTAAGTAGTTCATTATGAAAATTTGGCAAAACAGTTAGGCTGAGATGTTACTTCCCCTATCAATTAAAATAAAGGTGAACAAAGATTATTAGATAGTTTATTGTGATTTTAAATTATAAAGTTAATGAGTAATAATTAAATTTGAAATTTTTCTTAAATAATTTAAAAAAAAAAATTAAGATTATTGTGTAGTTGAATGGAATGATGGTTATTTTTTATTATCTAAATTTAAATTCTAACTAGTAACTAAATAGACTATAATGCTTTAAATAAATATTGTTATAATAATTTATTGTTTATTAATATTATTGTGTTAGATTTAGAATCTTTTATATATATATAATTGTGAACTGATGTAGTATCAACAACCTCACTCTTGCTGAAAAGCAGATTTGATTCCTAGAGAAAAAAAAAATAAAATTATAAAAATTACTAATAAACATATTTTATAATTTCAAATATTATATACATATAGAAATGTTAGACATGGTCATAAAATCAAATATTTTCATCAACATCCATATCAAAGAATGCAATATATGGATGCTTCTTGACAATACTTCAATCACACTTAAATATGGAAATCATATTTATATAGTAAAATCCTTAAATCATAAGTTTGAATATATAAGCCATTATGTTTCCTTTTCCCCGCCCATTTTCAAAATCTCACCTAACTTTTTATTAAAACTACAAAGTCTATGTTTATGTCTCCTTAACCTTGAGTTTGGAGTCAGGCCAGGGAGAAAATAGTTATAAGGAATTCATTAAATATTCGTAGAGTAGAGTATGATAAATAAATAATCATATAATTAAGAAAAGGGGAAAGACCAATGTAGATAATAAAATAATGACAATTTGATGATACTATAAATTAAGTTTACATTTTTCAATATTGCGATTCTAATTTTAGGTTTTGTGTTATTGATCATATTAATTTTGTACAATTTTATAGCTAAACTTAATAAAAAAACATAGTGTTAGAAAACTTCATCAAAATTAATAGAACCTTTAATTTTAGACATAAACATTAAATAGTTTTATATCAAATACAAAAAACTATGCATTATTTTTATGATGAGATTTACCAAATTTATATAATGTTGGTGAATTGTTCAAATATCATATTTAATTCCTAGTTATGTGTTTTGTTTCATATCTATTATAATAGTGGGGATTGCATGAATTACATATTAATATGTTAAATGATAATTATATTAGATATCAAATCTGTAATCATATAATGAATTTTAATTGTTAACTATATAGCATTATCAATGTCATAAAACACCATAAATCAATAGGTTGAACATTATTAGTAACATGGAATATGTGAGCATGAAGAAAAGAGATAGCCTAATCTCATTTATGAGATTGCTTATTCTTCAAAATTAGCATTCACCAAAACATTTAAGTCTTATTAAAAAATTTAATCCATAACATCTAAATCTTAACTAATAAATTTTTAATATCATTGTAATTTTCATCCTCACATATAATTTTTAATTTTTTAAGAAATCACAATAAAAATCCAAATAACATATAAAAATAACAAATAAAATGATATAGTAGAGAGTTTAAATGGAAAACATAATAAAACAAATAAAATTACTATAAACTTGAGACTTGGAAATATAAAACATATATAAAAGTCCAAATAACATATAAAAATAACAATAAAATGATATAAAATAACAAATAAAAAGATATAGTAGAGAGTTTTAAGGGCCAACATAATAAAACAAATAACATACAAATAACATTATCTATATCTATATCTAATTCTAATTCTAATTCTCATTCTCATTCTCATTCTAGAATCAGAATCTAGAATCATAATCATAATCATAATCAGAATTCGAATTCGAATTTGAATTATTGAAAATAGAAACTATGTAAATTAAATGTAATGATAATTCTAATATTGATGAGAAGTGAAAATACTTATAAGATACCCGGAGAGGCGCATGAAGAAAGAAAGCGAACAGCAGAAGAATATCTAGGGTTGCAGGTCTCTGAGCACCATGGAGGCGCAAAGGGCGGAGCTCCACTCCCTCCTATAGGCAGTAAGTGGCCAGTAGAGGCAAGAAACCTTTAGAATCTGTCAGAGTGCCTTGAGGAGATAGGGATAAGAATATGGAAGAGGATTGGGATTTCACCAGACCAGAGAGGACAGCAGCATGAAAGATAAGGAGGAAGAAGACAAAAAACAGGGAACAGAAACAAGGCACAGAAGGGGCCTTGCAAACCCAAGGTTGAGGTCACTCCCAGAGTAGTTTTAAATGATCTTGCCCTGCATGCACATAGGGATCACATGCAGAACTATGCTATCATTTGAAAAATCATGGGATTATGGCCCACTGAAAAGGCATTACAAGCATGGATTAAATACCATTGGAAACGGAAAGGAAGCATAGACCTACACCTTGGGTCAAAGGGTTTCTTCATTGTGGTCTTCACAAATATTGAGGATACAGACATGGTGTTTGAAGGAGGACCCTACTTCTACACAACAGCGGGCCTCTACATGTGACCATGGATGATGAATTTTGTCCCGGAGAGAGAAACTTTTACTTTGGTTCCGGTCTGGGTAAGTGTTTATTCCATACCTCTTGATTACTGGCAAACAGAATCATTATCTGCCATAGGAAATAAACTAGGACATTTTCTTAAAGCCTTTAAGGCCACCAGAAGAGGAAAATACACCTCCTTCACAAGAATATGTGTCGAGATGGACCTATTAGGAGCCCAACCAGATGAGGTCATATTGGAAGTATTTGATGAAGAATTGGTGCAAATAGTAGATTACGAACATATTCCCTTTAGATGTCACAGGTTCCATGAGCAAGGGCACCTTTTCAGAGACTACCCTCTCAGTAAAATAGAGAACAAAATTAAAGCAACGCCTATGAAAGACACTGAAAGCTTTCACGAAGTGGGACGTAGAGGAAAAGGAGGAAAAAGGGGGCCAAAGCAACAACAAACAGAAAGGCAACAGGCCAACCTAAATAGGTTCCAAGTTCTCAAAGAAGAAGAAGGAATATCAAACGAAGATCAGGTAATGGAAGGAAGTTCAAGGGAAAAGGAGAAATAAGAAGATAGGGAACAAGCATAGGATGCTATTAAATAGAAAGAAATACTACTGAATGAAGAAGAACTGGAGATGGATCAAGAAATGACTCAGAGTGAGATGGAAACTGAGGATCAGGAACTCCAGGAGATTCTAGATAGATAAAACCTAGATCTAGAAGGATTCTTGAAACAGGGAACTATGGGAGGGGTAGAATAATTACCTCAAGAAGAGTTCAATAGAGTACAGTAGCTGTTCCTATGGAAAACTCAGGACAAAGGGATGGAAAAACAAAGCAATAGCAAAAGGTCGGGCAGCAAAGGAGTGAAAACTATGAAAACCACACCAGGACTAGCTCCTAGATACCCACGAAAGAAAAGAGGTAGGAAAAAGCAGAACGAGCTACTGATGGAATGTGGAAAGCTAATGATTGATTCAAGTAAGATGAAAGACCTATCTAATTACTCCTTTACAAATCTTTAATAATGAAGTTCACATCTTGGAATATCATAGGTTTAGGTAATAAAAGGAACCACAGGTTACTTAGCAATAGAATGAAACAAGAAGCTTCGGATATGATCTTTATCCAGGAAACTAAATGTTCCATTCAAAAAATCAAATAACTTAATAGTAAATAGCTCAATAAATTTGAGTTTCTTGAAGTTAAAGCAGATAATATAGTTGGAGGCATACTCACTCTTTGGAACCCCAAAAATATTGGCATAATAGATGCTGAGGCATCTAGGAATTATTTATCAGTGGTTATATAACCTGTGGGAGACAGAGAGACTTATTTGGTCACGAATGTCTATGGGCCACAAAGATTGGATGATAAACTCAAATTTATAGATTCTCTTGTAGAACTCAGAGATATACATGGAGGAGTTCCTTGGATATTGGGCGGGGACTTCAACATGATCAAATCACTCTCAGAAAAAAGGGGGAACAAGAACTTTAAATAAAGATTCCACAGCATTTCTAACTTTCATAGATAATACGAATCTAGTTGACACTGATATGAATGATGATCTCTTTACTTGGAACAACAAGAGAGGAGGGGAGGCACAAGTAGCCTCAAAATTAGATATATTCATAATTTTAGAGGACCTTATGCTCACAGACAAGGAAATGACAGTGAGAATTCTCCCCTTTGGTGGCTCGGACCATTGGCCTATACAAATGGAGGTGTAGGGCATAGGCACACCCAAGAATAGGCCTTTTAGATTTGAGAATATTTGGCTTACCCACCCTGATTTTATCAGTAACATAGAAAGATGGTGGAAAGAGGATCTACACATTCAGGGAACATGAATGTTTCTGCTTCACAAAAAACTAAGATACATCAAGCTCAGACTCAAAGATTGGAACAAGAAGGAATTTGGAAATATTTTTGCAGCAAAAAAAGAGGTTGAAGATAAGATGTAGACACTCATTCAAAATCTTATTACAGATGGCTGTGACAGAGTCAGAGATGAACAAGTCACCAAACTTCATCAAGAATGGGAGAACTTATGCAAACAAGAGGAAATATATTGGAGACAAAAATCTAGAGTTCAGTGGCTAAAAGAAGGGGAACGGAACACCAAATTTTTCCACAGATCCACCATGGCGAACAGATCCCATAATAGGATCTCTTCAATCAAGGACGAGAGAGGTCATCTTCGCAATTCCCATGAAGAAATAGAATCTGTGCTAGTCCAACACTTTCAAGGTATAGCAAAGGAGACCACTGCAGACAGAGAACACTTTATCAAGGACTTAACAAGGTATATACCCAGGCTAGTACCTAGAGAGGAAAATTTCAATCTCAACAAGCGAGTGATTGACGAGGAGGTTAGTGATGCAGTTAAGGATATGCAGAATGGGAAAGCGCCAGGCCCTGATGGTTTCAATGTGGATTTCTTCAAATACTGTTGGAGCATTGTTAAACAAGATATTATGAATGTGGTGGAATATTCCAAGTTGAATAGAACCATTCTAAAGGCGCTCAATACTTCCTTCATCTCCTTGATCCCCAAATAGGATAATGCTCAGACTCTAGACAGGTTTAGGCCCATACCTTTCTACAATGTGGTGTATAAAATTATATCCAAAGTTGTCACCAATAGACTCAAACCCCTTCTCCCTTCTCTTGTGCCCATGGAGCAATCAGGTTATGTGGAGGGTAGACAAATTCTCAATAATATCATTCAAGCGCATGAAGTGATGCACTCATTTTTAAGAAATAAGAAGGTGGGAATGATTATGCAGTTGGACCATGCCAAAGCTTATGATAAGCTAAATTGGACCTATATTAGGAAGGTTCTTCTAGCCTTTGGCTTTGATCATAACTGGGTAAGATGGGTTATGGCACTGGTCACTTCTTCTAGCTTCTCAATATTGGTCAATGGTTCTCCTTCCAAGACCTTTACTCCCTTAAGAGGTCTCAAATAGGGAGACCCACTATCTCCCTTTCTCTTTATCCTCATGATGGAAGGACTTGGGAAATCTATCAGGCATGCAAAAGAAGGGGGCTATATCAAGGGTATCCAACTTTCTGAAAATGGACAAGCTTTGTCCCATCAACAATTTGTTGACAACACTATGTTGCAGGGAGTCCCCATGGTAAAAGAAGCTCTTGCTTATAAACAAATCCTGCATGACTTTGCTATGGCCATAGGTATGTAGGTAAATCTGTCCAAATCTAAGATTGTTTTCTTTAATACTAATATCGCCATTTAGAGAAACATCTCCAGAATTTTAGGCTTTCAAAGGGAGGTCCTTCCTTCCAAGTTCCTGGGAGTTCCTCTAACTAATAAAACTTTGCACAAAAACATCTAGGAGCCGATAATCAATAAGATGCAGGATAAAATTAGAAAATGGACTATTAGATCTTTAAACTTGGCAGGCCGGTTAGTGCTTACAAAAGTTGTTTTGCAATCAATCCCCATTTTCATGCTTTCAGCACTTCCAGCACCAAAGGGAGTTTTACAACAAATGAGAACTATTCAAAGAGACTTTCATTGGGGCAAGGGGGAGGAGAGAAAGAAATGTGCCTTGGTTGCCTAGGATAAGCTTTGCAAACTGAAATCCCATGGGGGCCTTGGACTAGATGATCCAGATGTACTCAGCAAGGTTTTAGGAGCAAAATTATGGTGGCATTGGGTAAAAGAGCCAAAGGCTCAGTGGGCTCGTGTATGGAAAGAAAAATATGCCAGCACTTGGCAAGAGAATGATCACATAAGGATGATGGGAGTCATAAAAGGATCTCACATTTGGAATAAGGCTTGGGAGAATAAAGAATTAATGAAGAAAAACAGTTTCTAGGAAATCAGAGAAGGGGACCTTGCTCTGTTTTGGGAGGATAGATGGCAACAAGAACCTACTCTGTTAAGAGAGGAATTTTTGGACCTAAAGAAAGAAACAGACACCAAAGGGCTTTTCAAGGTTAAAGATTTTTGGGAACAACCCAGTCTAGAAGACAAATGGAGAACCTGGAAGAATATAGAATTTGGGGATGAAAACCCCTTGAAAGCAAAAACAAAGGCACTACTGTGAATTTTGGAACAAAGGAAGATTCTTGTTTCAGAGGGGCATGACCAACTCAGATGGGGCAACAATAAAGAAGGCACCTTCAATATTAAGGAAGCCAAGAAGGTATTCCTTGAGCTGGATTCCCATGTTCCGGACAGGGTTTGGCAGAACCTCTGGAAGCATCAAGGTTGGATGAAAATTAAACTCTTCATGTGGTTGGTTCATCACAAGAAAATTCTGACTTGGGAAAATATTAGGAAGAGGGGTGTTCTAGGACCTTCTAGATGCCAGCTCTGTGAAGCCCAAGAGGAGACAATGGAGCACCTTCTCAATGACTGCACCTTTACCTCTAGGTTGTGGGACTCTTTTGCTACAATTTTCCAACAGACGGATAGGGACAAAGAAAGCATTATCAACACCCTAAATAACTGGAGACAAAACTTTTCTGAGTATGAGTTTCTTCGCTTGGCTTGGGTTTTAAGTCTAGGCTTCATAATTTGGAATGTTTGGAAAGAAAGGAACAATAGAATCTTCAAAAATGTTCATAGCACCACCCAACACATTTTTGAGTATATCTTAAGACAACTCAAGGAGACAGTTGGCACCCTTGTGCGCAACTCCCCCAGAAATCCACCTACAGAAAAGGAGAGGCAGATTCTTTTTTAGCTGAGTATGTAGGGACTTATACCACAGGGAATGGATAGGAAGGTTATGAATCTACCCAATAAGCCAGATTATTGGCATCCTCCCCCTCAAGGTTTTCTGAAATTCAACATAGATGGAGGCTCTAAAGGCAACCCAGGTCTTTCTGGTTTCGGAGGAGTGTTACGAGATGATAGTGGTTGTATTCTTTTCACTTTCCATTACCATCTGGGAAGAGCTACAAACAATATGGCTGAATTAGTGGCGCTTGAACAATGTTTACATTTCCTTAAGCAAGATAATCTCTAGAACATTATCATTGAAGCTGATTCGGAGTTGATTATTAATTCGGTAAAAAGAATTTGTTGTGGCACAGAGCCAGAAAAATTCTCAAGTCACTGGAGGCTGATACATGGCTTTCAAAAGATTTAATTTCACCTCCTAGACTTACGCACTGTGAATTTCACTCATGTGCGGAGGACGACCAATAAACTAGCGGACGTTCTGGCTAATCAGGGAGTGGCTTGCACTAAAAACAGAATCAAGATAATCTGGCAAGATATGCCTCAAAACAAATTAAGGGAGAAATGTTTCAATCAGGCGGAAGAGGAATACAAGGTATATCAAAACAGGGACATAGAAACGGGATCTGGTTGACCTTTATGCAGATTTTGACAGAAGTAAGGTCGTTTTAGGTATGAAGGTCTATGTTTGGTATCAACATACAAGAAGTTTCAGTGGGTTGGCTGGAATCAAAGATCCTCTTCTTCTTTTGGCCAAGGAAACGGAACACAGTCTTTCATGGTAACCGTTACACCCCGCTTTCTTGGCCGGCGGCAGTTTTACTGCCCTTGAAATGGTTTCTGATGTATCACACCACTTTTAGGCTCGTAGCGGTTTTTCTTCTTCGAGAGCGATTCCACTCACCTTGCAACACATGGCTGAGGGTGGGGAGGCAATACCGCCCTCATCGCACCGTAATCTTCGATAAGGTTGGGCCATGCGATATGTTTCAGGACCGTTGGATCTACTGTGGTCAATCTACGGCCAGGATTACTTGGGCTTGTTAGTGGGTCCGATTCTAAGGTTAACTTTCATGCTTCTCGTGCAATCTATCGGGTATCGTGCGCATCTGGCGGATTTCGGGAGGTGTACTTGAATGAAAGTTATGTATAAAACGGATTAGCTAGTTTTATCAATTACGGTCTTCTAACCTCATCGGGTCCGTTTTTCTTGTTAAATGGTGTGCTTATTGGGATAAGAAATGTGTGCTTTAGGATGTTATAAAAAATGTGTGGTAGTTATATGTAGAACTTTCACTCTTCATCTTCAAGCATAATTATTAATATGTTGTAGCACACACATTGTTGGATAAGAATTTGTATTTGGAAATTTTTTATTTGAAAATATGCATTGAGTAGCAAATAAACAATCTAAAAAGTGAAAGCAAATAGAAAATGTATGATTGTTATATGTGGAATTTTTACTCCATCTTTAAACATAATTATTAAGATGGTGTAACTGCACATCTCATTAATAACTGATAAAAAATTGTATTTGAAAATATACATTGAGTAGCAAATACACAATGTGAATTGTGAAAGTAAATAGAAAATGTATGATAGTTATATGTGGAACTTTCACTCCTCATCTTCAAAGATAATTATTGATTATTGATATTGTATAAGATTTGTATTTCAAAATTTAGGTTGTCTTATAAATAGGCAATGTGAAAAGTGAAAATGTGAAAAGTGAAAGTAAATAGAATATGTATTAGATAAGGTGAAAAGTGAAAGTAAATAGAATATATATGATTTATATATGTGGAAATTTCACTCCTCATCTTCAAAGATAATTGGAAGATATTTTGTATTGTCTTGTCTAGCATTGTAATGTTTATCCAATATGGAAGAGAGATGTTGTAATACCTTGTCCATTGATGTTAAACATTTTGACTCCTTAAAATTACTTAAAAATAAAAATAAAATAAAAGGCCCTCTCCAATCTAATAGAGATCTAATAAAGTAGAAATATTGTAACTTAAGACAATATTATATAAACGTTTTTAATTAGTTAAAATAAAATTAAAATAACCAAATAAAAATTACCCTTTAAAAATAAAATAAAAATAACAATCACTATAAATTATGGTATTCATTTAGAATACAATGTATTTAAAAAAGAAATTAAACTAACTTTAGTTTGTATAACCGTTACGGCATCCAAACAAGTAAACTAGATAATTTATAAATTTATAGCAGAAAATAAACCTATACTAAATTACCCAACATGAAATCCTGTGTCTTGCAAGTAGCCCCCCATATTCTGAGAAGTGTAGTCTTATGCCTTGCAAGTAGCCCTCCCATATTCTAGAAGTGTAGTCTTATGCCTTGCAAGTAGCCCTCCCATATTCTGAGAAGTATAAGATTACAGTCTTTGATGTTGAGCATTCAAGCCCAGAGCTCAAACCTTCTCAGCTTGAAGAAGGACGATGACATTGTACAAGCGTGTCCATCAGCGAAGGACTTAAGCCCAGTGCCCACAAGCCCATACTTAGAAGCAACAGATCCCCCATCATCCTTCCTTGTTACCCTAACCCTACTTCAGAAACCAATATCACCAAAGCACAATTCTTGTTGCAGAACATGTGGGTTTTCATGTATGTATGTATTGGGTTTTAACACACCTACTATTCATTTCTGTATTTTTCATGTCTGTACAGCATATGGAAATCTTAATGAATAAAATCCTTCCACAAATCTTGTGACGACGTTTTCGTTGCGAATATCAAATGGGATTTGAACTTGTCATGGCTGTACAGCATATGGAAATTTTAATGAATAAAATCCTTCGACAAATCCCGTCACGACGACTTTTTCGTTGTCAATATCAAATCGGATTTGAACACCCCAGCTAACACTGCCATGATAAGTATTTACAGTTCCAGGAAACTTCACACCAGCCATTCTTAACTACCATTCCGATCATCTTCGCCGCAGTAAACGCAGACGTATTAGGAGGCGTTCATGAATTCGGTATTATTGTTTAGTGACGCCAGCGAATGCTAGCTACCTAACGTTCTATCTCATGCTTTAGACTCAACGGCCATTCCTCCACTTTAAAAATATATATATATATATATAGATATTTCCCCGTTGGCCTTTTTCTACTGGAAGTCCAGCAAAAATTTGGTCTTTTATTTTGTCGTGTCTGGACTGGTCATATCCGCATTGTTTATGGTTTAATAAAGGATAAGAGATAATTATTTCTTTTGTTTTCCGCTGTCTTGGGAAGGATAGGAATAAGAAAGATTGGTATAGATGATTTAAGTGTAATTTATGAGGTAATTGTTTTAAAAAGTGTAAAGAGAGGCTTAATGTTAAATATTGTATTTTTTTTTAAATAATAAATGTTATAATAATTTAATTATTCAAAATAAATTTAATTAATAAATTTTCTAAAATAAAATAATTTTTTAATCAAAATTATACAAATTATTATATTACAAATTATTATATTATTTGTATAATAAAATTTAGTTATTCATTCAAAATTAACCTAATTAATACATTGCCCAAATTAAATTCCAATTCATCAAAATTACTTAGAAATATATAAATATAATCTAATCATACATTTATTATAAACTCAATCAATAAATTGCCAAATTAAATCCCAAGTAATCAAAATTATTCCTATAACCGAATCAAAAATTTATATTTATATATCATAAAAACAAGGGAAAATCTAATCGATTTTAAAAAATCCAAATTTATTAAAAATAAAATATGTATTTAGTTTAAAAGATGTATTTCCGCAACAACATTTTTGTATTTATTAAAAATAAAATATGTATCTAGTTTTAAATATGTATTTCAGCACCAACTTTTTTGAATTTTTTTTACGTTTTAAATTCATAATTAGAAAACTCAAAATCTGTATTTTGTTTAAAATATGTATTTCCACAACAACATTTTTGTACTTTTTTACGATTTAAATTCATAATTAGAAAATTCAAAATATAATATGTGCTTAGTTTAAAATCTATATTTCTCCATAAACATCTTTGTATTGTTTTTATATTTTAAATCCAAAATTCTACAAATTTTGTTTTTAAATAATTCGACAATTCAAAATCTGTTTTTAAATATGTATTTAGTTTAAAATATTTATTTGCCAACATCATTTGTCCTCAGTGGTAATGTCCCCAGAAAAGCTGTAAATATTTTATTTACCACTGTAAGAAAACAAACAGGATAATATTGTTTTTAAAGATGTAAATATTTTATTTACCACTGTAAGAAAACAAATTGGATAATATTGTTATTTTTCTGTTTGGATTAATAATATTGTTAATTTCTGAAGTTAGAAAATGATTGAGTAATAAAACCCTAACTGTCTCCCCTAATGGAAAAACACTCCAAGGAAAAAGGGGTGGGGGGAGGAAAAACCATGCTGTAGAGACAGATGGTCAGGGGAAAAAGAGAAAAGAATGCTAAGTCTGGTGATGACCAGATAGCATTAGCACTGTGTGCGAAAACTTGCTGAAGATAGTAGTCTTGCAAGCAGGCTTGGGGGAGATTTGGTCTTGAAGATGAATCTCATGGATGGGAGGATGACAAGCAGAGGTTGTAAAGGTGACTGAGATTGTTGGGATCTACTGCTCAGGGATACAGGTAAGCAATACCTTTCGACAACCATACTAAACAGAAAGCTATTGTGTTTGATTAATTGTGAGTGTTGTAGCGAGAGCTAGCTCTCAAATTTATAGATTATCTAAAATCTCATTGTCACTAGGATTATAAGGGTTTATGATTTATAAATTATCAGAAATTTCATTGTCAATAGGGTTATAAAGGTTTATGTTTGTAAATGGAATGAATGCTTTTATTTCCGAAAAATCATTACTATAGAAGTACTTTAGAGTTAACTAGATAGCACATTTGATTTAATTACTACGAGCAAAATGGTAGAGAAGAACATACTGACCAGAACCGGTTGGTTCTATCTGACTAACACTAACTGTAAAAAGGTGTCTCCGCAAGCAGACATATATTGATAACAGCTAATGGCGAGGTATGTTCAACCTGTAGATGACCTCTAAGGATTCTGTGTAAAATACATGTACAAACCTAACTTAAGAATGCTGAGCAATTTTAAGAGCGTGTATAAACTTGATTTAAGGGTATTCTGTGTGAAATAAGAATCATTATGATTTAAGGACCCCAGGTAAATTCCAAACCTGTGTGAACTAAGAAACACGAAAATTGAATACCAGAGGATTACTATAGGATGCTAGCGTATCAAGGTGGAAGAAGCATTAAATAACTATGTGTAGATGTCAACAAGCTCAATTCAGAAATAAGGAATGAGGTACCGAAAAATTTTGCAGGGCTTACCCCTAAAACCAAATGAGAAGCAATACTTTAGGCAGAGACCATGAAATTAGGAGTCTAGACCCTGTAGAGTCTTTAGGTAAAACCCTTCCTCTGAATATGAGACCCTAAATAGCAATTATAAACAATGTTCACGCTTGTGGCCCGATTCTTATAACTACAAGAATCATGACCATGGCAGAGGGGACCTGGTATTCTATTTTTTGGCAAAAGATTAATGAAAAACAAAAAAGAACTTAAGACATAGAATAGTTAAAACAGTTCTACTTTGAGCTTATAAATGGTGGACAAATGCACTCTGAACAAATTAATTCCATGTAAAACTGTACAGGTATTGAGAAATCTAGTAGGAACATTAATTTAACCGGAAAGAGTTTATAAGCACTCAGAACAAACATTTCCTATGAAAATTGAACTGTCGAACTGAAGTAATAATAGCACTGTTAACAAAACGAATGGAGCACATGTATTACCGTTAACATAAAGCGAATGGAGCACATGTATTACTGTTAACATAAAATGAATGGAGCACATG
This sequence comes from Pinus tabuliformis, assembly GCA_031772625.1. NCBI lineage: Eukaryota > Viridiplantae > Streptophyta > Pinopsida > Pinales > Pinaceae > Pinus > Pinus tabuliformis. The sequence goes on from CM062818.1 coordinate 298,249,739, forward strand.
TATTAACTAGCCATTGAAAGAACAAAAGAAGAACAATTACATAGACATGTATCTGAGATGATTACATCCACCATTGAGTCAACATCTTTAAACAAAAACTTAAAAGTCCTCTATTCTTAAATACATTACATATTAGATTATGTCCTGAGTAAAACTGATTCAATCTACAACAAAACCTTAAAATAAGGTCATAGCCCTCAATATCCTTGGACAGACTTAAAGATTGAACTATATTCTCAGTTTTACCAAGAGAAAAGACCTGCACCTAGTAACAAAAGAACTGTGAGAACCTGACATGGTAAATTCCATATTAAATTAGGACAGAAGCCAGAGATGGCTCCTCTAGAAAGACTGAATCTAGAACTGCAAACTTGAGCCGAGGAACTTTCACTTCATAATCTAAAACCAAGGCGGGGAAGCCAAGTAGCCTACCCAAAAACCATCAAACTCCCGAGATAGGTAAGGAAGCTGTCCCACCTTTGATATAGTTGTGACCCGCATTTCCATTTCCTCCATACCTGCAAAGGGAAACGTATCAAAAGCAATCTTAAACAAGCTTGGAAACAATTAAACATAGCGGTGAAGTCAAGGAGGAACCCTTACCTGGTAGCCGGACTATGTTCGCGAATTCAATGGACAGGAAACCCCTCAGCCACTTCTAAGACATGCCAAGTGCATTGTGCTCAAACATACAGGCCAAGCAACCCACAAGAGGAGAGGCAGAGCATGGCGCCAAGGGAGAAGGGCGCAAATGAAACGTGTAACCCAACAAGAAAGACAGAAAAGCCTTCTGGATAGCACCCAGCCGTTAGATTGAAGACTCATAACCTCCACCGTTGATGCGATGAAGGATCCCGAGGAGTCCTGACATGGCTGCAATGCCAATCCAATCGACAGAGCAGAGTATTAATTGCCAAAATGACCGGTGGCAGATAAGCTCGGAGCGCGAGCTGAGTTATCCAGATTTGGTGTGATTGACTATTAAATGAAACGGATAGTGGACTGTCAGTAACACAATTAATGAGAACCTAGTGGTACAGCTGAAATTCAATGAACCATGCTATGTAACAATCCCGTAAATATTAAACCCTGATAAAGGTAAGATTGTAATGTTCCTATAGTCGGGTAATGACGATGTTATACTTTTAATTTTTTTTAAATTTTGGTATTTTAATTGTATTTGAAATGGAGTCATGACATGTGGTATCAGAGCCAAGGTTACAAAACTGTGACCTCTGGCAAATGAACTGTACATTAGTTATTGTTTTCCTTTGGAATTCTAACTGTTGTTGATCTATTAATTTGTTAAGTACAGAGGAACAAGACAACAACAGTTTATAAGAAGAACGGATAGTGCGCCACACAGGAATATGGCTGGCCTAGGGCCTGCAACATTCCCTGAAAATAACCCTGAAATATGGGTACAGTTAGGAGAGGAGGCTCGTAGCACAAATCTTGCAATACTGGAAACAGTTCAGGAATTAAAAAGGGAGATGGCTCGCTTACGGGAGGACAATGCAAGGCTAACCTTGGAACAGGAAAAAATTATGAAGAGCCTGTCTGATAAGCAGAATCAGCGCCAGACAATACCCAGCCCTGAACAGGAACGAATGTTTGAAGAATAGGATTATCACACAGAGCATGAAGGAATAGTAGGTGGGGAAGAGAATCGAGAGGAGAAGTCGGATAATGCCTCTGAGCACCCAACATCAAAAAGGCAGCGAGTAGAATTGCAAGGGGAGTTTCGGAAAATAAAACCCCCACACTTTGATGGAGAATTGGAAGAAGCAGCTGAAGCCTGGCTTATTAACATGAATAAATACTTCCAATTATATGAGTACGATCACAATCTAAAGGCCCGGTTGGCTATCTTCCAACTGCAAGGGAAGGCCACTTTGTGGTGGGAGGAGGTCAAGATTGTACGAGGGGTGAGTGAACAAAGTATTACTTGGGAGAAGTTCCAAAAATACTTCAAGGAAAGATATTTGATGGAATGATTTTACGATGAGAAAGCGAGAGAATTTCATGACCTGCGGCTCGGACAACAAACCATGGATGAGTTTATCACCCGATTTACCTCCTTGCTCCGATATGTACCATACATACGTGAGGAAAAGGCTAAAGTACAACATTTCATCAGTAGTTTACCCATGGCAATGAGGGAGAGAATTGAGTTCGATAACCCAAAAATGATGGACGAGGTTATACGAAAGGCTAGGATATGCTACCAGCAAAGCAAGCAGAAGGGTGAAATTTTGGGCAGGAAGTGGGATGAAAAGAAAGGTAATAAGACTGCTTTTGGTAATAAAGGAAATCAGGGCAGCGCTGGCAAGGGATTTTCCAAAGGGCCAAACAACAGAAATCTGCATAAAAACCAGCTCAAAATTAAGCCGCCATCTGAATCGAGAATCAGCGAGCAAACTGGTAGACTTGACAACGAGGGAACAATGAGACCCCCAGTACAATGCTGGGGATGCGGGGGGCCACATTATGTTAAAAATTGTCCTCATCGTAAAGGCACTGAATAGGTTTTACAAATCCACGAGGCATCAACAGTAGGCGATGTAGCCTGGAGCATTCCGAAAATTAATGCTGCTCTTGAAGACCGTCAGGCAGAGTACCAGCCGACTATGGTGGATCTAAACAAACTTCCTCTTGGATCATATGATGTGTTGATAAGCATGGATTGGTTGGAAAAACGCTGGTCCATTATAAACTGTAAAATGAAAACTATCTACTACAAGAATGAGCTGGGAGAAGGGCAGGAGATGCAAGGCATCCTGAGGCCTGTGCAGGTTCGGCTGATAACCACCTCTCAACTGGAAAAGTGTATCAGGAAAGGGTGTCAGGTTTATGCTATTCAGGTTGGGTATGCCAACTCAAAGGACAAGACAACCACCTTGGATAGTATTCCAGTTGTTCAAGAATTTGCAGATGTATTCCCGGAAGAGATACCAGGACTGCCACCCAAAAGAGACATAGATTTTACTATTGAATTGGTGCCAGGAGCAGCTCCAGTGTCCCGAGCCCCTTATCGTATGAGCACACCAAAGCTCACAGAACTGAAAATGCAATTGCAGGAATTATTGGATAAAAATTACATCTGCCCCAGCGTGTCGCCTTGGGGAGCCCCCATGCTGTTTGTCAAAAAGAAGGATGGAACCCTTCGAATGTGCATGGACTACCATCAACTGAATAAGTTAACAATTAAGAACAAGTACCCATTGCCCTAGATTGACGAACTATTTGACCAAGTAAAAGGGGCAACCGTATTTTCAAAAATTGACTTACGATCGGGATATCACCAGATCAGAATCAAAGAGGAGGATATAGCCAAAACTACTTTTAGGACCCGCTATGGACATTATGAGTTTGTGGTATTACCTTTGGGTTAACCAATGCTCCTGCGACCTTTATGTGTTTAATGAATAGCATATTTCATCAGTATTTAGATAAATTTGTATTAATATTTATTGACGATATACTGATTTATTCTCGAAATGTTGAGGAGCACAAGGAGCATCTCAGACTGGTGATGCAAACCCTCCGGAAACATCAATTATACGCCAAGTACAGCAAGTGTGACTTCTTTAAGGAACAAATTCAGTACTTAGGACATATTATCACTAAGGATGGAATTGTGGTGGACCCCGAGAAGATAAAGACCATAATGGAATGGCTGGTACCGAAGGACGTAGCGGATATAAGATCTTTTATGGGATTAGCAAGTTATTACCGACGGTTTGTGGAAGGATTCTCTAGAGTGGCCTATCCTATCACCTCCTTGTAAAAGAAAGGGAAAACTTTTAAATGGACCGCAGAATGCCAAAAAAGTTTTGAATAGTTCAAGCATCTACTCACCACAGCGCCTATATTAAGCATAGCAGATCCAAGGAAGGACTACGTGGTGTGCACAGATGCGAGTAAGGAAGGGGTAGGAGGGGTGCTGATGCAAGAAGGTAAGGTAATCACCTATGAGTCCAGGAAATTAAAGGAACATGAGCAGAAATATTCCTCTTACGATCTAGAGTTGGCAGCTGTTATACACGCCTTAAAGATGTGGCACCACTACCTGATGGGTAAAAAGTTTCTATTGATGACGGATCATCACAGCTTGACTAGTTATTTCAATCAACCTACCCTAAATGCTAGGCAGGCACAGTGGGTGGATTTCCTAAGTGGTTTTGACTTTGAGATTAAGCATCTGAAAGGGAAAGAGAATCGGGTAGCAGACGCTTTAAGTCAAAAGGTACATTGTCTTTATGAAATTTCTTGCAGCGAAGGGACTACCTTCGATGAAATGATTAAAAAGGCAGTAGAACAAGATTCAAAATATCAGCAAATAGGATAGCAAGTTTAGAATCCAACCAGCAAAGAAAATCAACAAGGTTACGCTATGGATGCTGCTGGCATGCTGAACTATAAAAAAAGGTTGTATGTGCCCAACCAAAATGGCATTAAAAGCTTGATTTTAGATGAATTTCATAGAAGTCCTTATGCTGGACACCCGGGGTATCAAAAGTTGATTACCGCACTCTGGAAAGAGTATTATTGGCCGGGCATGAAGAAAGATGTAGCAGAATATTTGTCACGTTGCCTAGAATGTCAACAAGTTAAAGCAGAACATCAACATCCTGTTGGGTTACTGCATCCACTACCAATTCCGAAGTGGAAATGGGAAACCATCTCTATGGATTTCATAACAGGTTTACCCAAGTCAAAAAGAAACAACGATTCCATCATGGTGGTGGTGGACAAATTAAGAAAATCAACCCATTTTATTCCGGTACAATCTACCTACAAAGTAGTGCAGATTGCCCAAATTTTTATGCAAAATATTTTCAGGTTGCATGGGCTACCAAAAACTATAATATCTGACCATGATGTGAAATTTACCTCAGCCTTCTGGAAAACTCTATTTGAAGGGTTAGGGACTCAGTTAAATTTTAGTACTGCCTATCATCCCCAAACAGATGGACAAACCGAGCGGATGAATCAAGTAGTTGAGGATATGCTGAGGACATATGTAATGTAACAACCCTCTAAGTGGGAGGACTATCTGCACTTGGTCGAATTTGCATATAACAACGGTTATCATACTTCCTTGCAGATGAGCCCGTTTGAGGTTTTGTATGGACGGAAATGCCGCACACCCTCTAGCTGGGGGGGACCAGAGGACAAGTTAATGCTGGGGCCTGAAATGTTAAAAGAGATGGAGGAGCTGGTAAAAAAGGTATGATCCAATTTGAAGGCAGCCCAAGATAGGCAAAAGAGTTTTGCCGATAAGAAGAGAAATTTTAAAGAATATCAAGTAGGGGATCATGTGTATGTGAGGATTCGAGCAAAAAGGAGTACGTTACAATGGAGTGGGTGCACCAAGCTAGCTCCTCGGTTTTGTGAACCATTCCAAATATTGGCAAGAGTTGGGACAGTGGCATACCAACTCACCTACCAAGCCATATTCAGGTCCACAATGTCTTCCATGTATCAATATTAAAAAAATACGTTTATGATCCTAAGCACATAGGTAGTTGGCTGTTGTGGGGAAAAGTATCCAACACGGAATGACCCTATCCCACTCTAAGGGTGATAGTTCCTTAGCAACAGCCGAAGCAAAGCTATCTAAGATTACTCCTTTATGACATGAAAAAGAGGAAAGGAAGAGATCCACTTACCGATGTCTTGCGCAAATGGTCGATCCAATCTTCTCTCTTTTCCGCTTGCTCCCAGCTCCAAGTCTTCTCACAGGCCCAGCTACACGAGATCCTGCGAACAAGACAAGAAAAGGAAACTACAAGAAGCATGCATTCATAATTGATTCAAGGATTAGCATAAATCAAATACGCAAGTAAGACAATACACCATTGAAACACATGTGAATAGAAGAACCTCAAATGCTTTATTAATATAAGGAAGTAAGGTTCAGGCGGTGATACAACCGTGAGAGGTCCAATCCAGCATCACCTTCCCGACGGAAAGAAATCTCCTCTTCACCTCCCTCAAGCAATCACCCAATACTCTCAACTGTAAACCAACAGCAATTCTTTGCACAAAATTCTGGCCTCCAGATCCCATGGGATGAGATCCTTATATAGAGTTTTGGAGTGGAGATAAGTCAGCTTGATGTGTGACTTGTTGTCCTCTTCAACTCCAGTTGTTCTTCAGTCCTTGAGTCCACTCGGAGTTTCTACCTTCCACTTGGAGTTTTAGAACCTCTTTACTCATCATTAGGCGAATCTTCTTATCCAAGTGTCATTTTGGAAGCTTCCTGGGCACTGGCACATTGAGAAAAGATTCCTCCACATGTCAAAGTACGCCCAGCGCAGCTAGCCTTTGTTGCACTTGCTATGCAGCGCAGGTACACCATGGAGCTTTTGTCATTCAGCGCAGATGCTTAGTGGAGCAGCTGCTTTGATCCAAAATTGACCTGTTTTTGAGTGTTTTTCAGTGGAGAACTGATTTTCAGTGCTGTGGTTTGCTGACCTTGTTCCTCTAAGGGTAAGAACAACATGTTTAGGGACTTTGGATCCCTCAGATTATTGACATTTCATGCTCCATGCTGTAAGGCACAAAAATGTCTATAACAGTTGCCCCCTAAAGCATGAGGTCGTTTATCGGGTGAAATGCTTTATTAGGAGGATCCGAAGTTCATTCAATCGTCGGGAGGTGACCTGTAACAAAATACAATACAATACATTATCTTTTCATACTTTCTTTTCATGATCTAGCTGATGCGGGCATTTCCCATGCTCAGCTTTATAAATACATTTGCTGTACATAAACAGACGATCGTCTGATAATAGACTGATAATTCTCTGCTTTTAATTATCATCCTTTTAGTAGGATGATCATCTGCTGCACATGTCTATGTTTTTATCTCCTGAATATATATAGCAGCCCGGATGGATGAAACTAGATCCGGGGTCTTCAAACTTGTCCGATCTTCACTCTAGTACAAGTCGATCCATGTGAGAATTTCTTGAAGTCGAACATGGAAAGACATCGCTTGATTACCAGTCAATAATGTAAACTATTAACAAGCGCGAGAGGAATCATCGATAATGATGATGACCCTCAAGGTACTGCAGCACAATTCACGTGGCGTGAATATAGGATCTGACGTCGAACACCACGCAAAGTCTCCCGGTCGAAGGTCATTAATGTATACCTATCGCCGGAAGTGAGAAACTTTCCATTGAGGCATGCAAGCTTCAAAGTACTGAGGGGGTGTTCCTAGATCAACTTCTTGGATAGTGAGCTGATGTCGACAAGAAGTGATCCGTCAAAGGAGGGCCTTAATGAATCCCACATCAGTGACACGGAACGGAGCTAGTGATGATGGTGAAAACGATCTGTGAAATATGATTCAGGGTGGCGGTCATGGAAGGATGAAAGATGATGTATGGCAGTGGATGGGACCCGGTTGACACTTTCTGAATGACATCTCTTGAACATATAACGACACTGATGTGATGGATCGGTAGCATTACCCCATGTATGGATGGTATGGCGAGACCATGGTGAAGGGACCGGTGAATGATAATAACCCAACCCGATATTTACGGAGGCAAAAGTGTCATGTTCAAGAGCGACTTGCTACCATTAAGCTTTGAGGTTCTTCCCAATTTTTCCCCAGTCATTTCTGACCAGTACCTCTTTATTTTTGTCAAGCTTGAGGAGGATAACATATGCTTGTTCTATAACCTGCCCTTCGGGCAAGCCCATCGCTATGTTTTAACGAGCTTAACGATAGGGAAACTCGTTCTCGTCTAAAGACAAGTTTGTCGCTATCTAATATTTTTAACGAGCCCAGCGACAAAGACAACTCGGTCCTTTTCATCTTTAGAGAGTCTGAAAAGGATACATAAAGTGGACTCCAGGGGTCCTTTTTCGTCATCTAATCCCTTAAGTCCGAAAAAGTATAAAACAATACAGAAGGGATGAATGTTCGATATCTTTATCGAGCCGAACTAGACAAGCGCTCGATCTTTTTGTGCAATAATCCCTCAGGTCCAAAAAGATTAAAATCTAGAGGAGGGATAGCTCTTCCGGTCCTTTTAACGAGCTGGAAGGCCAAAACTCGGCAAACTTTTCATATTTTATGAGTCAGTGAAAAGAGCTCAAAGAAGACTCGTATTTTGAGGAACGAGTGATAAACAGGGATAGCAACAGATTCCAGGTACAGGTTGGAATTTTCCAATCACGGCAGTATTACAAGGATGGCTAAGTGAAATCACTCTTCGCAGATGTTCCTCAAAATAGGTAAACAATCAAGTGGATGTGAATGATCGGCCAAATGAAAAGTGGAGGTGACAGTGCACAAACACGACCAAGGCTTTTGTGGCTGATGAATTTACGGTCTCAAATGGTTATTTACCGGTTCATTTTTTCTGGATGAGCTTGAACTCTGGGGGGAAGCTTGCTCACATGCTTATGTTTATTTTTAACGAGCATGAAGTCCGCGTTAAAACTGCTCGGATCTTGCGTTTATTTTTTAACGAGCATGAACTATGCCAAAACTGCTCGTTTTTTACCAGTCATACAGTAGGAAGGTCTCTTGGAAGATCGCTATTTTTTTAAGGAGCTTCATCTCCCTACGCTTTGCTCCATATCCTCTCTTTATGCAAGCTGGGTATCGGCTAATCCTACGAGTTTAACGGGTTAGACCTACAGGTTTAAAGGGAGGACCTAAAAAACTAAAAAACAAAATAGCCGCCCGTGCTTGCATTCCAAGAGGTTTGCATGCCCCCAGGTGTAAGTCTAATTTCAAGGTCGCCCCTACTTGTCCGTTGAAAACCCTTGTTTTCAATGGGTGAGGCTTACCTCTTTCAGGTTATCCAAAGATCGTTCTGCTAATCCTTTCAAACAGAAACTTTCTTCGGCGATGTCTATCATTAGGTTACACAAAGATGGTTACAATTTGTTGCAGCAATAGAATCTCTTTCTTTGGAGGCTGCCCCTACTTATCCTTTAAAACATTTGTTTTAATGGGTGAGGCTTGCCTTTTACCCAAAGATGGTTACTACTTGCTGCCGCAAACGGATCCCCTTCTTTGGCAGAGCCTACTTATTTAGACAACGGTGAATGACGATGCTCCGCCACACACTTAACTTTAACAAAAGAATCTTTTTCCAGAACAACCCCATTCCTAACTGCCCCTTCCTCTGCATGAGAGCTCTTGCCGGCTCTTCTGTTTTATGAAGATGAAGGAGGGGACGGGGTACGGACTAGTCATATTCTCCCGCGGAAATTCTACTTTACACCCAAGGTTTTCTCTGACCCCAGCAGACCAGGATGCATGCCCCCTGGGTTCCGACCCTACTTTCCCGAATTACTCGCACTCATCAGGAAGAAGAACCGGAGGTAGAGACCTTTCTTGATCAAATAGACCATTCAGGATAGGTATGTGACTATTTGTGATGTGTGATCCCGGAAATGAAAGTTGGTCTACGAGCTTGACCATTCTTCCTTCGTATGGAAAACACATTATTCGAAAGAGTGAGGAGACTATTGCTTCCATGCAATATATGTAGTCTCGTCCAAGGAGTAGGTTATAATCCAAGGGTCCTTGGACGACCATCAAATTCATCTTGAAAGCCTTCCCTTTCAATGTAATAGGCACATTAGGCAGAATCCCTAATGGTCGACTGGTTCCTTTGTCAAAACCCGAGAGATTCCTTATCTCAGGCAAAAGCGCCGGGCAACCCAGTGCTTTCCAAGCAATAGAGGACGGGATACTCACAGATGCCCCTTCATCAATGATAGTTCCAGCCATCACCATTTTGTATATTTGGACTATAATTCTAAATGGTATACTGGCTGGTAACCGGGGTCTGCCTAGTTGGCTCCAATCAAAGGACACAACCAGGTTGCTTGGTGGTGGGACCGAATATACGGCCGGGTATGATCTTGACGATGCTCCTTCCTGCGATAAAGGAGTGGGCACATTGCCCTGATGTTCATCAGAATCGGTGTTGATGAAAAGAATCTGGACGGTGTCATCCTTACTCTCTTCGGTAGGGGTGTCAACTGAAGATGAATCCTCGGTGACTGTGGTATTTGAAGATGAAACTTCTGAAGGGAGAACTGGGTCAACTGCCGTTTCGACCTTTGGACTTTTGTCCGGTCCGGATTCAGTAGGTTCACTTTCAGTGACTGACACTTCAGCTGGCCCTATGAGCGGGGCAGGTGTATTTTCAACCAACGAAGGACTTGGCGTGAGTTTTTGGTATCCAGGAGGAAGTAGCAACGGTGCAACCGGTTGATCTTCCAAAACTCTCTTGGCTTCGTCTAAAAAGGGACAACGGCGGAGGGTGTGATTGCCTTCACACAGTTCACAGGGGAATCTCATTCCCCTTCGTCGTCTAGGACCTTCCCTTTCGTTGGTCGACGGTAAGCATTCGACCTGGTTGTCAGAGGTTGACGCTTCCGAACTGTGCAAACGAGGGGACCAGTCCCTTAGTATCCGGGGAATACTGGGACAATCACGGTGGAGGTGGTCCTCTCTACATATGACACATGGCGATTTGGGCCCGGTCCGTGCTGTGTGTGGATTTTTGTTAGATGCCTTTTGCTTGCCCCCAGGCGCCTTTGGCTCCTTCTGCTTCTTTTCTTTCTTCTTCTTTTCCTTCTTCTTTTCTATGGGAGCTCCGCTTTCAGCGGCTTGACCTTTCGAAGAAGAAGGATCGGAGGAAGGCTTATAAGAAGTGGAAGGCTGGAGGGTAGCTCTAGACTGGTCTAACTGTTGACTCGACTGTTCAGGAACCGTGGTGGTCTTAACCATAGTGGTTGAGAATAGCCAAACTGGCAGGCCAATTGTCAGTCCTGGAAGCGACAACGTGGCCATGTGGGGCGCACCAACTTCTCCCCAAGAGGAGAAAGGGCTAGGGGTCCCATCATGTGGAATCCCTTGGTTGGTGTGTTCCATGTTCTCAACCTAAAGATCAACGTAGGAATAAGGGGTGATTATGTTCCATTTAGAATGAATTTTATATGACGACGCTTTAGACACAACTTGCTTTTTCACTTTTTAAGAGTCGAGAAAAAGCTAAAGATGACTCTAGTCTCCTTCGATGTATTAACGAGCCCGAAGTGACAAATGCTCGGATGGACTTTTTCAGTTATAGAGTTTGAAAAAGGCCAAAAGAAACTACTCTGGAGTTCTAGGCAGAGGGTGTGCCAAACCTTTCTCGAAACCATAGAATACGTTTTACGGTACGAGTGGTCGATCTTCGTGAATGCTGTGTTCACTGCATCGCGATCAGTAGGGCGGCCGACACGACTTCCTATGGATAAAGGCTTTGTTCCTATAGGGGTCTCCCAATATACGCGACGGTACGCGGGAGCACAAATCCGTATTAGTGCTATCGTCCCTCAGGAGGAATCACCCACCTTCGTAGAGATCGACAGTCACTATGTTTAACGATGCCGGTTCACGTCTCTACCTAGACCTCTACTATGTTTCGTTATGTTTCAAAGCGTTGTTAGGTAAATTCAGTTCGTTTTAGGTTGATCTTGCTTAGCAGTTTGCCTTTATGGATCACCACGTGATGTATGATACAACTCCTAAATGCAGTCTAAGAATGATAAGCAATCCTTTTCAATTCTTTCAACTTATGAAAATCTTAACTACTGAAGGAAAAGAAAGACATCATCTTTTCAAACAGATCATAGAGCACACACTGATGCACTTTCCTAAATCGACATGCAAACTGTCAAAATGCACATGCACAATGCATGTATTTCTTTTCTCCTTCCTTAATGTTGATGTATTACAAAAAGAAAGCTGTTGTATAATTTCGAATTCAATTTCAAGCGAAAGCAAACAATTTTTTGTCCAATAATCAAAAGAACACCTTAAGATTCACTTGTTTCAACACAAGAAATACTGAAATCTGAACCATATAACGAAAGAAAATGTTCAAGCAGCCATGAACAACAATAAACTAGCTCTTAGGATCACAACGACACTTTCTTACAGGTCTAGATCTAAGAGGTCATAGCAAGACTAGTTCACTTTCGCTACGGGAAACTGTGAATGAAAGCAAGAAATACAATAAGAACAATCACGGTTTCTTCATACAACTGAGGCAGAATGAAGGCAAAGAAAGGTAGTTTCAGCAGGGTATACAGGTTGACAACAGGCTGCAAAAACAATATTGAAAACTGGGCAACAGACAGTGGGGAACCTCAGTTGCACAAGGCAAAACTAGATCAGCGCAGGTGCTGCACTATCAATCTGACATGCAGCGCAGGTAGCCCCTTCGGGACCTGCGTTGCAGCGCAGGTAGCCTTTGCTGTAACTGCACTGAAGAGACAACTCTCGTCTCTCTCAGATTCCGGGTCACAGTTTGCTCAAAAATCAATGGTTTTTGGCCAAATCAGAGGCTATCAGCCAAGTATACACTAGAGGATGATTAAGGAAGATGAACACTATCACAAAGAGCTAAAAAGAGTCCTTGTGGATCAGCTCTTCAAATCATAAACATGCCCAGCACTGAGCTAGAGTAGCTGCCCTCTACTTTGCATTCGAAGGATTCGAATGCAGTTCGATTCGGTACTCCCTCTGTTTAGGAAATGAATAGCAAGAAACACAAGCTACCAACAAGACACGATCCCCAGCGGAGTCGCCAGTCTGTTGTGGGGAAAAGTATCCAACACGGAATGACCCTATCCCACTCTAAGGGTGATAGTTCCTTAGCAACAGCCGAAGCAAAGCTATCTAAGATTACTTCTTTATGACATGCAAAAGAGGAAAGGAAGAGATCCACTTACCGATGTCTTGCGCAAATGGTCGATCCAATCTTCTCTCTTTGCCGCTTGCTCCCAGCTCCAAGTCTTCTCACGGGCCCAGCTACACGAGATCCTGCGAACAAGACAAGAAAAGGAAACTACAAGAAGCATGCATTCATAATTGATTCAAGGATTAGCATAAATCAAATACGCAAGTAAGACAATACACCATTGAAACACATGCGAATAGAAGAACCTCAAATGCTTTATTAATATAAGGAAGTAAGGTTCAGGCGGTGATACAACCGTGAGAGGTCCAATCCAGCATCACCTTCCCGACGGAAAGAAATCTCCTCTTCACCTCCCTCAAGCAATCACCCAATACTCTCAACTGTAAACCAACAGCAATTCTTTGCACAAAATTCCGGCCTCCAGATCCCATGGGATGAGATCCTTATATAGATTTTTGGAGTGGAGATAAGTCAGCTTGATGTGTGACTTGTTGTCCTCTTCAACTCCAGTTGTTCTTCAGTCCTTGAGTCCACTCGGAGTTTCTACCTTCCACTTGGAGTTTTAGAACCTCTTTACTCATCATTAGGCGAATCTTCTGATCCAAGTGTCATTTTGGAAGCTTCCTGGGCACTGGCACATTGAGAAAAGATTCCTCCACATGTCAAAGTACGCCCAGCGCAGCTAGCCTTTGTTGCACTTGCTATGCAGCGCAGGTACACCATGGAGCTTTTGTCATTCAGCGCAGATGCTTAGTGGAGCAGCTGCTTTGATCCAAAATTGACCTGTTTTTGAGTGTTTTTCAGTGGAGAACTGATTTTCAGTGCTGTGGTTTGCTGACCTTGTTCCTCTAAGGGTAAGAACAACATGTTTAGGGACTTTGGATCCCTCAGATTATTGACATTTCATGCTCCATGCTGTAAGGCACAAAAATGTCTATAACATTGGCAGGATGTACAGGTAAAAAAGAATCTTAATTAGGTCAATTAAATTGTGATGCTAAAGGCAAAACTGACTTTAATTCTGTTGTTTCAGGTCAAACCGAAAGGAGAATTCTTGGTCGAGCCACAAAGTATTCTCGAATGGAGAGAAGTAATGTTGTGGAAACGAGCCATCATCCAGGTTAAAGTGCAATGGAAGCACTTTGGGCTAGATGAGGCCACCTGGGAGGATGAACAGCTCATGAAAGAAGCTTATCCAAAGTTGTTTGAGGTTGGAAAACATCGGGACGATGTTTTCTTTCAGGGGGGGAAGATGTAATGTCCCCAGAAAAGCTGTAAATATTTTATTTACCACTGTAAGAAAACAAACTGGATAATATTGTTATTTTTCTATTTGGATTAATAATATTGTTAATTTCTGAAGTTAGAAAATGATTGAGTAATAACAGATTTGTAACTTCTCATAAAGAAGTTGGAAAGAGGCAGTTGCCGATAAAATAAACCCTAACTGTCTCCCCTAACGGAAAAAAACTCCAAGGAAAAAGGGGTGGGGGGAGGAAAATTCATGCTGTAGAGACAAACGCTCAGGGGAAAAATAGAAAAGAATGCTAAGTTGTGTGATGACCAGATAGCATTAGCACTATGTGCGAAAACTTGCTGAAGACAGTAGTCTTGCAAGCAGGCTTGGGGGGAGATTTGGTCTTGAAGACGAATCTCATGGACGGGAGGATGACAAGCAGAGGTTGTAAAGGTGACTGAGATCGTTGGGATCTACTGCTCAGGAATACAGGTAAGCAGTACCTTTCGACAACCATACTAAACAGAAAGCTATTGTGTTTGATTAATTGTGAGTGTTGTAGCGAGAGCCAGCTCTCAAATTTATAGATTATCTGAAATCTCATTGTCAGTAGGATTATAAGGGTTTATAATTTATAAATTATCAGAAATTTCATTTTCAGTAGGGTTATAAGGGTTTATGATTATAAATGGAATGAATGCTTTTATTTTCGAAAATCATTACTGTAGAAGTACTATAGAGTTAACTGGATAGCACATTTGATTTAATTACTATGAGAAAAACGGTAGAGAAGGACATACTAACCAGAACCGGTTGGTTCTGTCTGACTGACACTAACTGTGACAAAGTGTCTATGCAAGCAGACATATATTGATAACAGCTAGTGGCGAGGTATGTTCAACCTGTAGATGACCTCTAAGGATTCTGTGTAAAATACATGTACAAACCTAACTTAAGAATCCTGAGCAATTTAAGAGCATGTATAAACTTAATTTAAGGGTATTCTGTGTGAAATAAGAACCAGTATGATTTAAGGACCCCAAGTAAATTCCAGACCTGTGTGAACTAAGAAACACGAAAATTGAATACCGGAGGATTACTGTAGTATGCTAGCATAGCAAGATGGAAGAAGCATTAAAGACCTATGTGTAGCTGTCAGCAAGCTCAATTTAGAGATAAGGAGTGAGCTACCAAAAAATGGTGCAGGGCTTACCCCTAAAGCCGAATGAGAAGCGATACTTCAGGCGGAGACCATGAAACTAGGAGTCTAGACCCTGTAGAGTCTTCCTGTAAAACCCTTCCTCTGAATACGAGACCCTAAATAGCAATTATAAACAGTGTTCACGCTCGTGCCCCGATTCTTGTAACTACAAGAATCATGACCATGGCGGAGGGGACCTGGTATTCTATTTTTCCGCAAAAGATTAATGAAAAACAAAAAAGAACTTAAGACACAGAATAGTTACAACAGTTCTATTTTGAGTATATAAATGGCGGACAAATGCACTCTGAACAAATTAATTCCATGTAAAAATTGTACAGGTATTGGGAAATCTAGCAGGAATGTTAATTTAACCGGAAAGAGTTTATAAGCACTGAGAACAAACATTTCCTATGAAAATTGTACTGTCGAATGGAGCACATGTATTACTGTTAACATAAAACGAATGGAGCACATGTATTACTGTTAACATAAAATGAATGGAGCACATGTATTAACTAGCCATTGAAAGAACAAAAGAATAATGATTACACAAACATGTATCCGAGAAGATTACATCCACCAATGAGTCGGCATCTTTAAACAAAAACTTAAAAATCCTCTGTTCTTAAATACATTACATATTAGACTATGTCCTGAGTAAAACTGGTTCAATCTACAGCACAACCTTAAAATAAGGCCGTAGACCTCAATATCCCTGGATAGACTCAAAGATTGAACTATATTCTCAGCTTTACCAAGAGAAAAGACCCCCACCAGGTAACAAAAGAACTGCGAGAACCTGATACAGTAAATTCCATATTAAATCAGGACAGAAGCCAGAGATGGCTCCTCTGGAAAGACTGAATCTAGAACTGCAAACTTGAGCCGAGGAACTTTCACTTCACGGTCTAAAACCTAGGCAGGGAAGCCAAGTAGCTTACCCGGAATCCATCGAACTCCCGAGACAGGTAAGGAAGTTGTCCCACCTTTGATATAGTTGTGACCCGCGTTTCCATTTCCTCCATACCTGCAAAGGGAAACGTATCAGAAGTAAACTTAAACAAGCTTGAAACAATTAAACATAGTGGTGAAGTCAAGGAGGAACCCTTACCTGGTAACCAGACTGTGTTCATGAATTCAATGGATAGGAAACCCCTCGGCCGCTTCTAAGACATGCCAGGTGCATAGTGCTCAAACCTACAGGCCAAGCAACCCGCAAGAGGAGAGGCAGAGCATGGTGCCAAGGGAGAAGGGCGCAAATGAAATGCGTAACCCAACAAGAAAGATGGAAAAGCCTTCTGGATAGCACCCAGCCATTAGATTGAAGACTCATAACCTCCACCGTTGATGCGATGAAGGATCCCAAGGAGTCCTGACATGGTTGCAATGCCAATCCAATCGACAGAGCAGAGTATTAAATGCCAAATTGATCGGTGGCAGATAAGCTCGGAGCACAAGCGGAGTTATCCAGATTTGGTGGGATTGACTATTAATTGAAATGGATAGTGGACTGTCAGTAACACAGTTAACGACAACCTAGTGGTATAGCTGAAATTCAATGAACCGTGCTAGGTAACAATCCCATAAATATTAAACCTTGACAAAGGTAAGACTGTAATGTTGCTATAGTTGGGTAACATCGATGTTATATTATTAATTTTTTTTTTTATTTTGGTATTTTAATTGTATTTGAAATGGAGTCATGACATCAATAGAGTTGCTCTTTTTGTTCTTTCTGACAATCACTTACAAAGAAAAAAAATTCACTTATAAAGGGAAAAAAACTATAGACTAATATGTACTTTTTTTTAATAGTAAAAAAACACACACACAAATTAGAATAAAACATTAGTAAAAACATAATCCCCTCATTCCTTCCAAAATTATCAAAAACATAACCTAATCACTTAAAATAAATTATCATTCCTCTCAATTATTTATATAATAAAATCCAATCAATCATTCAAAATAAACCTAGCCAATAAATTGCCCAAAACAAAATAAATCCTTAATCAAAATTACACATTATTATAATAAAAATCCAATCAATCATTCAAAATAAACTCAATCAATAAATTGCCCAAATTAAATCTCAATTAATCAAAACCAAACTAAATCCAAACTAATCAAAATTACACAAATATATACGTATAACCCAATCTAAAATATGATTTATTTTTAGACAATGATTTCACAATGATTTGATTGGGATCTATTTCTCTTATTTTTCCACAATGATGATTTGATTGGGATCTATTTCATCATTATTTTTTCACAATGATTTGATTCATTGGGATCTATTTCTCTTATTTTTTCCATAATGATTTTCCACAAAATTACACAAATATATATATAAATATATATATATATATATATATATATATATATATATATATATATATAACCCAATGATCCCATTTCTCCTATTTTTCCAGAATGATGATTTGATTGGGATCTAATTTTCTTATTTTTCCAAAATGATTTCATGATTTGATTCATTGGCTACTTCTCTTATTTTTACACAATGATTTTCCACAAAATTACACAAATATATATGTATAATCCAATAAAAATAGGTATCTATTTTTAGACAATGATTTGATTGGGATCTATTTCTCTTATTTTTCCACAATGATTTGATGATTTGGTTCATTGGGATCTATTTTTCTTTTTTTTTCCACAATTTGATTGAGATCTATTTCTCTGATTTTTCCACAATGAGATCTATTTCTCTTATTTTTCCACAATGATTTTCCACAATTTGATTGGGATCTATTTCTCTTGTTTTTCCATAATGATTTTATTTTCTTTTTCCATATTGATTTGACGATTTTATTTTATTTTTAAATAAGGGCTTTTCCTTTTAAATAAAGGATTTGTTTCTCTTATTTTTGCACCATGATTTGATTGAAAATATTTATGACAATATATATATTTTTTCTTTCTAAATTTCAACTGAGAACACAATGGTGTGATGATTAAGGATTTTCTTTTAAAATAAGGGATTTATTATTCTTATTTTTTATTTTTAAATAAGAGATTTATTTTTCTCATTTTTGCACAATGATTTGAATGAAAAAAATTATGAAAATATATATAGTTTTTATTTCTAAATTTCAACTTACAAGTTTTAAAA
Organism: Pinus tabuliformis; assembly: GCA_031772625.1. Classification (NCBI taxonomy): domain Eukaryota; kingdom Viridiplantae; phylum Streptophyta; class Pinopsida; order Pinales; family Pinaceae; genus Pinus; species Pinus tabuliformis. The sequence goes on from CM062818.1 coordinate 298,268,059, forward strand.
AGAAATATAACATATACATTTTTTCTTTCTAAATTTCAACTTACAACTTTTAAACTTTTAAAAATAAGGGCTTTTCCTTTTAAATAAAGGATTTGTTTTTCTTATTTTTGCACCATGATTTGATTGAAAATATTTATGACAATGTATATATTTTTTCTTTCTAAATTTCAACTTAGAACACAATGGTTTGATGATTAAGGATTTTCTTTTTAAATAAAGGATTTATTATTCTTATTTTTTATTTTTAAATAAGAGATTTATTTTTCTCATTTTTGCACAATAATTTGAATAAGAAAATTTATGAAAATATATATAGTTTTTATTTCTAAATTTCAACTTACAAGTTTTAAAAAGAAATATATCATATACATTTTTTCTTTCTAAATTTCAACTTACAACTTTTAAACTTTTAAAAATAAATATATAATCATATCTGATCATTAAATCAAATCAATTGATATTTAAGATTAATAATTTTAATTTTAATTTTAATAAATTAACAAACCATCATTTTTTATAACTAAATATAACATATTTTATATATATATATATATATATATATACATAACCTAACCTAAAATAACATACAAAATTAATAACATAGTCGATTTGATTCACGAATAACACAACATTAATAACCTACAAAATTAATAACATAGTCGATTTGATTCATTAATAACATAACATTCTTTTAATCGGAAAATAAAATTGGTTAATAACATAAAATTTATGATATTTTTTATCACTAAAAATAATATTAATTATATATATAAAAAAATAATTAATTGAATAACATAGTCCATTCATGAATAACATAACATTTTTTTAATAATTAATAACATAGTCTATTTGATTCATGGATAACATAACATTCTTTTAATCAGAAAGTAAAATGGACAAATAACATAAAATTTATGATATTTTTTATCACCAAAAATAATATTAATTATATATATATTTATATATATATAGATATAAATTAATATATCTAAATAATTAATAATTAATTAAATAACATAGTCGATTCATGAATAACATAACTTTTTTTAATAGAAAATAAAATTGATTAATTCATTTTTTATCACAAAAATAACAGTAATTAATTAATTATATATATATATATATATATAAAATAAACTTATAGAACCTAAAATAATCTACAAAATTGAATAACATTAAATATCATAGTCAGTTTATGAATAGCATAACATTCTTTTAAAAGAAAATAAAATGGACTAATAACATATAATTTATGTTTTTTTAATAGAAAATAAAATTGATTAATAATATAAAATTTATGTTTACATCTACTTGGGAAAATTGAAAAGATACCGCTCCATAGAGATTATCACCATAACCTTGAGTATCGATTCCATTTCATGTTAATAGAAAACCAAGATTATCGTGATAGCCATAAAAATGATGATGATGATGATGGTGGTGGTGGTTAACGTCCGCTGAGACCAACAATGGTCTATCGGACCTAAAGAAACAAATTATTTATTTTGATTTAAGATTTTATTCCTATGCTCAAAAAGCTTGGAGAGAAACCTCCCGAGCTCACTATAATTTTGACATTGTAAAAGGCTAGTAAGGTCAGTATTGTAACAAAGATTGTGAAACTGAGATCTAATGTGGTTGTACGCGGGGCACTTTAAGAGGAAGTGGTTTTCATCCTCGATGTTCCTATTCTCACATATATCGCAGATCCTTTTCATCCATGGCATTTTAGGAACTGCCCAACAACCTGTTTCACTATGGAGCTCATGAGAATTTGTTCTAATCTTTGCTATATTAATTTTCTTCTTTGAGCTAGTTAAAATAGAGAGATACTTTTGATCTTCTAGGGTGGGGTTGATGACCTTCTTATAATAACTTAATTTTCTTTTAGCTGCTAAATCTTTCTCACACCACATTTTTTCTTTGAACTTAGAAGTGACAATATCTTTAATGTTATTTATGTTTTGCAATGCATCATTTTCGTTGATCTCCCAATAGTTTAACCAGGCCCTTGTGTCTTTATGCCACCCTCGATTGAGCCTTAGGTGGTTTTGGCTAGAATTTAAAGCTAGCTTAGGAAGTCTATGATCGTCTATGTTATTGAGTTTGTGCTTGTACAATAAAAACCTAAGCATAGCTAGGCTCTCAATAGGGGAAAGACCTGCTTCTATAAGGAGAATAGGATAGGGTATATTAATTTTAATTTTCAGGTTATAAGATATAAAACGCTTCTGGATTTGCTCAATCTTTGTCCATGATTCTCTGGAGATGCTGCAACCCCAAACCTCACAGCTATATAAGATAACAGGAGTGACTAAAGTTTCAAAGAGGAACTTCTTCTTATCCCACATTACGAGGTTTGCTATTTTACAATTATTTTCAAGACCAAAATAAGCTTTCCACCCCCCATTAATCCTTTTCTCAATGCTATGGTTCCAATTGAGCTTGTGATGAATATCAATTCCTAGGTACTTGTAAGAATACACTTCCTCCAAGTTATTATTGTCATACATAAAATTAGCGTAAGTGTCCTTCTTGGATTTGATAATCATAACTTTTGTTTTGTCAGTGTTAACAGTCATACCCATGGTAGAGCAGAAATCCTTAAGAAGCCTTAGTTGCTTACCAAGATCAGATGGGCACCTTGCCAAAAGAACAATATCGTCAAAAGGATGACGACTATCCCAGCTAAGATCGTGCCATCACATCCTGCTTCCTCTAAATAGCCTTCGAGCTTATCGATGTAAATGCCAAATAAGGTAGGGGAGAGGGGGCAACCTTGTTTAACTCCGATGTTACACTTAATATCTTTCGACCACCCCTCATTGCTCTTTAGCTTGGCAATTACATTCTCTTATAACCTTATAGCGGCAGCTCTCAACTCGAGAGGAACCTTTAGCTCTTCTAATCTATTCCAAAGGTTGTATCTAGGAACCGTATCGAAAGCCTTTCTAAAGTCCACAAAGCAACAAAATAAATTGGATTTATCATTACGACATTCCTCTGCAATGATCATAAGCGTAACAAGGTGGTCTGTTGTTGAGTGATGCCTTCTGAAACCTGCTTGGCCTTTAGCCCGCTTACCTTCACTTTCAAGCCATATGCTTAACTTCTTTTCCAAAATACTACCATATAACTTGGCTAAGAGATGGCTGATCATAATTGTTCGATAATTAATTATTCGTATTATAATTAATTGTTGGTATATAAACCAACCGAGTTGAGTATTTCTTTTATATACGAATATATTTTACTAAAAAATATTTTTAACATATTTATCATTAATTCTTTAATGATAAATGATAATTTAAAATGAAAATGAATTTAAAAATAAAACTAATGGTAATAAGATTATAATATTATAATTTAAAATAAATTAAACGTTTTGAAAATTGTTTATAACAAGTATAGAAAATTAAATTATGAGTATGAGAATAGACTCACGTGTCCACTGACAAATTGAAGGCTTTGCACCGAAGTAAGCAAGGTCCAGTGCGATCTCCATTCCTGAGTTGCCACAACCGGTGATTAAAACGCTGGCGTCTTTGAAGGTGGCTCTTTTTTTGTAGGAGCAGGAGTGGAGAACAATGCCTTTGAATTTACAAACGTCTTTCAATACGTGGAACTTGGGGTTCTGCATTCTCGCCCGAAGCTACTACAAGCCATCGAGCAGAATAGGTCTGGATTTTATGAAAGTTGCCTCTTTCGCGATTCATGGTGCACACCTTCCACCAACCAGTGCTGGCTGATATGACTTGCTCATTGAAGCGCGGACAAAGTTGGAATCGGCGGGCATAACTCTCCAAGTAGTCTATGTACTGAAGAGACGTGAGTGAGTCGGGATAATTGCGGTCCACAGGGAGCAAAGGAAGCTCATAGAAATGCTTGGGAAGATGAAGATGGATGTCGTCGTAAGTTCCAAATCTCCACGGGATATATAAAAGTAATACACTTATTTATATATATAATATTAAAGGTATGTTAAAAATATATAATTCGTCGTAGGCGTCCCTATTTCAACCCCAATTGGATGCGGCGTTGTTGACTTTGTTTTTTAATTTTTTTTAATTTAATTGGATGGATTGGATTTAACCTGGGCGAATATACCTTCGTATGAGTCTCACATCCACGGTTGTGGTGCCGGGGAAATCAAAGTGATAGGAAGAAAATTATCAATGTATATTTGGGCCTCTTGTCTCCCCAGTTGCCACGTCAAGAAATGTGTTACCTGGTGTTTGCGGTTAGATCATCGGGTTTCTTTTGCTGCATAAGCAGTGGACATAGCTTTCGTCATGTTTCGTCATGTCTTTTCGTTCGCCCACGTCCACTTCGATTCAATCCCTGAAGATTTGAGCTAGAACCAAAAGAGCCACCTCTTTATTTCCATCGTCATATCTTTCAACTGGCCTCATGTATCTTCCATGAGCTCTCCATATGGGGTGTAAGCACACAAACTCTGTTGGTTGGAGGGGTAAAGGAATGACGGATTAGCTTTCCTAGATGCCAAGGGAACCAATCGCTGACGTTGGCACGTGACAGTTATCTCTCAGCCATTCTCACTGTTACCATAAAGCAAAGGAGGTATTGAATTATATTATATGGTTATTTTTAGATTTGAGACTTTTGTGATCTATAATGTAGAAAAATATTTTTCAGATTAATCACATTTTCACATTTTCCTAGGGATGGACCATATTAATTGGTTAGAAAGGTAGACCCAATCCTGAAAATGTGATTAATCAAAAAAATATTTGTATATGCTTATTGGTGTACCCTCGACTACAAGAGAAATATGTGAAGTTGTGGGTTTTATAAGCATTTATAATAATCAGACATTTGATAATGGTCATAAATATTTGATTACTTGAGTGTTTACAACCTTTTTTTTTCTGGATCATCTTGACATTGTCTTTATGAATAGTGAGTAATACAAACATTTGATAATGATCACAAATATTCGATTGCTTAAGCAGTTACAACCTTTTTTTCCTTGACTTTATCTTTATGAAAGGTGTGTATTACAGTTAAGTAATAGCGAGGAAGAGGCACAGTGAAGAGGATTGCCAGAATTTGAATAATTTGTGGAAGGAATGGAGCATGTAACATACCCCGGTAACCTCACATGAAAATGCACGGAGTTAGAATTTTTTTACACAAATTACTCATAGGCAATTATCCAAATCACTATTCCATATTCCTCATTAACCATTAGATATAATGTTCATTAGTACATAAAGTAACTTTGAATAAAAGACAGTAACTTGCATAACCATTAACAACCACTGTTGTAGTACTGTTGTTGTATATTAACAAAAATTGTCTGACGAACTTTGCATTCATTTCATGATTCCCTTAACCAAATTAATTAATAACATACTTGGTATTATGGATATCACATCACATAAGGAATCAACATCATCAAACAGACACAATAATCAATCATATTGTTGAACACCGATATACCCTGAAAACCCGTAGGGTGAAAACCAACAAATGTTAAATTTTATTTTTAAACGCTCGTGAGGGTGTTCACGCCTCACTCAATGGCTTATAAGGGAGTCCATTCCTTATCCATTGTTATAAAATATTACAAGGAAATATCATTAAAATACCACATACCTAGCTAAAAGCTATTACAATTGTCACGAAACCATTTACCTACATATCACCACTCTCTATATCCTTGTGGCATGATTTCTCCATCAGTGTACCATCCTGCAACTTGTCCTCATGAGCATGGACTGTTAGATCCTTATCTACCACAATGTTAAACATAATTTGTCTTTGGTACAAACTGTCATTGTTGTCATCAACAAGCTTTGGTAACAAGATTAGATGAAATATTAATCAATCAATATTCAGTCTGTAAAAGAGATATTTTAACATCTATTCATCTGCACCCATGAGATGTAAATATAATATCACAACATGCTTCTTCTAACAACATTGAGCATGTATAAACAAATAATTACCAAGAATGTAAAAATAATTACCACGTTACTATGATCATTCTCGCACCAATACGCGTTCATATCCAAAGGATATCGCTATAACCATTCATATTATATTTAAAGGATACTAGCAACTTATCTTTGTTTTCCATGCATGTAATTAGATAAAAACTTACTCAAGAGAGCTAACCCCTTAGCTTCTTCTTTTCGCATGTAAGTAAGTAATCTTTTCAATACAATAAATATTATTATAAGGGAAGACTAACGTGATAGACATCATTATTGTACATGCAAATGCAAGTCCCTTTTCTGAAAATAATCTTTTTCAAAATAGATTTATTTATAAAATCTATTATATGCACAAAGACATGTGTTGCTCTAAAACAAAACTAATGTGTTAATCATTATTTCTTCCATGCGCATAAGTAATTACTTGTTTTACTTTCGAGGATCTAACACAATACTTACTCTTTTCTGCACACAAATCCATGTTTTTCTTTTAAAATATATAACACAATAGTTCTACAAATTCATGTATGTAGTCAACTATTGTTTCTATGCTTCTACATATGTGTTCTTTTCACATAGTTATTTTAAAGAACCCAACATAGTTTCTCTATCTTTTTATGTATAAAGTCCTTATGAATTTGTTTCCAATAAAGTACCATAACAAAGTTCTCATTCATTTGTTTTTAAGAAAGTATCATAACAAAGTTCTCATGCATTTGTTTTCGAGAAAGTATCATAGTCAACCTTTCTTTTGGGCATAAGAACTAAAATAATAATAATGTTAAGATTTTATGCATTAAACCATACAATTAAAACAAACTAACCAATATACATTACACAAATCATTTATCTTTTCTTCAACAAGGACTGATGTCCTATAAAGACATAAGGTAGTTATTAAAACTACATATTTCAAAAGAAAATCTCATTTTTCAAGAAAAATAATCTAATTAACTTTTTTCTTTTAGTTTTCGCCACTCGTGGAAATATTTCACAAATTCCCTCTTTGATCTATATTCACTTCCAAGAAAATAGCTTGGATTTGCTATTATTTCATACATTAGTAAGAAATCTATTTTTTTAAGGAAAGATCACGCATCCTATCTTTTCTTACATATATGCAATGTTATATAAATACAACCAAAGTTATTTATCTTTTAATGTCGTGATTATATAATAAAAATCTTTATCTACACTTAGTAATATATTTTCTTTACCAAGAAAAATATATAATAAAATTTTTTGTGTATATATAATAATATATTTTCTTTAGCAAGAGAAATATATAATAACAATCTTTGTCTACATGCAGTAACATATTTTCTTTACCAAGAAAAATATATAAAAATCAATCTTTATCTACATGTAATAATATATTTTCTTTACTAAGAAAACTAATGTGAATTTTGTAACCGCAAAATCCAGATCTTTTTCACTTATCTTGCATTTCAAGAAATCACAAATCTACTTAGTTTTTAACACACAAAATTCAAATATAATGTTGGACACCTAATCCTCTATGGGTTAGTGTGGAAGCGGAATAGAATAAGGAAGTCCAAGAGACCTTGGGATGTGGAACCTAACGGTCACACCATGTACTATAAATGTATATCATTTGTTAATAAAAAAATGTACTCTCATGTTTTATCTTTCATACTCTTTCTGCCATGTGTGTGTTTAACATGGTATCAGAGCAGCAAGCGTATTCCTGCCCTGCATAATTACTGTGAGCCAAGTTTAGGCCTAGGCATTTTCATATTCTCCAAAATATGTATGTCATTTCTTTATTTGGTCAGTCATCCAGCTATAGAAATGATGTCAATATGCTCCACTTTGGCGCTCCTATAGTTTGAAACCTGACCCATCTGCCCTCTCGTCAGCCTGTGCATTACATCCCATTTCTACCCACTATCTGTAATGCTCCATTAAATTACTGTCTGTCATAAAGCTGCTGCCTCTCCTCTATTTTGCCAGTATCACAACCTCTGCACTTCTGCCACTCGTCCTTCCCAATATCGTAACTAAACAATATCATGTGCCTCTGCAGAACACTGTGACCATAGCTAAATTTAGCCTCTACCACCAAACACATAATCCACATCACATCCTCCTCACTGCAGGCAACCGTTCTGTGCCCTGTAATCATCTTCAGGCAAAGCGGATCCCACCCTAAAGCCGGGTGCTGTAATATATTGTCCAATTCCCACTCGCTGGAATCCTCATTAAGAATATCAATTCTCAGCTCCAGATACCATCTTATTCCTTCTGTATATCTCAAAATTTTTAATACCTGGCCTCCACACACAACAATCCCACACAACTCAGCTTCGGTAATATGAAGCATTTCCCTTAGCATAGCATCGCATTGAGTGTCGTAGAAAATGAGAAATGAAGAATCCACATCGATCAGGACTAACCAGCACAGAATGCCATTGTAGAGTATGCCTCTGCTGGAAACGATACACCTAGGTTTGATTCCCAGGGGCAGAATTTCATACCTTTATCTATGGGCTATTGTTTTGTTATCTACAGTGGTGCTAGTGTTGATAATTGTGCCACTAACGTTGTGGAGTTTAATGGAGTGGAGTTTCATGGCAGAGTTCTGACGATGAAGCTAGACGATGGTAGGAGATTGAGGGCTGTAGCCGAGCACAGATGGAAATGGTTTGATTGTGAAGCATCATGCAATGAGGATGGTGTCTGACTTGTTCCATTTTTCAAGCTTCTAGCAATAACGCCAATGCCTCCAGTCACCAAAACGCCATTACTAAACCTTTTGAGTCTGTGTATAATGCAATGTTAAAGCTATTATTATTTGTGCACTGATATTTTACTCGCCCAATGTGAATTGTTTGCTTTGTTTGAGAGCAAATATCCAACATTATTTAGGATTTCAGTGGAAATTGTTTCAGGCCAAGACTATCCTTTGTGGATCGACGCCTGTGGAGGTTGTTTCCTTGCAATATGCTCCAGATGATGGATCGACGCCTGTGTTTTTTGGCAATACGCTCATGATAATTTCATAGAGTATGTCATCTCCACACTGCACTAACAACTCACAACGTTTGCAGGTTGCTCTTCGTAGGATTGGGACCTCTCGGTTGTATTTCACTGTAGTGGGTACTCACAACTGATTGTAGTTCCCAAGAGGATCTTATCATCTCAACCAGTATGCCGTCAAGTTTAACGCGGCTACCAAAAACCTCATAGCCGATCTAAATTCGAAACGTCGAGAAGCTCGCTTTATCTTTGGTGATGGTTACACTTTCTTCACCCACCTTATAGAAAATGCCCCTCTTGGATCATTTAAAGATCAGTTGTCTCGCAAGAAACGCTGAGGTCTATGATGGAAATTTGTCCATCGCTCTATGCATACTTATGCAGGATACAAATTTGAATAAAGAAATATCACACTGAGCATGATGGATTACTCAGAGGCTCTTACCGAAAAGGAAAAGACAATCGATTATTCATACATCATAAAAAACTACTTCTACTGAACTGCATGGAGTCCCTGGGATTCAAGTGCCCTGGACTCGTAGAAGGCACTTCCTCTTCCACTATCAAACATCAAGGTGAAAGTTGCTCTTGGCTGCATTGTCCTTTCATTGCGTTACTTTTGCTTATGCAGGACATAATGTCGTCTTAGAGATCCAAGCTACTATTCCTTCGAAGCCAGGGAAGTCATCAAAGATCCCTATGTGGCGAAGAGTTATCTTTGCATATATTGTAGTTTCTCTTTGTTCCAACATCACTGCTTCGATTTGAACATTTCTTGGATTGTGCTGCGATTCCAACATCACTTTGACTAATTTTCCAACATCGCTCCTTGTTTTGAAACTTTGAAAATAATTCCGAGAAGTGAGAAGCACCGAGTACTAGTTTGGTCAGATATGGTTGTGTTTATCATTCTGTAGAGGGTTCAACAAGTTGCCTTCGATCAAATTGTCTTGATTCATATGGGTTTTCCTTGTTTCTCATTTGTTGTCTTGGATGACCACTGGTTGCAAGATTTTCTGGATTTTATGTGATGCATTAGACTTGTGTTAATATTGGAAATGGGAACATTGTGATTGTGAATTGGGCTTGAAACCACTTGACAGAGAAACCATTCCTTCTCTTGTAGTTGGTCCTCATGGATTTGGGTCAATTCATCATCTAAAGGCTCTATATCTCCATTGAGCTTGATCTTGCCCTTGAATATTTTCACAACATTTGTGTCATTACAGTAATCGATATCAGATCATCGATGTTGTCGAGAACGGCCAAATTTTACGAATTATTAGAGTTATTGGAAACTTTGATACAATCTAGTGTCAATGACACAGTGAAAATAAGCAAAGACTCTCTTTCAAACATTCAAAATTGTCTACAAAATGCACAAGTGAAAATTGACTTTTTGCAGCTTAAATCTCAGCTTCACCAAGAAGAATTAAAATAGAGGAGTCATCATTCTGAACCTGTTTTTGTTCAAAACATTGAAACAGACTCCCATAGGTAGAAAGTTGATTTAGATCCAGTGCTCATTTCAGATGCAGATTTGCATGCAGATGCAGAAGTTCAGTTTTCACTTCCCAAGCCCATCATCAGACCTTGGGAACAGCTTATCCACAACAAGCACAGAACTAGTCTTGGATATGACAAGGATGTGTCCTTTCATTCCAAACTACTCCAAGCCAATCTAATTTCAAAGTGTTGGATTCCTTCATGACAGTTCACCTTCAGCTGTTTCAGATTCTGGTTCTCTTCCACAACAGCCACAACAGATTGTGAAATGCCAACACTGTGACCAAGTTGGCCATTTGAAAGATCACTATTTTGATCTTCGTCCATGTAAGCACTGTCATAAAACCACCCATTCTTCACACAGATGCTTCAGAAACAAACCTCCTGCAAGAACGAAGATTCATCTTGGATGGATCGCTTCTTAGCAATGGGCATCAACAACCAAGAAGATATTCCAGTCACATGTCAGAACTTTTTCTAGAGTATTGAATAGTCTTGCAGTTGAGATTTATTCATCTTCTCGCCTTGTATCTGACAGGTGTTATAGACATTTTTGTGCCTAACAGCATGGAGCATGAAATGTCGATAATCTAAGGGATCCAAAGTCCCTAAACATGTTGTTCTTACCCTTAGAGGAACAAGGTCTGCAAACCACAGCACTGAAAATCAGTTCTCCACCTGAAAACACTCAAAAACAGGCTATTTCTGGATCATGTCAGCTGCTCCACTGAGCATCTGCGCTGAATGTCAACTGCTCCTCCTTGTACCTGCGCTGAAGGTCAAAACTAATGAAGGCTACCTGCGCTGGGCGAGATTGGCCAAGTGGCACAGTCATTCTGCAAGGTGTCAACTGCCCAGGAAGCTTCCAAACTGACACTTGGTTCAAGGGATTCGCCCTATGATGAGTAAGAAGGTCTTGATCTCCAAGTGGAAGCAAGATTCTCCAAGTGGACTCAAGAACTGAAGATTAACTAAAGTGGGAGAGGACACAAGTCAGCTTCAGGCCAGTGTCAAGATGACTCATCCTTTCTCCAAATCTCCTATATATAGAGCTCTCTCATGAGGTCTAAGGAGGCTGGAATTTTGTGCAAGTAAGGAAGTGCTGTTGGTTTGTGTATAGAGCTATTGGGTGTTTTGCTTGAAGGAGGTGAAGAGGAGATTTCTTTCAGCTGGGAGGTGTTGCTGGATTGGGCCCATTGTGGTTGTAACTCTCTCAGAACTTTACTTCTATTATCAATAAAGTATTTGAAGTTCTTCTATATGCATGTGTCTTTATGATGAATAGATGCTTGTATATTTGATTTATGCTAATCCTATAATCGATTATGGATGTATGCTTCTTGTAGTTTCCTCTTCTTGTGCTTTTACAGGATCTGTGTGTAGCTGGGCCGGTGAAAGGGCAAGGAGCTAGGAGAAAGCGGCAAGGAGTGAAGACTGGATCGACTATTAGCGCAAGATAACGGTTAGTAGATCATCCTTTTCTTCCCTCTCTCATCTCATAAAGAAGAAACTTTGAATAGCTTTGCATTCAGTTGTTGCTGGAGTACTATCACCTTCAGAGTGGGATAGAGGCATTCTGCATTAGATACTTTTCCCCCCAACAAATTGGCGACTCCGCTGGGGAGCGTATCTTGTTGGTTTGTTGTGTTTCTTGCTATTCATTTCATAAACAAAGGGAGTACCGAACCGAACTGTGTTTGAGTCCATCAGACACAAAGTAGAGGGCAGCTACTCTAGCTCAGTTTCTGGGCAAGTTTATGATTTGAAGAGCTGATCCACAAGGACTCTAATAAGCTCTTAGTGATAGCTTTTCATCCTCCTTTACATCCCTTAGTGTGTCCTTGACTGATAGCTTCTGATTTGAGCAAAAACTGTGAATTTTTGAGCAATCTGTGACCCGGAAACCAAGACGGACGAAAGTCTCGTTCTTCATTGCAGGCTGTACAAAGGCAGTCTGCATTTCAGCGCAGTTCCCGAAGGGGCTACCTGCGCTGAAGGTCAAACAGGCAGTGTTACACCTGCGCTGGACCAGCCTTGGCTTGAGTTACTGAGTTTTCCTGCTGTGTCTTGCCTTGTTTTCACTATTGTTTTTGCTGTTTGTTGCCAGTCAGTGGGCCTATCTGAAACCATCTTCCTTTGTCATTGTTCCGCCTCAGTTGTATAAAGAAACTGTACTTGTTTTTTTGTATTTCTTGTGTCATTTACAGTTTCCCATAACGAAAGTGAACCAGTCTTGCATTGACCTCTTAGATCTAGACCTGTGATTAAGTGTCGTTCTGATCTTAAGAGTTAGTTTATTTGCTGTTCATAGCTGATTGAGTTTGTCGGTTTCGTTATATGGTTTGAATTGATATATTTCTAAGTGTCGAAACAAGTGAATCGTAAGGTATCTTTTGATTTTGGACAAACTTGTTTGCTTTCGCTTGAAATTGAATTCGAAATTATACAACAGCTTTCTTTTTGTATTTCATCAAACATTAAGGAAGAGAAAAGAAATACTTGCATCTTTGCATTTTGCATTAAGTTTGTATGTTGATTTAGGGAAAAAGTGCATTAGCGAGTGCTCTTTGATCTGTGTGAAAAGGATTTCATCTCTCTTTTCCCTCAGTAGTTAAGATTTTCATAAGTCGAAAAGATTTGAAAAGCTTGCTTCTCATCTTAGACTGCATTTAGGAATTTGTATCAATACATCTCGTGGTGAACCTTGAAAGGCAAACTTTAAAAAGATCAACTTAAAATATATTGAATGAACCTAACAATGCTTTGAAACATAACGCAAACATCTAGAGGTCTAAGCTAGAGACGTGTTCCGGCGTCGCTAAACATAGTGACTGTCGATCTCGACGAAGGTGGGTGATTCCTCCTGAGAGTCGGTGGGACTAATACGGACTTGTGCTCCCACGTACCGTCGCGTATATATTGGGAGACCCCTATAGGATCAAAGCCTTTATCCATAGGAAACCGTGTCAGCCGCCCTACTGATCGCAATGCAGTGAACACAGCATTCACGAAGATCGACCACTCGTACCGTAAAACGTATTCTGTGGTTTTGCGAAAGGTTTGGCACACCCTCTGCCTAGATCTCCAGAGCAGTTTCTTTTGGCCTTTTTCAAACTCTATAACTGAAAAAGTCCAACCGAGCATTTTTCACTTCGGGCTCATTAATACATCGAAGGAGACTAGAGTCATCTTTAGCTTTTTCTCGACTCTTAAAAAGTGAAAAAGCAAGTTGTGTCTAAAAGCGTCTAATAAAATTCATTCAATTCGGAAACACAAATTTCCCCTTTTAATATTTTAGTTGATCGAGTAATCCGCAATCGTGGAAGAAAGTCAATTGAAAATCCGTCGTTCGCGGAGGCTTGCGAGTCAACCGTCTTTGTCCCCGGAATCGAAAACAGTACGGGCAAAGCGAACTCGTTTAACCAGGTCAAAATATCCTTTGAAAGTTAGAACAAGTGTTCCTACTACATCCGAGGTTCCAGTTACTCCTAACATTTCTGGAAACCCTGCCCCTACAGAAGAAGTTCAACAGCCACAGAAGGACAGTAATACTGATCCTAGTCTGGGGGCAAATACTTGTTTAACTGAACCAGTTCCATCTGTAACCGGTCCAGAAAGTTTTGTTCCCCAAACAACTGTCGCTGTCGAAGCAACCCCTTCTTTGGCACCAGAAATATTTTACGGACCTGACGGTCTTCCTCTTCCACCAGGTTTGATTGCGATAGAGGAAATTACAGAGGATCCACAAGCAAGTACTCCAACTCATTTTGGAGTCGGGGTCACTCTATTTCCTTCATCAGAAGTTAATCCACCACAAGTGGAAGTTCCTGTAGAATCGCTAGGCAATCTATTGGATAGACTTAAAATGTCTGAACAACCGTCATCATCTAGGACTGTGTCAAATGACACAGCGACAGCAGAAGCCCCTGCCATCACTCCAACGATGTTTGCCGGCATACCAGCTGTCCCAACTAGCTCTCAACAGCTAGAAGGAGTCCACCAAGGGACTATGTCGACAGTATGGTCTGTTCCAGTTTGTTCATCCGGAGTAATACCCGGTAATTCTTATGTTGAAACTCGACAGATTGATCCTCATGGAGGTCAGTTTGGGCCATCTAGTCCTCAAGGACTAACAATCCCTCTGAGTTCCGGATTGCTACCATATGGGGGGCAGTATGCCCTTTCATTACCTCCTCCGGGAGGATATCCATATGGCAGTTCTCAACAGTATTCAGGTTATACTGGAATTGCAACAAGTAGTTGGGTACCTATGCTACCTCAACAACCAAGGATTGTATATTCTATGCAACAGTGTGTACCTATGACAAACATCCCAACCACACCGGCTATTGTAACTGTGTCTCAAGTTCAAGCGATACCTGTTACATGTCAACCTCAGATTTCTCAGGTTGTAATGCAACAGTCACTTGACCATGGGTCACAACCACAATCGCCAACTGGTGGGGCGACACAAGTACAAACGGGTACAATTACCCCACACCTTGGTCCAATGGTTAGCACGGCGCAACAGAACATGGCGTCACAACCATGGCTTGTACAATACCAACAACCGCAGTTCCAGCAAGTATACCAAGGTTCTGAGCAGCAGATCTTTGCGAATAGTGGACAACCGTATATCCAAAACGGTCAAAACCAACCACTTTACAGTGGTCAAGTCCATCAACCGTATCAATCATACCAACATCAATTACATTATGCTGGTATGCAAAGACCCACTGCTCAAGCGATTCCATCGTACCCTGGTTACGCTTCGCCTAACCTGAATCAACAGTTACCATTCGTGGCGACTTTAGAGTTACCTGATTTACATCGGTTAACGAACGATCCGATTGCTTATGCCCCTTGGTGGCCAGCGATTCCTCATAAACTTTCATCTGACATTCCTAAATTCAATGGAAATCCAGGTGAAGACCCGTCGAATCACGTGATGACCTTTCATCTGTGGTGTTCATCGAACACCCTTAACGATGATTCGAAAAGACTTTTCCTTTTTCAGAGGACATTGACAGGTCCGGTGGCTAAATGGTATATTGAATTGCCAAGAGCCTCTTTCGACAATTTTAGTTCCCTAGCCACGACTTTCTTAACCCATTTTCAATTACCGATAAGGTATGAAACGGGAACAGAAATATTAACCAACTTCAAACAGACAACTGCTACCCATATATCTGATCATATACATGAGTGGCGTCGTCGTCGTAGGATGGTGAAAACATATGTTCCCGATCAGCTATTAGCTGAATGGTTTATAAAGTCGTTACTTCCGGCTATTACGGAAGATGTGGCCAAGGGGGGAGTCGTGACGGAGGAGCAAGTTATTGCTCGTGCACAGTATTTGGACTTGGTGTATACCCAGTCCGGCACACTCTATGACAAAATACCTGACGCCCCTAGACCGGAATTTTCAATTCCTCCCCCTCCTAAATCAAATAGTGACTCTCATGCCGGTGATGGCGTGATTGGCACCGCAAACACGAAATCGATAAAGGCTTCCGCAAAGAAAGCCCGTAAGAATTCGGATCAAAATGCAAAAGCGGATATTCTTGCTTCGGAAGTAAATGTCGTTTCAGAAGATAAAGGCAAAGAAACCAATCAACCAAGAAGCAAGAAGAAAAAGCAAAACAAGGGAAAGAAGAAAAAACAAGGTGAATCATCGCCTAAGGAGAATTCTTCAAACCCTCCTGTCACACGGAATCTGTCAATGGTGCGGACACAACCGACCTTCCTAGAAGTCTAAGACATTATAATGACAAACAAAACAAACTAGAGCTATCCTTCTCTAAACATGCATTATGATATGAGATATCAAGTGTTTTGTTCTTACCTTTGTCCAAACGCTGTTGTAGAAGTCCAAGCTTTGTTGATCTGGATGAGCTCCTCCTTTTCTCCAAAACCTGCAATCACCAACAGTCAAACAATTAAATAGCACCTGATTATAACATAAAACAAAGCATATTCAACATGTAGACCAAGGAGTACATGAAACAACTCATAAACAACAAGTCATTGAGAAGAATGGACTAATTTGCATTAAAAGTAACAAAAGGAACCATTACAACCTGAGCCTTGGTGTTGTGCAAGCTCCTTCCAGGGTCCACAAGAGTCTTCCTTTACTTTGACAAAGCTCACCCCCTCCCAATGGAAACAAGTAAAGATGACAATCTCTCCTCACAAGCTTCTAAATGGGAGTCCTAATTCCTGCAGCATTTACCCTTAGCAATGTATAGCTTCCAACCTCTCCTCCCTCTGGCTCAATGTCTTTATTTATAGTGTTGTAAAGAGGTTATTCAGGTCCACCATCAATGGGATAATCCCCCTCTTTGGGTGGGATAGCTCCCTTATTGATGGGATAAGTTCCCCCTTAATAGAGATACATGAACCAACTGGAGGCGCATCCAATTCATCAAACCGACCTCTAGAAAGTTCTAGAAGTAACCACAAGTAACTTTTTTAAGATGAAACTCACGCATTTTGCCTTTTACAGAAGGACGCACCTGTCCCTTAACATACAGAGCGTCCAAGGACGCACCTTTTGTGAACATTGTGAGCGTCCCCGCAGGTAAGGCTAGAGAGAACCTGCGACCCCAGAGATAAACACATTTTTTACAAGACTTTCTCTCTTCTTTGAGTTTGAGATGGATAGCAGAGGCATAAGACTTGCCTAAGAGGGTAGCATGACTGTTGATTTGAGCCATACTAACTGTAAGTAGTCATGGTGACATTTTTTAGTGTAACAGATTGCCCCCTAAAGTGCGAAGCCTGAAATAGATTAGGGTTTTGTAATTCTAGGAAGGGTGAAGCGCTTTATCATTTCAAGGATTGTCTTGTGGATGGCTTGGTTGGAACCTGCAATTTTCAACACAAAATACATGTATAAGATTATATCATCACTGAGGTAGGCATTCCCATACTCAGATTCAAAACTTTAACTAATGGACTAACTATTCTGATACAGGAATGATCTTGCAGTACATCATTTTTATAGACTTTTGTAGACACAGTATGGACGCAGCCATCTGTTTATGATTAGTCTACATAGATAATGAATACAAAACTCCTCGCAGCCTGGATGGTAGAAACTAGATCCAGGGTCTTCACTTCTACTTCCCGAATTGGTACGATTCTAGCCATGTGATTAAATGATTTGATGTCGAACATGTTAGAAACCACTTGATTACCAGTCGATGATGTAAACTATTAACAAGCGTGAGAGAGACCACCAGTAATGTCAATGGTTCTCAAAGTACCAAGCACAACCCGTGAAATGTGAATAGATGTTTTGATGTCGAACACTTCACGGAATCCTTTGATCGAAAGTCAATGATGTAAACTGACGTCAAAGGCGAGAAACCTGCCATTGATGCATGCAGACTTCAAGGTACTGTCGATTCCTAAGTCATCTTTCTAGATAATGTGCTGATGTCGATAGAAAGCGACCCGTTGCAGGCAAGCCCGCAACACGAAATCATTGTTCAAGTTGAAGAAATGTTGCTGTAAGGACTGACTCAGGGATGGTCAAATGGATGACAAGTATTTTGCAGATGAAAGTTTTGCTCACAGACCTCTTGAACACATAACGACACGACAGATGGCTTGGTGACGAATAACTCAAAGTTAATCCCCGGAACCCGGTTAAAGACTTTCAAAGTGGTTTGATCAACTGTGAGGTAAAAGATTTCCCAACCCAGGTGAATGAAAAGTGTCGTGTTCAAGAGTGGTAATAAAGTTTCTTTTGAGACAAAAGGTAACAAACAGGTTCATTCTTCTCTCTTTTCCCCCACCATTTCTGGCAAGTACCTCTTTATTTTTAACAAGCTTGAGGAGGATAACATATGCTTGATTATAAGCTCATCCTTCGGATGAGTCCAACCTAGTTTTGATTCGAACCCTAGGAAGGAGTGGTTCGTTCCTGTTTGTAATTGAACAGGTCCTTTACTGTAAAAGTTTAACGAGCCCAGTATAGGAGAAACTCGGCGTTTTTCATTTTTAGAGAGTCTGAAAAAACAAAAGGAGACTCCACGTTGAACTTTTTCGTATATTTGTGTCCCTCAAGCCCAAAAAAGTATAAAATAATACCTGGGGGAACCGCTTGATCTTGCGACCAAGGAGTACTTTCATAATAGTGTCATTGACCTGAAAAGTAAAAAGCGATCAAGGACACGTCGTTTTATTTCCTTATCGAGTTTGAAACGACAAAAACCCGGCAATCTTTTCCTGATTTTACGGTCAGAAAAGAGCTATAAGGGGATCGTCTTTTAATTCCGTTTTAACGAGTGTAAAAGAAACACTCGGCGATCTTTTCATATTTTAGGAGTCAGAAAAGGGCTTAAAAGATGACTCTGAGGTTTCACTTTTTCGTAAGTTTTAACGAGTTCGAAAAAGGGATAAAAATGTACTCATGGTTTTCACTTTTTCGTAAATTTTAATGAGTTCGAAAAAGGGATAAAAATGTACTCATATGGCTGACTTTCAATTTAATTTACGAGCAGGAAAAGACGGAAAGAACTCGGCATTTTCATTTGTTTTACAAGAATGAAAGATAGCAAAATAATCTCGGAATTTTCATGAGTTTAACGAGTCTTGAAAATAACTGAAATTGACTCGAAATAGGTTTCATTTTTACAAAAGCTTGAAACAGAGAAAAACTATGCTTCAGAGTAGTTTCATTTTTACACAAGCTTGAAACAGAGAGAAAACTGTGCTTGATGCCCCCTAAGCGTAACTGCTAGAGCGCATGCCCCCCATCTTCATTTCATTCAATCAGTTGGATGAAATGAAGGTTGAGTTACGAGATCATTTGAAAGACTCGACCTAAAACTTGTAAGAAAATTAAAAAACTGAAATAACTAACCTAAAAATACAACCTAACATTTACGAGGTCTGGTCAATCTCTCGACTCAAGTAGAGGAGGATTTGTTTCATTTTTTAACGAGCTTGACACAGGAAAAGAACTATGCTCGGATTCGGTTTCATGTTTACGCAAGCTTGAAACGAAAAACTATGCTTGTTATAAGTTCACATGCCCCCAGCATAATGACGCAAATCAAGGTACATGCCCCCCAAGCTTCATTGCATTCAACGAGGTGGATGGAATGAAGCTTTACTTTCGAGATTGTGGAAAGACTTGTGGGAGTTGTTTCATTTTTTAGTGAGCTTGACACAAGACAAGGAACTATGCTCATAACTACTCTCTACAATCTACTTAACCAAAACTTTACTCTAGAAAACCTTGATTCATTTTTTAATGAGCTTGACACAAGACAAGGAACTATGCTCATAAAATCCTTGATTCATTTTTTAATGAGCTTGACACAAGACAAGGAACTATGCTCATGACTACGCTCTACAATCTACCTACTTAACCTACCCTTGTTTCATTTTTAAAAGAGCTTGACACAAGACAAGGAACTATGCTCCAAAATCCTTGATTCATTTTTTAATGAGCTTGACACAAGACAAGGAACTGTGCTAAAAAATTCGCATGCCCCCAGCATAATGATGCAAAGCGAGGTACATGCCCCCCAGGCTTCATTGCATTCAACCGGCTGGATGAAATGAAGGTTTACTTTCAATATTTAACTTGAAAAGGGAGTTGTTTCATTTTTAAGGAGGTTGACACAAGAAAAGAACTATCCTCATACCTGATTCATTTTTTTAATGAGGTTGACTCAGTAACAGGAACTGTCCTCATACCTGATTCATTTTTTAACGAGGTTGACTCAGTAACAGGAACTATCCTCAAAACCCTACTTTCTACAATCTACCTACATATCCTAAAATCTAGCTGATTCATTTTTTAATGAGGTTGACTCAGTAAAAGAACGTTCCTCATGCTAGCCTATTTCATTTTTTAACGAGGTTGATACAGGAAAAAACTATCCTCGTCCCTGATTCATTTTTTAATGAGGTTGACTCAGTAAAAAGAACTATCCTCTGACCAGCTGATTCATTTTTTAACGAGGTTGACACAGTAAAAGGAACTTTCCTCGTACTCCTTGTTTCATTTTTTAATGAGCTTGACACAAGACAAGGAACTATGCTCATGACTTCCAGTTTCATTTTTTAACGAGGTTGAGACTAGAAGAAACTATCCTCACTACAGCCTATTTCATTTTTTAACGAGGTTGATACAGGAAAAAACTATCCTCGTTTTCACTGATCATGGCTTCCAACTGGAAGAAAGACATGTCAATGGACACACCTTGATCATGGCTTCCAAGAGGTCTTCATCAGAAGGAAGAATACTTCTTTGGAAGGAACACATGTCAAGGGACTCAAAATGGATAAGAACATCGTGTTCAAGTAATCCCATAGAGTTTTCCATGTCAATTACCGGATCTAAATCAAAGGAAGATGAGCAATCAATGAGAGGCTCTTTTACATCGGTAACTGAAAACATGGGACCAGTTGCCACATAATTAACCCGTGGCAGGGTAGATACCACTTTAGAATCAGGAACATTTAGGGGTGTCATAGTATTGGTAGTTGAAAAAAGACTAGGGAACGAAAGCTGGTCTACAGTCACAATACTGCCATTGTGAGGGAAAGACATCACGCGAAAGAGTGTCGATACGACAGCTTTCATTGCATAAACATAGTCTCGCCCAAGGAGTAAATTGAAATCCAAGGGACCTCGAACTACCATAAGATCAATACAGACAGCTTTACCTTCCAAGGTAATGGAAAAATTAGGAAGGATCCCTAAAGGTTCACTAATGGTTCTGTTAAAGGCTTTCAGATTCTGCGTAATAGGCGCAAGCTGAGGGGAACCCAAAGCTTTCCAAACAGTTGAGGATAAAATACTAACAGAAGCACCCTCATCTACCTGAGTACGATGTATGTCCCTACCACCAGCCTTAACAATGATTTGGAAAGGGATGGAGGAAGGAAGACGAGGTTCTGTCAGTCTATTCCAATCAAAGGAAAAGACCTCAGTGCTTGGAGGGGGTTCTGTAGAAACAGGTGAAATGCCCCCGGCATAGAAGAATCTGATGTAACAAGAAGAACCTGAGCGGTATGAAGTTCACTCTCCAAAGGGAAAGTGTGATCGACCGAATGTGAAATTGAATCGACCACTTGATCAACTAGCAGATCATCAACCTGGGTGACATGAGTTTCACTCTCCAATGGAAGAGTGTGATCGACTGTACTTGAATTTAAATCAATCACTCCGTCAGTTGACGGTAGGTTGGGAGAAATTTTACGGTAACCAGTTGGAAATTCTTGCTGTGGAACAGTAAGGTTTTCCAACAATGTTGAGGCTTCATCCATGTGAGGGAAAATGTGAGTTTGATGACTCCCTTTGCATAACTTACAAGGAAACCTAACTTTACCCTTTTTCCCAGGAACCTGACTATCACTGGTTGATGGATCAATGGAAAGTTGATGAGATTTTTCTGACCATACTTCCAAGACCTTTGGAGTACCAGGACAATTGACAAGGAAGTGGTCACCCTTACAAAGCCTGCAAGGGTATTTGGGTTTACGATGCATGTCGGAATTTTCCTCAACACAACTAACACTTACAGCCACGGTTGGTTGGTTGACTTCTTTCTTATCTTGCTTCTTCTTCTTCTTCTTCTTCTTCCCTTTCTTCTTCTTCTTAGCCTCCTGGTTACTAGCATCAAGGCTTTTACCAGGCGAAGAGAAAGAAATGGAGGAAGAAAAATTAGGCGAAGAAGGTAAAGGGTCAACAGAAGGTTGGTGATGTTGAGATGGTGAACTCTGTTGAGGTGAAGCATCCGGTTGAGATGGAACAATTGGAGTATTTTGGGCCAACGAAGTTGAAAATAACCATATCGGTAAACCTATTGTAAATCCAGGTAATGACAAAGTAGCCATATAAGGAGGACCAACATTTCCAAAGTAAGGAAAAGTACTAGGATTCTCATTAGGAGGGGTTCCTAGGTTGATAAATTCCGGAACATTTGCCATTATATTCAACTTCAGTGAATTTTATTAACAATTTAAAACTAAAATTAACAATTCACAATTCACACTTAACAACTAAAATTCACAATTCACACCATGGTCTCTAAAAGTAAAAACAAACAAATTAACACGCGCTATCAAATCTAGGAGTCAAACCACACACAAACAGTAAGCTCTCCGGACCGAAAACACTAGTTGGTGATGAAGCCCAACCTCGCAGAATTCAGTACAGAAATGGCGGGTGGAACAGTTACCCCGGCAACCTGCTTAATGAATAGACTGGCACAAGTTCCTCCACTTTAACCGTCTCGAAGTGAAGTGAACCCCCCGGAAAATCCAAGTGAGTATAACCGACGTCTGCTCCAGGTACAGTGGGACCTTCCCTCCACCGTCACCTCGGTAGAACCCTAAAGATTATGGTCACTAAGGTCACCAACAGTAACAAATACACCTGGGGGAACAGTCTAAACTCCGACAGCACGCAAGGGCAGAGTAGCAAGCTCAATCCCCTTACCGGCTCCTTGACAACAATCCAAGGTTTACCGATAAGTGACCCCTGGCTCCTCGACAATGGTTAATCCGAGGTTTACCGTTTGTAATACGTACTGTCTGGCGTCGTTCCCAACGAGGGAGGATGGATCCCCTCACTGGTTCGGACACGAGCTCGTGCTTCTCCTTTAAGAGGAGCTTTCCCAGAGTGTAAACGTAACAATTGGATTTGATTCTAACTCAAGATCAGCTACTTGTTTGGTTTTACTGTCTTGGAGAGTTAAGTACTCACCTACTCCAAGACACTATCCTGATCTATGTTGGTGTTTCAGAGCCCTAGAAATGTAAAAATTACTAGATGAATTTTAATTAAGCGCTGTGTTATTAAGGCTGTTATTACTCAAATGGGTAAATGGATATGAAACCAATGGTGTTATGACCCGACTCAACTGAATGCAATCGAATATGATAATGCAATCCTTTCAATTCGATGAATCCTAACTAGAGTAAGGAGAGAGTTTCCATTCACTTCCAACAATGCAAAAAATTGATCATTAAGAGAAAATTTAACAAATTCTCTAATGCACTAATTTCATCAAGAAAAACTAATGCAAATCAATTCCAAACCAATTTTTATTTTTATTTTTGTGTAAATTCAAATCAAAGAAAGCTGATCTAAATCTACGATTGATTTTTCAGAATGTAAACTATGCAATTGTAATCTATGCACAATTCACATGAAAAGTATGCAAATGTAATCTATGCACATTTTTCATTCATATTCTGAAACTGAGAACTCTAATTATGCAAATGTGATCTATGCAAGAGAATTCTCAAACACAAGATGATTCTAATGTAATCTAAGAACCAATCAAGTGCAAGTCGAGAAAATTGGGTGAGAGTTCCAAAGATCAAAACATAAAAACACTCAAAGGCGATTAACACTCATACACAATTTAGCCCCCCCTCCAAGTAATGACCAAAGGAAATCAAATTAAGAATTTCTCAAAAAAGAGACTCAAAACACCCAATTGATGAAAGCTAAGAGCGGGAACAAGCTTAGGTGAAAATTTTCGACAGGGTACTAAAGGATCTGGGCAGAAAACACTAAGAAAAAACAAAATCTAAAAGCAATTAAAGCAAAAATGGAGTTTTCCTAAATTTTTACAGGAAGACGCAGGCAACCCGTTAGAACAGGCGCGGGCCCGCTCTGTGCAAATGGAAACAGCGCGTCCAAAGACGCACTGTGCAGTACTCAGAGGGTGCGTCCTTCTAGAAAAGTTAAGAAAAACCAAATCTAACGAAATCTAAAGCTAAGCCACCCAAATACTAATTCTCACAGTCAAAAACCAGAAAATAAAAATGATTTTCTCAGAGCAAAGTTCACACAAAGGAAAAGACTTTCACATTAATGGATTCCCCAGTGGAGTCGCCAATTTGTCACACGGAATCTGTCAATGGTGCGGACACAACCGACCTTCCTAGAAGTCTAAGACATTCTAATGACAAACAAAACAAACTAGAGCTATCCTTCTCTAAACATGCATTATGATATGAGATATCAAGTGTTTTGTTCTTACCTTTGTCCAAACGCTGTTGTAGAAGTCCAAGCTTTGTTGATCTGGATGAGCTCCTCCTTTTCTCCAAAACCTGCAATCACCAACAGTCAAACAATTAAATAGCACCTGATTATAACATAAAACAAAGCATATTCAACATGTAGACCAAGGAGTACATGAAACAACTCATAAACAACAAGTCATTGAGAAGAATGGACTAATTTGCATTAAAAGTAACAAAAGGAACCATTACAACCTGAGCCTTGGTGTTGTGCAAGCTCCTTCCAGGGTCCACAAGAGTCTTCCTTTACTTTGACAAAGCTCACCCCCCTCCCAATGGAAACAAGTAAAGATGACAATCTCTCCTCACAAGCTTCTAAATGGGAGTCCTAATTCCTGCAGCATTTACCCTTAGCAATGTATAGCTTCCAACCTCTCCTCCCTCTGGCTCAATGTCTTTATTTATAGTGCTGTAAAGAGGTTATTCAGGTCCACCATCAATGGGATAATCCCCCTCTTTGGGTGGGATAGCTCCCTTATTGATGGGATAAGTTCCCCCTTAATAGAGATACATGAACCAACTGGAGGCGCATCCAATTCATCAAACTGACCTCTAGAAAGTTCTAGAAGTAACCACAAGTAACTTTTTTAAGATGAAACTCGCGCATTTTGCCTTTTACAGAAGGACGCACCTGTCCCTTAACATACAGAGCGTCCAAGGACGCACCTTTTGTGAACATTGTGAGCGTCCTCGCAGGTAAGGCTAGAGAGAACCTGCGACCCCAGAGATAAACACATTTTTTACAAGACTTTCTCTCTTCTTTGAGTTTGAGATGGATAGCAGAGGCATAAGACTTGCCTAAGAGGGTAGCATGACTGTTGATTTGAGCCATACTAACTGTAAGTAGTCATGGTGACATTTTTTAGTGTAACACCTCCTGGCAAAGGGAAACAAAATTATCCATGTCTAATATGTGATGATAAGGATCATACCACAAAGAATTGCCCATTCAAAGCTGAGTTAAAGAGGTTCTTTAAAAGTTCCCAAACCTCAGCTGTGTTAACTGATCCATTTCCCAACCCAGGTCAAAATCTGGTTGATAGTGGAAATGCTTCCCCGTCGCAAGTCCTAATGTTGTCGGTTTCGAAACAGCAAAATGATGCTTTGATTTCGACAAGGAACAAAGATTATGGGAATCCTCAGGTATCGAACGAAAAAGGTAAAGATCAACCAAGTAGTTCGACAACAACTTCGACAGAAGTTATAACGCCCACCATT
Source organism: Pinus tabuliformis (assembly GCA_031772625.1). Classification (NCBI taxonomy): domain Eukaryota; kingdom Viridiplantae; phylum Streptophyta; class Pinopsida; order Pinales; family Pinaceae; genus Pinus; species Pinus tabuliformis. The sequence continues at coordinate 298,293,804 of CM062818.1, forward strand.
CCTGAATTAACAATAAAACCGCCAAAGGGTGTAGTACATAAGTCGACATTTAATCCTCGCGCCAGAGCGGCGCAGCATTATAACATAGTGGAAGATTTGGCCCAATCGCCATCCGCTATGTCGACCCTTGAAGTGCTGCAAAATTGTCCAACCCAAAGGCAGGCATTGTTATCAGCAATTGGTGGAGTAGATCCTAAGGATTCAAATCTGGTGTCCTTTGATCACAAGGGATATGATCCTCAGTTACCGGCTCAATTAGCTTTCCTTATTCAAGTGAAAGCCCTCAACAAAACTGTTCACAGAACGATAATTGATGAGGGGGCATCGACATGTATTATGTCGATGAGCTGCTGGAAAACTTTAGGATCTTCAACCTTGTCTCGATCTTCGACGACATTAAAAGCCTTCGACGGAAGGACTTATACCCCTTACGGTATCCTTAATAACTTGAAAGTTGAACTAGGAGGAAAGACAGTAGAAATTGATGTAGAAGTCATTGATGGAAATCTTGACTATAACATCCTACTGGGTAGACCATGGATTTATGCCATGGCGGCTGTCGTGTCGACTTATTTTAGGAAGATCGCATTCCCGTTTGAAGGAGGGATTACGATCGTCGACCAACAGAATTTCCTCCCTAATGGTTCACAAGTTACAGGAAGCATTCCCATGATCCATGAGAGTAACCATTCAATTCAAGATATCAGAGTAGGATTATTGAAAGACCCCACATTGATGGGAAATTTCGCGCTACCACCTCCTATTTATATAGGAAATGTACCGTTTGTAGCAACCTGCAACATGATATCTTCCACGAAGGTCAACATGGATCATTCAATGGTTTTGCCCCCAAGCCCTTTGGAAATATTGTAGCAATCAATGTTTCAAGCATGGGAGGCGAGCCCAAATCAACGCTCGTCAAGCGTTTGGGTAGATAGATCTAGAGAATATGGAACCCCATTAGATCCTTGGTCGAAAGTACATGGGACTGACGAAGGAATCTTACAATCAATGATGATTGAGGGGGCACCATGGAATGATCACCACCATCGTTCCCTTCTTCTGGAATATGAAGAAGATACTCAAAGTGACCTTTATCACCCTTCAGTATTTGAGTTCCTAACGAATACTGTAAATACGGTGGATTCCGAGCGAAACCTATCCAATATTGAAGAGACTATAGCCATAAATATCTCGACTAAAACAGATGTTGTAGAGAATATTTATGTCGGAAAAGGTTGTTCCCCTTCAGAACTGGAAATATATAATGCTCTTTTTCGCGAATTTAGAGATGTCTTTGCATGGTCATATGATGAAATGCCAGGCATTGACTCGAATATCGTTGAACATGAAATTAAAATGTATCCTGATGTCAAACCAGTAAGGCAACGACTTCGGCAAGTGCACCCGAAGAAAGCCGCTGCCATTAAGGCGGAAGTTGAAAAACTCCTCCATGCTGGATTCATCTACCCGGTTCCTCTAACCGATTGGGTATCGAATATTGTCCCTGTTATGAAAAAACAAGGGACGATAAGAGTGTGTGTTGATTATAGGGATGTAAACCAAGCTTGTCCGAAGGACAACTACCCTACACCCTTCATCGACTAGATAATTGATGAATGCGCTGGATGTGAAATCTTTTCATTTATGGATGGATTTTCCGGGTATAATCAAATAAATATCCGCCCACAGGACCAGTCAAAGACTGCATTTATTTGTCCGTGGGGCACATTCGCTTATCGAAAATTACCCTTTGGTTTAAAGAACGCAGGGGCGACGTTTCAGAGGGCGATGAATTATGCCTTCCATGACATCAAGAACATTGTTCAACCTTATCTCGACGATCTTCCGGCTCATTCGCGAAAGCGGACTGATCATCCGCAGCACTTAAGAGCGATATTTCTACGTTGCCGACACTACAAGATAAGACTCAATCCACACAAATGTGTGTTTTGCGTTAGTTCTGGTCGTTTACTTGGCTTTGTAGTCTCTAAAGATGGGATTTGTCTCGACCCCTGTAAGGTTCAGGCAATCATTAATTTGCCTCCACCTTCAAATTTGCTTCAGATTCAGAAACTCCAAGGGAAAGCAAACTTTCTGAGGAGGTTCATTCCAAATTACGCAGAACTTGCTAAAGGTTATACTCGTTTATTGAAAAAGGATGTACCTTTTGTCTGGGACCAAGTAGCGCAAGCTTATTTTGATGCTCTGAAAGATTGTCTAGTAAAAGCATCATTAATGTACGCCCCGAACTATCAAAGAGATTTTAACCTGTATCTAGCTGCAGCAGATACAACCATTGCGATGGTTTTAGTACAAGAAGTCGATGGAATTGAACATCCTATCTATTATTTAAGTAAAAACTTAAACGATACAGAAAGTAAATATTCTTATGTTGAAAAACTAGCGCTTGCAGCTGTTCAAGCGATTCAAAGGTTTCGACATTATGTCCTCTTTCGGAAAACTACCATCCTGTCAAATTGCAACCCCTAACTTATATACTGTTGTGACAGTTGCTGGGGGGCAAATATTCAAAATGGATAGCGATCCTTCAAGAGTTTGATCTGGAATTTGTAAAATCCAAATCAAAGAAAGCTCTAGTTTTCACAGAATTGTTATGCGATCTCCCATCATTATCCAACGATGAAACTTCGGAAGAGTCAATCGTGGACGAAAGTTTGTTTCTGATATCTGTAAGCGATGAGTGGTATGGAGATATCCTAGTTTATCTCCAAACCCAAAAGTTCATGCCTAACACCTCTCGCTCCAAACAAAAACGTATACGATACCAAGCAAAAGACTACATGATCGTCGGTGATACACTTTACCGTCGTGGTGTCGATACAGTTCTGAGGAGGTGCCTTACCCATGAGGAGGCCGAAAAAGCCCTGAATGACTGTCATTCAGGCGCTTGTGGGGGGCATCAGTCTGGATATGCAACAGCACAAAGAATCCTACGAGCAGGATACTTCTGGCCAACCATGTTCAAAGATTGCATAACAGCAGTCAGAAGTTGCCATGCTTGTCAAATCTTTGATAGCAAAACCAGACGACCACCCGCACCCTTGCAGCCTATAGTTGCTGTTGGGCCCTTTGCCAAGTGGGGCATCGATTTCATGCAATGTAACCCCACCTCGACCGGGGGGCATGGGTATATAATAGTCGCTGTCGACTATTTCACCAAATCGGCCGAGGCGATGCCTACATTGGATAACACTGGTGAAACAGCTGCCCTTTTCTTTTTCAATCATGTAGTCACCAGGTTCGGCGTACCACAAGCTATAGTTACAGATCATGGATCGCATTTTCGCAATCACATGATGGTCGAATTAGCTGCCAAGCTAGGGCTATCTCACGACAGCTCTACCCCATATTATCCGCAAGCCAACGGACAAGTTGAAGCAATCAACAAGGTCCTGAAGCGTATGTTGCAAAGGATGATCGGGGTTCATAAAAGAAGATGGCACCTAATCCTGTACTCAGCTTTGTGGGCTTACCGAACCTCGGTAAAGAACGGAACCGGGTTCACACCTTTTCAATTGGTGTATGGCCTGGAAGCAGTCTTGCCAATCCAGTGCGAAATTTCGTCACTTAAACTCGCGATCGACCTCCTCCCCGGAACTTATGAGGAAGAGGCTCGTTTCTTGGAATTAATCCAGTTGGATGAAACCCGTCGTGATGCCGCTTTGGCTAATGAGGCCCATAAGAAACGAGTCAAGGCTTAGTTCGACAAAAATGTCAAACCCCGTGTCTTCTCAGAAGGTGATTTGGTCTTGCTTTATGACCAAGAATCCGATAAATTGGGAGCAGGTAAATTCAAGTCCTTATGGATGGGCCCCTATATTGTTAAAAGGGTGTTAGCAAAAGGAGCCTACGAGTTAATGGATTACGATGGAATTCCACTGGCGCAGCCCCGCAACGGGTTGTACCTCAAGCGTTACTATGCTTAAATAGTAACCTGCATGCTTTTGTTGTATTTTGTTTTCACTAAAATATTTGTTCTGGTCGAGTGATCCACCTTTTTCATTGATGGTAGATGTCAAACCTTATGGATACATGTGTTGGATATGCCGATGGAGCGAGTCGTAGTTCGCGGAACCTGTCCTCCGCAGCCTGGGCCATTTTTTATCCAAGCGGCGAGTTAGTAAGTTTCAGAGGCGTGTGTATTGGGCAATCAACAAACAACATCGCTGAGTATAGCGCGTTTATAGAACTACTCTCTGATGCCATCACACGTGGCATACGCCGACTAATTGTCAGGCTAGACTCACAGCTCGTAATACTACAACTCAATGGTATATATTCTGTTCGCAATCTAGCTATTTATCGCATGTTCCTAAGGGTTAAGATCTTGGAAAGGCGATTTGATTCAATTCAATATCAACATATTTCAAGAAATTTAAACACATTAACCGACTCATTAGCAAACTATGTGTTAGATAGACATTTGCAACATTCATAAAAAGGACACATCATCAAAGATTGTACATATGGATCACGTAAATCAACCAGAATAAAATCCGAAAATCAAAATACATAAGCTGTTTATATAAGTTCATACATAATGTTCTGTAACCAAGACAAAATTGGTCATGTGACCTGAAAACTCAAAAATATGCTAGGGGGCACCCTAACCTAGTGGTGCTCATGATAGTACGTCACGGCCTGTGCAATCATGCGCAAGAGACGAGTCCATCGTCTAGGCACACCAATGGTGTGACGCTGCATCTGTAAAGGTAACTCGTCGATCTGTACATCCGGAAGGCCACGAGTAAGGCTCTCAACCTGCTCCTGCACAGCTGTAAGGGTCTCAGTGTCGTCAAGATCGCGGATAACGACTCTCCTAGCAGGCTCCCCTGCTAGGGCAGCAACTGGCGATCTCGGACGAACTGCTGGACGAACAAGACGAATATCTGCATGCACCCAAGAGTACAATTAAAATTCTTGATAGAATAAAGCACAGCAACATTATGAACAAGAACAATAAACAATAATGTGGTCAAAGAGTTTACCAATAGCACCCCACTGCTCGCCATCCGGTAGAACCAAATCCGGATCACCTCGGAAATCCATACCCACATATGGATACTCAGAAAACGCCATCTCCTGGCACTCGAACCACCTAAAGAAGGCCTCAGTGAAAGTAATCTGAGGTTGACCTGCATGCCTAGACATGTGGTCAACCCACCTCTGCATGCGTGGCTCGGTCGGAGAAGGCAAGTCAAGTATGATGTACTGAGGCTGCATCAGTGGGATTTTCTCCAAGGCAAAGGCAGTCAGAATAGAACCAAATCCAAAGTTCTTCAGCTTCCCGTCCTTTATCTTGGTCAATTGACTTTTCATCTGAACAAGTACTGCATCACACTAGTTGAATACTTTCGGTTGGAGACACTCCAAGGCGTGCTGCATATAGTACCTGTTGGCAACATGTAAAGCTGCGCTACTGGCCATCCTACCAATAGTAAACAGAATGGACCTGAGAGCCCGATCAGTAATCTCACGGATAACAATTTTGCCGTCTCTGCTCGGCTGAGAACCTTCCCTGCAATACTGGCGGACATAATCTCTGGTGGAATCAGTCCCCCGGGCCGTACCTGATAAGGAAACGAAGGCACCACGTCTTGACAACCCAGTCAAGAAGTACATGTCCTCTATGGTCAAGGGGATGGTCTTCCCCCTAATCTGGAATACTTGGTTAACAGGATCCCAAGCATCAAGCATATACTGCAGTAAAGAAATCTGTGCTCTCATACTAGAGATCCGGAAGAACTTCAGCAGGCCACAGTTCTGCAGCGCGTTCACCGTGACCGGGTCATGGAGGGCAATCATGTCCTCCTCTTCATGTTCTCGTTCTCGCCATGTAAGGGACATTTTGCTCAAGTCACCCTGCAAAGCAAACAAGAGAGAGAATGAGTTCCTGTTTTGATGAAAAACTGGCGAAAAAATCATCAAAAATAACCTCGAAACTCAGTCCTTTTGAGCCCAGCGCAGGCAGGAAGTCTCCCACTTGCGCTGAGGGTCAGGCAGCTTGACCTTCAGCGCAGGTTTCGAAAGGGAAACCTGTGCTGATCCTAGAGCGCCCTGGCAAAACCCCAGGGGCTCAGAAAGACTGGAAAACAGGCAAAAAACAGGAAAAGGAAACCATGAAAAGAAAGAGCTAGGGTTCAGCTCCTACCTGGTCCAGACAGCGCCGAAAATCGTCCGCAGAATCTCCCGGAATCGGCTGGTGAAAATCAAGGGGGAAGAGGCACCTCCAGAGCTCCAACAAACCAAATGCAAATGAAATGGTAAATGAGAGGTAAAAACACCTTTTAATGGCTTTTTACATAGTACAAAGTGAAATATTAGGGTTATAATCTCATTTTCATGCAAATATTATCCATTTCTAACATAGTTTGTTGCAGCAATTGAAAAATACAGTACTACATTTGAAAAGAGAAAAGCTAGTAATGGTAAAAAATCAAAAATTTGACCACAATTCGAGCAGTTTTACCGCGGAATTTATGCTCGTTAAAAAATAGAAAAGCGAGATCCGAGCAGTTTTAGCGTCATAGTTCATGCTCGTTAAAAAATAAACATAAGCTTTTGAGCAAGAGTTTCCTCCAGAGTTCAAGCTCATTAAAAAATGAACCTATTCCGGTAAATAACCATTGTGATCGTAAATTTATTAGCCATAAAAGCCTTGGTCGTGTTTGCACCCGCCACCTCCATTTCATTTGGCCAATTGTTCACCTCCATATGATTGTTTACCCATTTTGAGGAACAGCTGCGAAGAGTGATTTCACTTAGCCATCCTTGTGACACTGCCGTGATTGGAAAATTCCAACCTGTACCTGGAATCCACTGCTATCCCTGTTTATCACTCGTTCCTCAAAAGATGAGTCTTCTTTGAGCTCTTTTCATTTGACTCGTAAAATATGAAAAGTTTGCCGAGTTTTGGCCTTCCAGCTCGTTAAAGTGACCGGAAGAGCTATCCCTCCTCTAGATTTTAATCTTTTTGGACCTGAGGGATTATTACACAAAAAGGTCGAGCGCTTGTTTTATTCGGCTCGTTAAAATTATCGAAAACTCATCCCTTCTGTATTGTTTTATACTTTTTCGGACTTAAGGGATTAGATGACGAAAAAGGAATTTTGGAGTTAACTTTCTGTACCTTTTCAGACTCTCTAAAAATGAAAAGGACCGAGTTGTCTTTGTCGCTAGACTCGTTAAAATGATTAAATAGCGACAAACTTGTCTTTAGACGAGAACGAGTTTCCCTATCGCTAGGCTCGTTAAAACATAGCGATGGGCTTGCCCGAAGGGCAGGTTATAGAACAAGCATATGTTATCCTCCACAAGCTTGACTAAAATAAAGAGGTATTGGTCAGAAATGACTAGGGAAAAATTGGGAGAACCTCAAAGCTTTGATGGTAGCAAGTCACTCTTGAACATGACACTTTGTCCTCCGTATCACATCGGGTTGGGTTGTTTCATTCACCGGTCTCATCACCATGGTCTTCGCCAAACCATCCGTATTTGGGGTAATGCTACCGATCCATCACATCAGTGTCGTTATATGTTCAAGAGATGTGTTCAGAAAGAGTCAACCGTGTCCCATCCACTGCCATACATTATCCTTCATCCACCCATGATCGCCACCCTGAATCATATTTCACAGATTGTTTTCACCTCCACTAAAGTCATTAGCTCCGTTCCGTGTCACTGATGTGGGATCCATTAAGGCCCTCCTTTGACGGATCGCTTCTTGTCGACTTCAGCTCATTATCTAAGAAGTTGATCTAGGAACACCCCCCCAGTACTTTGAAGCTTGCATGCCTCAATGGCAAGTTTCTCACTTCCGGCGACAGGTATACATCAATGACCTCTGACCAGAAGATTTTGCGTGGTGTTCGACGCCAAGTCCTTTATTCACACCACGTGAATTGTACTGTAGTACCTTGAGGGTCATTGTCATTATTGGTGATTCCTCTCACGCTTGTTAACGGTTTACATTATTGACCGGTAATCAAGCGATGTATTTCCATGTTCGACTTCAGCGCAATTCTCACATGGATCGACTTGTACTTAGAGTGAAGATCGAACGAGATTGAAGACCCCGGATCTAGTTTCATCCATCCGGGCTGCGATATATATTCAGGAAATATAAAGACATTGGATATGTACACTATTGCAGCAGATGATCATCCTACTCAAAGGATGATAATTTCAGCAGAGAATTGTCAGTCTATAATCAGATGGTCGTCTGTTATGTGTACCAAAATGAATTTATAAAGCTGAGCATGGGAATGCCCGCCTCAGCTAGATCATGAAAGCAGAATGAAAAATAATGTATTGTATTGTATTTTATTGCAGGGCACCTCTCAGCGATTGAATGAACTTCGGATCCTCCTAATAAAGCATTTCACCCGATAAACGACCTCATACTTTAGGGGGCAACTGTTATAGACATTTTTGTGCCTAACAGCATGGAGCATGAAATGTCGATAATCTGAGGGATCCAAAGTCCCTAAACATGTTGTTCTTACCCTTAGAGGAACAAGGTCTGCAAACCACAGCACTGAAAATCAGTTCTCCACCTGAAAACACTCAAAAACAGGCTATTTCTGGATCATGTCAGCTGCTCCACTGAGCATCTGCGCTGAATGTCAACTGCTCCTCCTTGTACCTGTGCTGAAGGTCAAAACTAATGAAGGCTACCTGCGCTGGGCGAGATTGGCCAAGTGGCACAGTCATTCTGCAAGGTGTCAACTGCCCAGGAAGCTTCCAAACTGACACTTGGTTCAAGGAATTCGCCCTATGATGAGTAAGAAGGTCTTGATCTCCAAGTGGAAGCAAGATTCTCCAAGTGGACTCAAGAACTGAAGATTAACTAAAGTGGGAGAGGACACAAGTCAGCTTCAGGCCAGTCTCAAGATGACTCATCCTTTCTCCAAATCTCCTATATATAGAGCTCTCTCATGAGGTCTAAGGAGGCTGGAATTTTGTGCAAGTAAGGAAGTGCTGTTGGTTTGTGTATAGAGCTATTGGGTGTTTTGCTTGAAGGAGTTGAAGAGGAGATTTCTTTCAGCTGGGAGGTGTTGCTGGATTGGGCCCATTGTGGTTGTAACTCTCTCAGAACTTTACTTCTATTATCAATAAAGTATTTGAAGTTCTTCTATATGCATGTGTCTTTATGATGAATAGATGCTTGTATATTTGATTTATGCTAATCCTATAATCGATTATCGATGTATGCTTCTTGTAGTTTCCTCTTCTTGATCTTTTACAGGATCTGTGTGTAGCTGGGCCGGTGAAAGGGCAAGGAGCTAGGAGCAAGCGGCAAGGAGTGAAGACTGGATCGACTATTAGCGCAAGATAACGGTTAGTAGATCATCCTTTTCTTCCCTCTCTCATCTCATAAAGAAGAAACTTTGAATAGCTTTGCATTCAGTTGTTGCTGGAGTACTATCACCTTCAGAGTGGGATAGAGGCATTCTGCATTAGATACTTTTCCCCCCAACAACAGGGGGGAAAATGATGGTCATCTACAAGCTTCAAAGTCACATCAAGCGAGCCTAAGCGACAACCTGCCACACCAGTTTCAAAGTTGTAGCCGGAGACAAAGATGACCCTAAGCATGCCTTCAGTTGGTAATGCCTCTTCAAAGAATTTGGGGCACTTCCTCTAGCAGAAGACTTCAACTTCTTTCCAGTTTTGGAAGAGTTCAAGGAATTGCATTAAGCATTCCAGAGTTGTTGGTCATCCTTAAACCATCACAGGTTGAGACCTCCCTTTTCAGGTTGAGGTTCTCCTTTTATGCGAGGTGATACCTCCCTTTATTGGTTGAAGGTTTCGCTCTTCAAAACATCAAGAGCACTTCCTCTAGCAGAAGACTTGAGCTTCATGCCAGACTTGGAAGAGTTATAGGAACTGCACTAAGCATTATAGTGTTGGTGGTCATCCTTAAACCACCACCCTTTATACCAACATTTTGGAGAGCACATTCAACCTAGTGCTTCCATGCATTTTTTCACATTTTGTATTATAGCTCTCTTCTTGGACTCATACATAACCCTTCGGATTAAGGGGGGGAATGTTGGACACCTAATCCTCTATGGGTTAGTGTGGAAGCGGAATAGACTAAGGAAGTCCAAGAGACCTTGGGATGTGGAACCCAACGGTCACACCTTGTACTATAAATGTATATCATTTGTTAACAAAAAATGTACTCTCATGTTCTATCTTTCATACTCCTTCTGCAATGTGTGTATTTAACATATAATATGTGTAATAAAGTATGTGCAAGAATATTCATATTGTATCTTTTCTTTTCAAGAAATAAAATGAAATGAAATATACACTTATCTTAACTACAATACCCATGACCTGGGAAATGGTTTGGTCTCAACAAAGGGCATTTGGATTCTTTGACATTTTGAAAGTGACTATATTCACTATGTCATCAAATCCACATATGCCTCCTTTTGACCATTTACTTATTCCTTCACTGGGAAATTACTTTTGTTGTTCTCTTAAATGATGTTTGTTGTGCTCTTAAATGGCGACTCCAACAATTATTTTTTCTTTGCTCTTAAATGGCCTTTGCTGGGAAATTACTTTTGTTGTGCTCTTAAATGGCGGCTTCAGCAATTACTTTTTCTTTACTCTTAAATGGCGGCTCCACTGACCATGAACCAAAGCATAAACCGGGTATGGAAAGAAGACATTATGGTGGCTCCCAAGTTCTATAGAAGCTCTGACATATGTCCTTTGCCTCGCCATCAATCTAGGAAACAACCCACAACTGGTAAGTAAAACAAAAGAACAATTATCAAGAACTAAACCCTAACTAAATTCTAATCCAAATGTCATGTAATAAACGATAAATAAATTTTAATTAATATTCTTTGTATAAAATAAACGTGAAATAGGGATGTTACATACTCCCCCCTAAAGAGAACACTATCTCTGGTGTTCATCTATCATTGGGAATTAATTTCTACTCATTATAAAGAATCCAAACAACTGAAAATGAGATCCTTTCCCTTCAAAATGAAGGATTCCATTTCCAATGAATACCAATAGGAAAAATAAATAATGTTGATCTATAGTCATAAGCATTTATAACTACAAAACAAAGCAATTTCTACTTTCCATAACTTAGCCACTATTCAATTATATAGAAACAAAACAAAATCTCTATACCAACTTACCATTACTTACCAATTACTCTTACAAGTCATGGTCACTTTTACGCAAGCACTTCAATAGTGATTGGACGACCCATCAACACTCCATGGTAAGTAACATGTAATGTATGACTAACAAATTCAATCACATTAGTCACAACATTTTTAATCAAATGAAATACTTTTAACTATCAATCAATTATGCAATGACAGGTGATATTTAAATCACAATACTTTTACAAGTACTTAGAGAGCACTAACACTCTAATCATCCAGATGGTAAATCATTGCATGACCTGCAAACTATCTTATCTCCCTCTAAAGACATGCACATGGTACTTCTAAAAGTACCCAAAGAGCACCTAGCTCTCTAATCATCAAAATAGTCAATAACTGCACCAAGTGAAAATTGTCTTAGCCCCTACTAAGACGATCACAAGATTGGAAATGTAATAAAGGAACTAAAATTCCAATAACTCCTTACTGAGCACTAAACTCCTTTTGTGTTAAGAAGTGCATAACATATTTTTAAAAATTATATATAAAATTCATTTTTAACACAACACATAACTAATTAATTAGTTTGTTCTCTTATGAGAACTATAGTGGTAAAGGAATTCTCCTCCCAACCCATGGGAACAGATTTTCACAACCAGATCAAGTCATTTACGCATCTAGACAATTCTTTTATAGAGACTATAGTGGGTCTAGTATGGAATTCCACTGGCCAACCGGCTCAAGAGTTCCAATGACCACATAGGGTCCAATATAGGATTCCTCTTGGCAGCGTCCTACCTATTCCTCTGACAACATCCCGTCTATGAGGAGTTTTGGGCCTCCTCCAACAAGCTCGAAATCAACAAAGTTGTCTCACGCTTTTTACCCTCTTCACCATCTTGGCCAAATCTTTTCCCTTACTGAGACCATTCATCTCGAGGGAGAGGAAATCTGGGCAGGCAAGTTCCATGAACCCCTCTAGGCAGGCAACCGTCATCAACCCAAGGCCTTATGGCCTTTCACAATTGTCGACAATTGTCTGGCATGTTAAATTTATCTTTTAGCATTCTTTTCCACAATAATTTACATAATGAACCATATGCACATTATCATTAATAAAATAAACATGCATGTACACCATTCATTTACACTTAACCCTCAACATGGGTCCACAATATCTAGATTAACAGGAAACATAACTAACATACATGTTGTATGCATTCTGATTTTCCAAGTAACACAATCATGCATATCATATAACATTATACTTTCTCATTTAAGGTTGCAATTCACATTTCAACATTTTACCTTGACATGTTTTCTTGTTGCCATTAAGCTACCACTACTTAATCCCATTAGCAATGTTAGTCATAAATATGCATCATTTAACAAGTATTCACTTTCCAAATCATTTCCAATTTTCACAGTGTATCGTCATCGACATACCGATATATGAAGTAACTACCATAATCACTTGTTTATGAATTGTAATAAGCTTAAATCAAATTCAATTCATGCATATAACTTTTATTAGTTAGTCGTGCAACACTAACCAATCACAGCTACCAACCATCTTAATGCATCCATGACAAGACTTTTTCAACAACTAGTTATTACAATCAAGTCTCACTACTTGACTCATTGTTTATTTTCAATATCTAAAGGGGTTCTTCCAGTGTCCTTTTAAAACACTCTATTGCCCTATTCAAGGAAATTCCCCATTTTTTACATTCATGCATTCACTCATTAAAAGTAGTGCATTGTAACGTCTGTCATGTTCATTAAATGTATCATTAATATTTCCATATTTGTAAAATTTGGTAGTTAATTGTCACTTTCCTTAGTGAGTGTTCAAGATTATTCATAAGTGTGAAAAGGGTTTTATTGTCTTTTATCCTCATCAGGATTCAAATGTCATGAACATAGTTTTGCAACAAACTTTATTACTTACTACTCGTAGTTACAAACATGAATCACACATATCATGTAAAAAATAGTCTACTGCATATATCAATATGTAGGTGGTTAGACTCATACCTGATTTGATGCTCACTAGTAGCATACCTCGATTTCCTTTTTTTTTCTTAAAAATTCCCAAAGCTTCTAGTGTTGCAACCTTTAGCTCTAATACCACTTGTAACATAACCCAGTAACCTCACATGAAAATGCAGGGAGTTATAATTTTTTTACACAAATTACTCACAGGTAATTATACAAATCACTATTCCATATTCCTCATTAACCATTAGATATAATTTTCATTAGTACATAAAGTAACTTTCAATAGAAGACAGTAACTTGCATGACCATTAACAACTATTGTTGTAGTATTTTTGTTGTATATTAACATAAATTGTCTGATGAACCTTGCATTCATTTCATGATTCCCTTAACCAAATTAATTAATAACATACTTGGTATTATGGATATCACTTCACATAAGGAATAAACATCATCAAACTAACACAATAATCACTCATATCGTTGAACACTAATATACCCTGAAAACCCCGTTGGATGAAAACCAACAAATGTTTAATTTTGTTATTAAACGCTTGTGAGGGTGTTCACCCCTCACTCAATGGCTTATAAGGGAGTCCATCCCTTAGCCATTGTTACAAAATATTACAATGAAATATCATTAAAATACCACATATCTATCTAAAAGCTATTACAATTGTCACGAAAGCATTTACCTACATATCACCACTCTCTACATCCTTGTGGCATGATTGCTCCATCAGTGCACCATCCTGCAACTTGTACTCATGAGCATGGACTGTTAGATCCTTATCTACCACAATGTTAAACATAATTTGTCTTTGGTACAAACCGTCATCGTTTCCTTACATTGTTGTCGTCAACAAGCTTTAGTAACAAGATTAGATAAAATATTAATCAATCAATATATAGTCTCTAAAAGAGATATTTTAACATCTATTCATGTGAACCCATGAGATGTAAATATAATATCACAACATGCTTCTTCTAACAACATTGTGCATGTATAAACAAAAAATTATCAAGCATGTCAAAATAATTACCACGTTACTATGATCATTGTCGCACCAACACGCGTTCATATCCAAAGGATACTGTTGTGACCATTCATATTCCATTTAAAGGATACTAACAACTTATCTTTGCTTTACATGCATGTAATTAGATAAAAACTTATTCAAGGGAGCTAACCCCTTAGCTTCTTCTTTGTGTGTGTAAGTAAGTAATCTTTCCAATACAATAGATATTATTATAAGGGAATACTAACATGATAGATGTCATTATTGTACACACAAATGCAAGTCCATTTTCCGAAAAGCATCTTTTCCAAGACAGAGTTATTTATAAAATCTATTGTATGCACAAAGACATGTGTTGCTCTAAAACAAAACTAATGTGTTAATCATTATTTCTTGCATGTGCATAAGTAATTACTTGTTTTGCTTTCGAGGATCTAACACAATACTTACTCTTTTCTGCACACAAATCCATGTTTCTCTTTTAAAATATATAACACAATAGTTCTACAAATGCATGCATGTAGTCAACTATTGTTTCTATGCTTCTACATATGTGTTCTTTTCACATAGTTATTTTCAAGAACCCAACATAGTTTCTCTATCTTTCTATGTACAAAGCCCTTATTAATTTGTTTCTAGGAAAGTATCATAACAAAGTTCTCATTCATTTGTTTTTAAGAAAGTATCATAACAAAGTTCTCATGCATTTGTTTTCGAGAAAGTATCATATTCAACCTTTCTTTTGGGCATAAGAACTAAAATAATAATAATGTTAAGCTTTTATGCATTAAACCATGCAATTAAAACAAACTAACCAATATAAAATACACAAATCATTTATCTTTTCTTCAACAAATACTGATGTCCTATAAAGACATAAGGTAGTTATTAAAACTACATATTTCAAAAGAAAATCTCATTTTCCAAGAAAAATAATCTAATTAACTTTTCTCTTTTAGTTTTCACCACTCATAGAAATATTTCACAAATTCCCTCTTTGATCTATATTCACTTCCAAGAAAATAAATTGGATTTTTCATTATTTCATACACTAGTAAGAAATCTATTTTTTTAAGAAAAGATCATGCATCTTATCTTTCCTTACATATATGCAATGTTATATAAATACAAGTAAAGTTATTTATCTTTTAATGCCTTAGTTATATAATAACAATCTTTATCTACATGTAATAATATATTTTCTTTACTAAAAAAGCTAACATGAAATTTGTAACCACAAAATCCAGATCTTTTTCGCTTATCTTGCATTTCAAGAAATCACAAATCTACTTAGTTCTTAACACACAAAATTCATATATGATATGTGTAATAAAGTATATGCAAGAATATTCATATTGTATCTTTTCCTTTCAAGAAATAAAATGTAAATGAAATATATACTTATCTTAACTACAATACCCATGAACTGGAAAATGGTTTGATCTCAACAAAGGGCATTTGGATGCTTTGACGTTTTGCAAGCGATTATATTCACTATGTCGTCAAATCCACATATGCCTCCTTCAGAGCATTTACTTATTCCTTCGCTGGGAAATTACTTTTGTTGTGCTCTTAAATGGCGACTCCAGCAATTATTTTTGCTTTTCTCTTAAATGGCCTTCGCTGGGAAATTACTTTTTTGTGCTCTTAAATGGTGTTTGTTGTGCTCTTAAATGGCGGCTCCAGCAATTACTTTTTCTTTGCTCTTAAATGGAGGCTCCACTGGCCATGAGCCAAAGCATAAACTAGATATGGGAAGAAGACATTATGGTGGCCCCCAAATTCTAGAGAAGCTTTGGCATATGTCCTTTACCTCGCCATCAATCCAGGAAACAACCCACAACTAGTAAGTAAAACAAAAGAACAAATTTCAAGAATTGAACCCTAACTAAATTTTAAACCAAATGTCATGTAATAAAGCATAAATAAATTTTAATTAATATTCTTTGTGTAAAATAAACATGAAATAGGGATGTTACATACCCCCCCCCCGCACATTAAAGAGAACACCATCCCCAATGTTCATCTATCATTGGGAATAAATTTCTACTCGTTATAAAGAATCCAAACAACTAAAAATGAGATCCTTTCCCTTCAATATGAAGGATTCCATTTCCAATGAATACCAATAGGAAAAAGAAATAATGTTGATCTATAGTCATAAGAATTTATAACTGCATAGAAAAAGCAATTTCTACTTGCGATAACTTAGCCACTATTCAATTATATAGAAACAAAACAAAATCTCTAGACCAACTTACCATTACTTACCAATTACTATTACAAGTCATGGTCACTTTTATGCAAGCACTTCAATAGTGATTGAACGACTCATCAACACTCCAGGGTAAGTAACTTGTAATGTATGACTAACAAATTCAATCACATTAGTCACAACATTTTTAATCAAATGAAATACTTTTAACTGTCAATTAATTATGCAATGACAAGTCATATTTAAATGACAGTACTTTTACAAGTACTTAGAGAGCACTAACACTCTAATCATCTAAATGATAAATCATTGCATGACGCACACACTATCTTAGCTCCTGCTAAAGACATGCACATGGTACTTCTAAAAGTACCCAAAGAGCACCTAGCTCTCTAGTCATTAAAATAGTCAATAACTGCACCAAGTGAAAATTGTCTTAGCCCCTACTAAGATGATCACAAGATTGGTAATATAATAAAGGAACTAAAATTCCAATAACTCCTTACTCAGCACTAAGCTCCTTTTGTGTTAAGATGTGCATAACATATTTTAAACAATTATATATAAAATTCATTTTTAACACAACACATAACTAATTAAATAATTTGTTCTCCTATGAGAACTATAGTGGTAAAGGAATGCTCCTCCCAACACATGGGAACTGATTTCCACAACCAGATCGAGTCATTTTTGCATCTAGACAATTCTTTCATAGAGACTATACTAGGTCTATTATGGAATTCCATTGGCCAACCAGCTCAAGAATTCCAATGACCACATAGGGTCAAATATAGGATTCCTCTTGGCAGCATCCTGCCTATTCCTCTGGCAGTGTCCCATCTATGAGGAATTTTGGGCCTCCTCCAATAGGCTCCAAATCAACAGATTTGCCTCATGCTTTTTACTCTTTTCACCATCTTGGATAACTCTTTTCCCTTACTGAGATCATTTATCTCTAGGGAGAGGAAATCCGGGAAGGTAAGTTCCATGAACCCCTTCAGGCAGGCAACCGCCGTCAACCCAAGGCCTTATGGCCTTTCACAATTGTCGACAATTCTCTGGCATGTTAAATTTATCTTTTAGCACTCTCTTCCACAATAATTTACATAATGAACCATATGCACATTATCATTAATAAAACAAATATTCATGTACACCATTCATTTACATTTAGCCCTCAACATGGGTCCACAATATCTAGATTGACAAGAAACATAACTAACATACATGTTGTATGTATTCTGATTTTCCAAGTAACATAATCATGCATATCATATAACATTATACTTTCTCATTTACAATAGAAATTCACATTTCAACGTTTTACCTTGACAAGTTTTATTGTTTTCATTAAGCTACCACTACTTAATCCCATTAGCAACGTTAGTCATAAATATGCATCATTTAACAAGTATTCACTTTCCAAATCATTTCCAATTTTCACAGTGTATTGTCATCAATATACCAATATATGAAGTAACTACCATAATCACTTGTTTACGAATTGTGATAAGCTTAAATCAAATTCAATTCATTCATATAACTTTTATCAGTTAGTCATGCAACACTAACCAATCATAGCTACCAAACATCTTAATGCATCCATGATAAGACTTATCCAACAATTAGTTATTACAATCAAGTCTCACTAATTGACTCATTGTTTATTTTCAATATCTAAAGGGGTTCTTCCAGTGTCCTTTTAAAACACTCTATTTTCCTATTCAAGGAAATTCCCTACACTTTACATTCATGCATTCACTCATTAAAAGTAGTGCATTGTAACTTCAGCCGTGTTCATTAAATGTATCAATAATATTTCCATATTTGCAAAAGTTGGTATTTAATTGTCACTCTCCTTAGCGAGTTTTCAAGATTATTCATAAGTGTGGCAAAGGTTTTACTGTCTTTTATTCTCATCAGGATTCAAATGTCATGAACATAGTTTTGTAGCAAACTTTATTACTTACTTCTCCTTACAGTTATAAACATGAATCACACATATCATGTCAAAAGTAGTCTACTGCATATATCAATATATAGGTGGTTAGACTCATACTTGATTTTATGCTCACTAGTAGCATACCTCGATTTATGTTTTTTCTTAAAAATTCTCAAAGGTGCTAGTGCTACAACATTTAGCACTGACACCACTTGTAACATAACCCGGTAACTTCACATGAAAATGCAGGGAGTTAGAATTTTTTTACACAAATTACTCACAGGTAATTATCCAAATCACTATTCCATATTCCCCATTAACCATTAGATATAATGTTCATTAGTACATAAAGTAGCTTTCAATAGAAGACAGTAACTTTCATAACCATTAACAACCACTGTTGTAGTATTGTTGTTGTATATTAACATAAATTGTCTCATGAACCTTGCATTCATTTCATGATTCCCTTAACCAAATTAACTAATAACATACTTGGTATTATGGATATCACATCACATAAGGAATCAACATCATCA
This sequence comes from Pinus tabuliformis, assembly GCA_031772625.1. NCBI lineage: Eukaryota > Viridiplantae > Streptophyta > Pinopsida > Pinales > Pinaceae > Pinus > Pinus tabuliformis. The sequence continues at coordinate 298,312,685 of CM062818.1, forward strand.
AACTAACACAATAATCAATTATATCATTGAACACTGATATACCCTGGAAACCCCGTAGGGTGAAAACTAGCAAACGTTTAATTTTATCATTAAATGCTCGTGAGGGTGTTCACCCCTCACTTAATGGCTTATAAAGGAGTCCATCACTTATCCATTGTTATAAAATATTACAATGAAATATCATTAAAATACCACATACCTAGCTAAAATCTATTACAATTGTCACAAAACCATTTACCTACATATCACCACTCTCTACATCCTTGTGGCATGATTGCTCCATCAGTGTACCATCCTGCAACTTGTATTCATGAGCATGGACTGTTAGATCCCTGTCTACCACAATGTTAAACATAATTTGTCTTAGGTACAAACTGTCATCTTTTCCTGTCATTGTTGTCGTCAACAAGCTTTGGTAACAAGATTAGATAAAATATTAATCAATCAATATTCAGTCTCTAAAAGAGATATTTTAACATCTATTCATGTGCACCGATGAGATGTAGATATAATATCACAACATGATTCTTCTAACAACATTGTGCATGTATAAACAAAAAATTATCAAGCATGTCAAAATAATTACCATGTTACAATGATCATTCTTGCACCAACACGCGTTCATATCCAAAGGATACCATTGTAACCATTCATATTCCATTTAAAGGATACTAGCAACTTATCTTTTTTTCCATGCATGTAATTAGATAAAAACTTATCCAATAGAGCTAACCCCTTAGCTTCTTCTTTGTGCATGTAGATATTATTATAAGGGAAGACTAACATGATAGAAATCATTATTGTACATGCAAATGCAAGTCCCTTTTCCGAAAAGTATCTTTTCCAAAATAGAGTTATTTATAAAATCTATTGTATGCACAAAGACATGTGTTGCTCTAAAACAAAACTAATGTGTTAATCATTATTTCTTGCATGCACATAAGTAATTTATTGTTTTACTTTCAAGGATCTAACGTAATACTTACTCTTTTTTGCACACAAATCCATGTTCCTCTTTTAAAATATATAACACAATATTTCTACAAATGCATGCATGTAGTCAACTATTGTTTCTATGCTTCTACATATGTGTTCTTTTCACATAGTTATTTTCAAGAACCCAACATAGTTTCTCTATCTTTCTATGTACAAAGTCCTTATGAATTTGTTTCCAAGAAAGTATCATAACAAAGTTCTCATTCATTTGTTTTGAAGAAAGTATCATAACAAAGTTCTCATGCATTTGCTTTTAAGAAAGTATCATAGCAACCTTTCTTTTGGGCATAAGAACTAAAATAATAATAATGCTAACCTTTTATGCATTAAACCATGCAGTTAAATCAAACTAACCAATATACGATAAACAAATCATTTATCTTTTCTTCAACAAAGACTGATGTCCTATAAAAACAGAAGGTAGTTATCAAAAATACATATTTCAAAAGAAAATCTCATTTTTCAAGAAAAATAACCTCATTAACTTTTCTCTTTTAGTTTTCACCTCTCATGGAAATATTTCATGATAGGCTATCATGACACATAGGAAATAGTTAAGTATAAGTTGGTCTAATGTAGATTTAGGTAAAGTGTGTTTCTTTACTATGTACATTTGTAACTTACAATCCGACGGTCACGATATGTTCTAGACATGAAGTGATCTGATGGTCCATTCTCTCCTCTGTATTACTGACACTTGATTTCTGGCTTAACACTCGATTGGTCCATGATATCTATTTAAAAAGCATGGAGGTTCATTTGTAGGCTAACCGTTCATGAGAGAAGCTTATGTAAATTTTCATTCTTTTACTAATAAATTGTTTGAAGTGGCCACATTAGCTCAAGCTGTGGACTGTTTGCCTCTTTGAGGGTTTTAACCACATCAAGAATACTGGTGTATTGATTTGTAATCTGTTTTTGAGTGGTGTCCTTTGGTTTTCTATCTGAGGAACTTACCTTGTAAATTCCTACATGGTATAAAAGCTATTTGAGGGTCGCATCTGTTAGTGATCCAAATCTGAAGTCGGTACAACTGCATCCGACTGTCGTTTCCTAGATCTATTGTTTGTAACTGCTTTTAGGCTGAGAGGACTACGATATTGTGTTAGGAGCATATGTTCCAGTGAGTAACCCCTTTCATTTCACGTGAAAAAGTTTCTGGTAGCCCTAGCTACGTCACTTTTAAGATCTGGAGGTATACAGTCTTTATTTACAATTCTAGCTATTCATCTCTATTTATTTCGGTTTACTTAGCTTTCTATTTTTTATTACCAGATCTATAGCTTTCATTTCTATGTATTCTATTTGCCCCGTGACTCTGTGCAATCTGGGAAAATTAGAAACAGAAAGGAAGGATTTTTCTCATGCATATGCTATTTCCGCTGCGCCTTAGTGTGATATTGGAAAATCAAAAACATTGAAGAAAATATTTAGTTTTCAGCTAAAGCTAACTTCAAGCCGTAAGGTTTTTTTTTTTTTTGCATGTCCATTTTGAGTTTTGTGGTTTTTGTTTTTAGGCAAAAAATAGCTTTTTCGAGTAAGCATGCACCCCAAAGCTTCAATAACTAAAAAAAAAAAAACATTTCCTCTTTTCCAAAAATTACAAACTGTTTAAACTAGCTCACTTGGTCCAAAGTTACTTTATGAGAATAGAGATCTTGAGTTCAAGTCTTTCTTTTTGTTGAGTTACTTTTTCAAAAATCACATGTAACTTATGTCTTAAAGTTACTTTATGTAAAAGAGTTCTCACCCATTATAAAAAGTGAGTCACTTATAATTCGAAAGTCTCTTTATCTTTTATTTAAATTACAATTTAGTGGGTAGCTCATAAAGTACCATTGTAAAAGTGACTTTCACTTATTTATAAAAGTGATACACATAAATCTTTTTTCTTTAAAGTGAGCTAATTAGATTAAGTTTGGAAGGGGGGGGGTGGGTGGGGGGTTGGGGTTGGGGGTGTAGGGGGGGATTTTTTTTAAATATAACATTATCATTCATTTCCGCACATTCGCACACTTCGTTGGCATCTTCAACAATTTTTCTTCAAAAAGCCACAACTTCTTCATCTGGAAGCCGTTTTCAAAGCCGTTTTTTTAATCAACCTAATTTTTTGAGATCTTTCCATTGGAACACTTAGTTTCAGCATCTACAGCTTCAGTTTCTGTTAAAATGTAAATTCCATGCCAAGTTATTCTTGACAACACCAACTACTTCCAACGGTGGTCCTACATTGTGGATTTACTTAGAAGTAAAGGTCTTTACAGAATAGCCTCAGGCCAAGAAACTAAAACTCAAGATCAAGATAAGGTAGCCAAATGGGAATATAGGCAAGATCAAGCACGTGGGTTGATATGGATGTCTATTTCTCCAGATCTTAGATTCCATATTGCAGAACTTGATACTCCTAATGAAGCAATGAAATAGTTCACTAAATTTTTTGGAATTAAAAATGAAATTAGAGCCCATCAACTCAAAAATGAGTTGTTTACGTTGGACCCCAATAATTTTTCTTCCATTGAATATTTTTTTTCCAATTTCAAGACCCTTAGACTTCTCTTGGAAAGTGTTAAGGTTAAGAAAGAAGATGGTAGCCTTATCTATTCCATTCTTACTAAGTTGGGACCAACCTACTCTGTGTTATTTCTACCTTCCATTCTACTAGAGAAGCCTTTATTTCTCAAGGACAAGACTACAAGTCCCCCTCCTTGGATGCCTTTTGTGATTATTTAATAAGAGAACAAGAAAAGCTTTTATATCTTGGTCTTCTTAATCTTGGAAACTCTTCTAAGAAAGCCTTAGCTGCCCAGCAGCAACCAAATTCAAAGAATCCTAAGAAGCAGTATCCTAAAAGGAATGGTCCTAAGAAATTTCAGTCTCAAAATGAAAAATCATTTCAACAAAATGATAAGGCAAATAAAAACAAAGGGAAGAAGAATGATAGACATTGCCACTTTTGTAATCGAGATTGCCACTTAGAATCCTAATGCTTTAAGAAGATGGAAGCCTTGGAAGCAACAATGAAGAAGCATAACATCCATTTGGAGCACTCTTCAATTTCAACTTCATCTTCAGGAATAACACTTTTTTCATGTGGTTGTCAAGCATATCGGTTTGGTTATGCACTAAATGTATCTTCTTCTTCTCATTCACATGAGTGGCTCATTGATTCTGGAGCTTCTTATCACATGGCCAAAAACAAAGCCATGTTTTCTTCTTTAAATGATTGTAACACTAAAAAAATATTTATGTTGGTGATGATAGATCTCTTAGTGTTGTAGGGACTGGAACTGTTCATCTAGACAATGGTCAATTCAATGATGTATTATGTGTTCCAACCTTATCATGCAACCTTCTATCTGTATATCAGATAACTCATTTAGATGAAGGTAAAATCGTTCATTTTCACCTCACAATGTTGTAATTAAGAACCTAAGAGATCCTAGACAGATTTTAGCTACTAGCATTATTGATGATTCTACAAGGTTGTATAAGTTTAACAACTTTGGGTTATCAAATCTTCCCTTGGTATTTGTTTCTCATAATGATGGAGTGAGCAAACTTTGGCATGAGCGATTTGGTCACTTAAACTATCGCTCCCTTCAGAATCTATGTAAATAAAATATGGTGATAGTTCTTCCAATGGTATCTTGCGGAGATGGTGTTTGTTATGGATGTGTACTCGGAAAACATCATCGGGATAGTTTTGAAAAATGTGCCTCTTGGAATGCCTCAGCCATTTTATAGCTTGTGCATAGTGATTTGTGTGGTCCACTTCTAGTTGTTTCATTCTTTGGCTACAAGTATTTCTTAACTTTCATTGATGATTTTTCCAAACGCACTTGGGTATACTTCTTAAAACTCAAGAGTGAAGTATTTAACATGTCCTTGGTCTTTAAGTCCTTTGTTGAAAAACAATTTGGACATCAAACTCTTAAGCTAAGATCTGATAATGGCGGAGAATATGTTAACAACAAATTCATTAACTTTTTCACTGAGAATGGAATTCAAATGCAACATATTGTTCCATATACTCCACAAGAAAAATGGTGTGGCTGAAAGGAAGAGTCACACCTTAAAGGAAATGGATAATTGTATGCTTCAATCTAAAGGACTTAGTCTTAATTTTTGGGCAGGAGCAATTAACTGTGCAAATTACATAGTAAATTGCACTCCTACTAAGGTTTTAAAGAATATCACTCCAGAAGAAGCATGGAGCTCAATTAAACCAGATGTAAGTCATTTTTGTATTTTTGGAAGTGAAGCATGGGCCCATATTCCAGATGAGAAACATAAATCTTTAGAACCTAAGAGTGAGAAACGTATTTTTGTTGGATATTTTGAAGATGTAAAAGGATATAGAATTATTCCACTTAAGTCCAAAAATGTTATCATTATAAGATATGTAAAGTTTGTTGAAAATATATCAGCCTACGAGCCTAGTTCAACGGATTTGCCACCTCTCTCTATCCCTTCTACTTCTAAAAATATTTCTTCTTCAAATGATGACAAAGAGGATGAAAATCCTCCCCCATCTTCTCAGGATCCTCCTTCAGCTCCTCAGCTTCCAAAATGGGTCTGTGGTACTCGAGATGCAACAGGTACTCTTTTCGGTGATCATATAGATCAGCGACGTACACGTTCTCAGTTCGATAGAGCCTCTTCTTTACCGGATCAAGCTTCAGTGAATTATGATTCTGAGACCTTTGCATAAGCTTCAGGCCATCTAGATTGGGACACAACCATGAATGAAGAATACCATTCATTATTGGCAAATGATACATGGGATCTTGTTCCTCTTCCAAAGGGATGAAAACTTGTTAGATGCAAATGGGTTTATAGAACCAAGTATGGACCAAATGGAAACTTTGATAAACATAAAGCTTGTCTTGTATCTAAGGGTTTTTCACAAGTTGAAGGCATTGACTATACTGAAACCTTCTCCCTTGTTGCCAAAATCAACTCTATCCGCCTTGTTCTTTCCCTTGCTACCTCTTTCAAGTGGGAAGTCCATGAGATGGATGTTAAATCTACCCTCTTTCATGGGGACTTGCATGAAGAAATCTATATGGAACAACCTACTAGCTTTATACAAACAAAGTCTAGCCTTGTATGTCAGCTTAAGAAATCCCTTTAGGGTCTCAAGCAAGCCCCTTGGGCTTGGTATACCAAAATTGTTAGGCCCCTATAATACTAGTGATTCCCCAATTACTATTATCATTGTATCCTTTATTGTTATTATTGTGCCCCTATTGTCCCCATATTGTTATTAGTATGCCCCATAGAAACCCACTATTGTTATTTTTGTGCCCTTATGTTATTATTGTTATGTTGGCTTGATTATATTGTGACCCCTTAGACTCCTATATATAGAAGGGAGGTTTAGTCATTTGTATCATCGAAGAAATGTTCATTTTTGTAATATAAAGAAGGTTGCCCCCTTGAAGAGGCTGAAATCTAAGGCGTTGATCTATCTTTTCTATCTTTTTGTGAGTTGGTTTCCTAACATTTGGTATGAGAGCTTTTGATTCTAGGGTTTCGCTGCTCCAAACAAGTCATCGTGGAATTTTCGCTATAAACTTTTTTATGCGATGTTTCAGAAACTACAAAAAAACACCCATTTGATCTGAAATCATTCTGAACTTCAGCTATGAATTTCAGAGCTTTTATCACTATATTTGCGGAGATATGATCTGAGGAAGTTAAGGTTTTTACAGATTCCCGATTTACATTCCAAACAGGTGACCTAGAGAAAATCGTCATAACTTGTGTTTTGAGAATCAGATTAAAACTTCATAAGAAGTTTTAGAAAGAGGATAGCCTGTAGTTTTCTTTGTATCAGTATCAGGTACTAAGGTCGAAACAGTGACATGTGGCACGTCGCACAAGTTCGCTCTATTGAACTAGTCTATAATCAGGTCACTGTGGGCGATTTGGCATAACTCTTCCTTGATGAATCCAATCTTGATCAGACTTATGGGATTAGCAAGAGGACTCAAAGGGCTACTACAGGATGAGATTTCAAATATTCAAGGTCCGTAGTTATAGAGATACAACAGATTCAATATCGAGCTCTTACAAAGTGAAAAAAAGGTGTGTAGTTTTTATAAAATTTTCATAAGATTGGTTTGAAAAATTAGTTTGAAGGAATTCAAAGGGAATAGTGAAGAATTATTAGCATTAATTAATGCCCCAAAGAAAGAAAATGGAAACACCTAGTAAACAACCTGAAAGCTCTAGCATGACTTGTGAAGAAGAGGAAGAAATGCAACATCATATATCAAAATTACAAGACCAAGTACAACAAATTCCACTCTCACTAAAGGTAAATGAAGCCAATATGAATGGTTTGGAAGCTAATATGAATGGAATGAAAGTTAATATGGATGGCATGGAAGCTAAGATGGATGGCATGGACGCTAAGATGAATGGCATGGACGATAAGATGGAAGAATTGAAGATAAATTTGAATAATTTGCTACAAGAAATGGTCACTAATGGTGAAAGGGTAATAAAGGAAACTCAAGATGAGCACAAAAGAAATGTTAATCATGATTTCATAGGCTTTAATGTTGGATTGAAGACCCACCATGTTCCAAAAATCGATATGAGGAAGTTTGATGGCAACGATCCCAGAACATGGATACTATAAATGGAGCAATTTATCAATCTCCATAATGTGCAAAACACACAAAAGTTACATATTACAACTTTATATTTGGAACCAAATCAGTTTGTATGGTATCAATGGCTTTGCTTTCGTAAACAAATTGTCACTTGGGCAATTTTTATGAGAGAAATGATAGCACATTATGAGGATACAAAAAGCAACACCTTTTTTAGCCAATTGATAAATCTCAAACAAAAGGGTTCAATGATGGAGCACATTGAGGACTTCCAAAAATTGAACATAAGGGTAAAAGATATTCTAGAGGAGCATAGGATTGATGTGTTCATAGGGACTTTAAAGGATAATATCCAACATGAGGTTCATCTTTGGGAACCTGATTCATTGGAGAAGGCATTCAGGTTAGCAAGAAAAATGGAAAGCAAAATTATGGCAACCAAGAAGCCTACCACTCACAACTATAAAGATGGAAGTGTTGTTGCCCCTAGCCTTCCACAACCTACAAGGTTGAAACCACAACAATTGGAAGAAAAAAGAGCAAAATGTCTTTGTTACAGTTGTGATAGCATATACACTAAAGGTCATAAGTGTGCTGAGAAGAAATTATTCTACATAGATTGTGAAGGGGAGGAAGAAAAGGAACAAAAAATTTCAAAAGAAGAGGATATACTCTAGGAACAAACCCTAGATAAAGAAGAAATGAATCCGACCATATCTTGTAATGCATTGGCTGGAATTACCACTCCTCAAACTATCAAGATAAAAGGACATATCAAAAAGAAAAAGGTAATAGTGTTGATTGATCCGGGAAGTACCCATAATTTAATTCATTGTAAGATGGCAAAGGAATTGAATTGCTTCCTATATCCAGCACTATAGTGTCAAGTGATGGTTGCAAGTGGAGGAACCATAAATTTCTCTGGAAAGTGCCATAATATCAAGCTATCCATGGGAGAATATGTATTGAATAGCCCAATCCTTTCCATTCCAATGGGTGTTGTTGATGTTGTACTAGGAGTCCAATGGCTACAATCCTTGGGTACAATATCTTTTAATTTTCAAGAAATTTTCATGAAATTTTGTGCGGAAGGAAAGGAAGTTGAATTAAGGGGCATTGTAGGTAAACCGGGAAAGATAATCAGCTCTAATGGTATGACAAATCTTCTAAAGAAGGAACAATGAGGTGTAATTGCACAATTATGTTCTCTAGAGGTTCCCACATCGAAATCATCTATTTCTCCAGATCTCCAAAAAGTCTTGGACAATCATTCCAAGACATTTGAGACTCACAAAGGTCTCCCATCTATTTGTGATCTTGATCATGTTATTCAAACAATTCCAAGAAGTGTTCCTCCAAACATCAGGCCGTACAGATATCCCTATGCCGAAAAGAGTGAAATTGAATGTATGGTTGCAGAAATGTTAGAGGCTGGTATAATTCAATCTAGTCAAAGTTATTTCTCTTCTCCAGTAGTATTGGTGCACAAGAAGGATGGATCATGTCGCATGTGTCTGGATTATAGGGAGCTCAAAAAGCTCACTATTAAAGATAAATTTCCCATTCCTGTCATTGATGAATTATTGGATCAATTTCATGGATCAATTTACTTCACCAAGTTGGATCTTCATTTAGGATATCACCAAAAGAGAATGAAGACTAAAAACATTTCCAAAACAACATTTAGAAATCATGAGGATCATTATGAATTTTTGGTCATGCCCTTTGGCCTTACCAATGCACCTTCTACATTTCAAGGTTTAACGAATTCCATTTTCAAACCCTTCCTTAGAAAATTTGTGTCAGTATTTTTTGATGATATACTAATCTACAGCAAGTCTTGGAAGGATCATGTTGAACATGTTGACAGGGTGCTCAAACTATTGGAGGAGAAACAATTATATGCAAAAAGCTCCAAATGTTTCTTTGGAGTACAAGAGGTGGAATATCTGGGTCATATTGTATCTCATGAAGGTGTTAAGGTAGACCTTAGCAAAATTAAAGGCATTAAGGAATGGAAAATCCCCACATCCATAAAGCATCTGCAAGGATTTCTCAGGTTGATAGGGTATTATTGCAAGTTTGTTAAGAATTATGGGAGAATAGCAGCACCTTTAACAACATTATTGAAGAAAGATGCATTTTCATGGACTCCAGAAGCAACAAAGGCCTTCGAACATCTTAAAGAGGCAATGTGCCAAGCACTAGTCTTAGCTATGCCGAACTTCACAAAAACTTTTATTGTGGAATATGATGCTTCAGGAAATGAAATTGGTGTCATTTTAATGCAAGATGAAAGACCCATTGCTTTCGAAAGTCATCCAATCAACGGAAAGTATTTACTTATGAGAAGGAAATGTTGTCAATACTACATGCACTTAAGAAATTGTGACCCTACCTAATGGGAAGACACTACAAGGTAAAAACGGATCATGATAGCCTTAAACACCTTTCAGAACAAAGATTATCCTCTGAAGAGCAACAAAAATGGGTCACAAAGGTGTTGGGTTATGACTTTGAAATCATCTACAAAAAAGGGAAGCAAAATGTTGTGGCAGATGCACTCTCAAGAAAGTATGAGGATGTTGAAGCATTGCTGTGCGCCATTTCTATTATCCAACTAGATTGGATAAATGAAGCAAGGGAGGAATGGAAGAATGACGAAGAAGTGTGGGCACTCATTCGAAAGTTACAACAAGATCCCAGTACATCTAGTACATTTAGCTGGAAAAATAATTCATTATGGTACAAAGATCGCTTATACCTATGTAAGAATTCCTAACTCAAACAAAAGGTTCTTATGGAATTGCACACTTCTCCCTTAGGAGGGAACTCAGGATTTTTAAAAACTTACCACAGGGTTAAGAAGTAATTTTTTTGGGATGGCCTTAAATCGGATATTCAAAAGTTTGTGGTAGAATGTTTGGTTTGCCAACAAAATAAAGTTGAAACAATTAAGACCCCAGGTCTATTACAACCTTTATCCATTCCAAACCAACGTTGGGAGGAGGTTTCAATGGATTTTATCACAGGTTTATCCAAGTCCGAAGGAAATAGTGTCATCATGGTGGTAGTTGACAGACTTACCAAGTATGCACACTTTTGTGCATTATCACATCCATTTAAAGCCAATACAGTTTCTACTACATTTATGCAAACAATTCAGAAGCTACATGGAAACCCAAAGATTATTGTAAGTGACAGAGATCCCACTTTCACTAGAAATTTTTGGACATAACTATTTTCTTGTCTCGGTACTCAGTTAGCTCATAGCTCATCTTATCATCCTCAATCTGATGGGCAAACTGAGATAGTAAACAAATGTTTGGAAGGATATCTTCATTACTTTCTATCTAATAAGTAGACACAATGTGTCAAATGGTTTCCTCTGGCTGAATGGTGGTATAACACTTCCTTCCATACTGTAGCAAAAATGACCCCATTTATGGCACTTTATGGATATCATCCACCATCCATCACATCATATTTAAGAGAAAATTCTAAGGTTCAAGTAGTGGAACATCACATCGAGCATCAACAACAAGTTCTCCAACTCCTAAAGGATAACCTCACGTTGGCGCAGAATAGAATGAAACAACAGGCATATCAACATCGTAGTGAAAGAAGTTTTGATGTAGGTGATTGGGTATTCCTACGACTACAACCATATAAACAAATGTCCCTAAACCAATCTAAGAAGGATAATAAATTATCACCAAAGTATTATGGTCCATACAAGGTGTTGCAAAATATTGGTACTGTGGCATACAAATTAGAGCTTCCTGCAGCTTCCCGAGTGCACCTAGTTTTCCATGTTTCATGTTTAAAGAAGGTTATAGATGACAAGCTCCCAGTTCGAACAATATTGCTAGAACTTGATGAGGAAGAAAAATCATATTGGAACCGGAAGCAGTCACAGAAACAAGAACTCAACAGCTATGAAATCGATCAATTTCGGAGTATCTCATTAAGTAGAAGAACTTATCCGCTGAAGATTCCACATGGGAGGATGAGAATTTTATACAGAAGCATCCAGAACTACTCAACCATTGAGTACAACGCTTTTCAGAAGGAGAGGGGCATGTTAGGCCCCTATAATACTAGTGATTCCCCCATTACTATTGTCATTGTATCCCTTATTGTTATTATTGTGCCCCTACTGTCCCCATATTGTTATTAGCATGCCCCATAGAAACCCATTATTGTTATTTTTGTGCCCTTATGTTATTACTGTTAATTTAGCTTGATTATATTGTGATCCCTTAGACTCTTATATATAGAAGGGAGGTTCAGTCATTTTTATCATCGAAAAATTGTTTATTTGTGTAATGTAAAGGAGGTTGCCCTGATCCGAATTGGATCCTTAAACATATTCCATGATTGTTTCAAATTATGTCAAGCTTCAAAATCTTCTGAATAACGAGCTTATCAGAAATGACCTCTAGACAATGGAAATTTGTGGCCAGCACGGAACAAAGAGGACCCTCGGTCAAAGCACACTGAACATTGGCCCATGGAGACTGCACATGGACACAAATTGGCAATCGAAAGCCCAGATCCAAAAACAGAGGCAGTTTTTGATACGCGATTAGCGATGTTATCACTCAGGTTGTTCCCCAAAAGTTGTAAGAAAAGGGAATACGGCCGAGGTAACCACAGACCAATCTTTTAGATGCAGGTTCTAGCCAATCTGCATCCAGACAGGGCTCTCTCTTTATGATTTAGCTTTGTTTTTCAAGGTATATTAGGCTAGTTATGAAGTACAGTGGTTTGTTTGATTTTTGGATGATGATTTTCAATAGAACAAGGGTGTAAATATGAGAAGTTCAGTCCATTGGGCTAATGGAGTCTATGAAGATGAATCACTAGATATGGTTTCTTTGACAGAGGGAGGTACTATAGAGCAAGGTAATCAACCATGAAACAAATTCTAAACTGGAATCAGGTGAGATGGGGTCAGGGGATGAAGGGCAACTAAGAGTCCTTCATCATGCTAATAGAGGGAAAGTGGATGAATATTACAAGGGAGAAATTAAGAATTCCTTAGCTATATTCAAGGTGTAAGAATCAGGGGAAATAGGAGCAGTTAAGAATTCTCACTTATGCTAATTCTGAAGAAAACATAAAAGATAACAAAGATTGAACACAGAGTACAATTAAGCAAGTTCTGGGTTATTATTTTTCCCTATTATTCAGATCATCAACATAGATGATATATAAAAACACAGAAACTGTAAAACATGAGTTAAAAAGACTTATTGATCCATGAAATAATTCGAGAATTTTGCAACATAGTCCTCTGCCATTAATTCCACAACCAGAGAGTTCAACAACAACGCATTCCAGCAACCTTTTATTCAGAAGAGTTTTCAGAGCTACAACACAGTTCTAGAAATGTATCACCAACCCCTAATACTTTTCTTGGGGAGGTATTTGTACAAAAATGTTTACAAAATATCTCAATGAGATAATATCTAGCAATAAATTCTTCTACCTACTCTACAGGAGAAGTAAATGATCTTGAAAACAGGGAGAAATGAATGCAGAAGTAAATGTTGTTGCGTTGGCCACTCAGTTGGTAAGATGCGTTGACTATTTGCTTGGTGAGCCGGCCAGTGGACACTTCCTTCAATATTCCACATTGTTGGCTTTGCTTTCTTGGGTTTTTTTTATTGTGTTTTAACAGACCACTACCCAGCGCGATTATTATCCTCTCCTTTTCTGCGCTTTATGATATCTGTCGTGTTCTGCAAAAAAACAAAAGTTTGAAAGCAACCTACAAAATTTCCAGCATACTTTGCCACCACTGCTCTTCTGGAAATTGATGTCTTTGCAGCTTTATCAAAGTCTCATCTGCGTCTGTATACTTGTAGAAGTTAGGTTGCACTGTAAAAAGATGTTGTACTTCATGCTCAATATAAAACAGGTTTTCCAAGTTGCTATAAAGAGTTTGGCTAGATGGGAGGGTGTTCTCTGCTGGAGTACTTGATGATGATGCATTTTGTTGATCAGCAGCATATCTATTCAACCTGAGCTGGTACCCAGCTTGTCTCAGTAGGCATTGATTACTTCCCACCAAACAGGGCAAGCCCCTTTCCTGCAAAACTGCAAATTTTTCTACAAAAGAATTCACCTCCACTTGCATGTCTTGGCTTTTTCTCTCTAAATTCTGCATCAGGGTTCTCCTGGTCAAGACTCTTTTGATTGTTAGGATGGTGCCTGTCCTATCTCTGATGTCCAATGCTGCTAGTTCTTCCTTGGTTTTATTGTTCAGAAAATGGATTAGCCTGTTGGCCTGTTCAGGCTTATGTCCCAATAAATTTCTGGCCCTTTGAATTTCGACCTGGGCTGCTGCTATCAAATCAATTTTCTCATATATAATTTGAATAGATCTCCAGATATTACTAATGGATTCACTGATATTAGCCCACAAAATGCTCTTAATTTCTCCCAGAGGCCTGTCTAAAGAGAGGTCTTTTTCCAATGCTTTCACTTTATTCTCTAATGCCTTTACCTCTCTTGTCTTTTCTGCCACAGTCATCTTAGATTTGTCGTAACTTATTTCCAACTTGGCCAATTTCTCTTTAGCCTCTTTTAATTCTGATACTTGGAGTTTTAAATCTTCCATAGCCTTTATAATTTCCTCAGTGGTCATGGTAGTGTTGTTGCCTGTTGCTGTTGATGCCAGGGCAGTGGGAGGGACTGTTGTTGTAACGGTGGTAGGAGCAGTTGTAACTGTTGGAGCTGTTTGAGATGGCTGGGAGGTCGACACTCCCTGCTTCTCCTGTAATGCCTTCTCTAATTCTTGTTCTATCTCATTCAGTCTTTGATTCATTTTCATTAGAAGGTCCATCATGTCTTCTTCTGCTTTTTCTTGCACAACCTCTGTGGTTTGTGGATGCATAGTAATTGGCAGCTTCAATTGTTTCTTGAGGGCAGCTATGTCATCCTCCTTTTTCTTCATTAATGCTTTTATTCCCTTGGCATCCTTGGGATCATGTCCCAGCTCAATGATAATTTCTTCCAAGGGCTTTATCCTATTGTCCTTGGCCAAAGAAGATGCCTTTTCGAACTCTAGTTGGGCAGATGTGTTGTTCAATGAATTATGCAATTGTTGAGCTAGCATTGCTTTGTCTGCCAATGTGGAGTAGACCATCTCCCCAGTTTTCTTGTGCAACTCAATCTGGTCCATAGGGTGAATGTCTTTGGCAAAGGCCTCCAGATTTGCTCTAACATAATCAGTTGCTGACTATGGCTGCTGCACTTTTAGGCTTAAAGTGGCTCAAGATCATCTTTCCTTCTTTAATGTCATATGTAGACATTAACCTTTGCTGTTTAGCGGGGGTCATCTTGAGAAATTGATCATAAAGTTGTAGTATTATTGGCTCATTCTGTGCCTTGATGTCCGTGAATGTTCGTTTAATATCTGAACCTTGCTTGCTTTGCGGCCTTGTGGAGGAAATATCCACACTATGTTGTTTCTCCAATTGCTACCTTTGAGAACTGGTGGATGTTTGTACCATTGGAGATGTCTGTGGGCTGGTTTCCCTCTCACTTCTTGGATTTTCTATGATCTCCTCTATAATTTCCTCTTCAGGTAGAGGATCCACCCTCTGCCTTTTCGCCCCTGGTTTCTCTGCTGGCCCACTTACAGGTGTGGTCTCTTCTTGGTTCCTTTTTCTACCCTTTTCCTCATTTAGAGGAGTCTGCAATGCTGGTACCTCTGGTGCTTTGGTCTGGGCAGGAGGAATTTGCCCTTGGCCTTGTTGCTCTGATGATGTTGGCTGATCTATCATTTTGTGTTGCTCTGTATGCAACACTTCTTTGCCTTTAGATGTCCCTGCAGCTGGTGTAGTGCTTTCTTGGGCTGGTTGTTGTGAAGTTGTAGCAGTTGATGTGCCCACTCCGGTTTGCTGAGGAAATTTGAAAGAGACCTGTCCAAAAGAGTCCAGGTCAATAATATTTTCAAGATTTTTGATTGCTTGTTCCATCTTTACCTCCTCAGTGAGCTCTTCTATCAATGTGCCATCTACCCACTCATCTTGATTAGCATACTGCTCTATTTCAGGGATTCTACAATGATTATAGGCTGATAGCCTATTTTTTACCTTTCTATCACAGATGAATCCATTTGGGTCATAGGGTACCCACCAAAAGCTCCTTTTTAATTTGAGTTGTTCACCCAATATCTTTTCAGCATCTTGCCATCCTTCCTTTTTGTTAATGATGAAGGGGCCTAACTAGTTTCTTAATTTCAGCTAAGCTTTTTTCTTCACAACATAAAAATGAGTCAAATATGAGCTAAAAAATTGCTTGAAATATTCAAGAGCAAAGAGTCTCATAGGCACATATTTTGGCAGTTTATAAGGGCACAGCTCACAGCCATATATCCTGATCTCAATGTGATTCTGGTAAAAGTAACAGTCACCTATTTTGTAGCTTTTGGAGAGCTGTAAAATTTTATGCATGTCACTAGAGAGTCTAGGAGGAGGAGTTCTCATTAGTAGAGAGGAGAGTGGATGTATAAATAAATCAATGAATTCACAGTAAGTGTAAGGAGAGCTACGGACTTCATGGAAGACTGAGGTCCAAAATATGACATATCTCCTTTCTCCTTTAGTATCCAATTTTCTAGTAGGAAACTGAAAACTGACTGTTTGATAGTACAAGAACAAATGATAAATATAAGAGGTATATTTGAAGACTCCTTCTCTGTCCAGCTTTATGAATTGGTCATGGATCTTGTTGCTAATGAAGGTAGCAAAGTCAAATTTGACAACAGGAGGATGTCCTGGAATAAACATGGACATCAAATCCAAAATGGTCTCATCAACATATTCACTTGTTTTAAATCCCAGGACATAGGATATCATGTCAATAATGAATTTTCTAGCTTCATTGAACTAGACATGGTGAAAAGGAGGTGGCTCTTTGGGCTGGAAATCTAGTCTCATAAACAAGCTGGCAACCCAGCCTATTTCTGCAGTGGATAATTTAGAGCCTTCATCAACCAAATGTCCCATTGAAAGAGGAGCCAGAGGTTGACTAGGTTTGAAGTGTAGCATTTCATTGATTGGGTCAGGAGTTATATGAAAAAGGATAGTTCTAGTTGGAGACATGACTGCTCTCTCAGTAGGTTCATAATTGGCACAGAACAGGCGGAAGACATCTGGAAATACATTTACTGAGGGGAGATAGTATTTGGGCAGATTGGATTCCCATATCCCATAGGGATAAGTTTTGTTTAGGTAACTGTTTCTGATTTCACAGTATGCTTGGAGGTGGTTTTTGTCACCAATTAAGTCTTGAATTTGAAAATCCCTATCAGCTAACGGCAACCATTCCAGCTCCTTATGAGCTGCATTGAGGGGAGCAATGTTCAGGGCCACTGGAGCTTCCATTATTCACTTCTCTGTGATTTTTCAATCGAAATTTGGGTTTTTTGTAGCCAAATAGGTAAAATAACATCTTTTGGGGGATTTCTCAGAGAATTACAAGTCGAAGTCTATTGGAATTTAGCTCGCAGGGAGAAATTTGTAGAGAAAAACAAGTTTTGCAGGATTTCTTGGTAAAAATGGGCAAAAACAGCGGTTATGGTGCGTATGTTTGGAGGCAGCACAGTATATTTAATTCAACTTTGGGTTCTTCGGGCAATTTTGTAGACAAAACCGAAAAAACACAGGGTTTGGGAATGAAATTCGGGTAAATACCTGTTTTGACAGTGGACTGTGCGTTTTGCAGGTCGCGGAACAAGCTGGAAGGCCAAATTGTGGAATCAATTTAGCTGGGTGGCAGACTGTGTGGTCAAATAGCTGATTTGGATGAAAATCGCGGGCAACGGTTGCGCACAGAAAACAAACAGAAATGAGCGAAAATGACGTTTTCACGCCCTTTTGACAAAAAATTGATTTTGGCGGGTTTTGGCACTTTTTAGTTGGATGACGTCAGCATGACGCGGTATTTTGTCGTGTAGTGGGGTGACGTGTCGCTGACGTAGTGCTGACATGGTTGTGACGTCAGAGGATGACGCGAGGGTGATGTCAGCAAGGAGGGAGCATGGGTGGTAAGTGGTTTGGCCCCCGCACCGCTTTTGGGCAATGGTGGTATTAGAGGGGGGTAGCGAGCACCGCGGAAGACTGCCACCTGTCCCAGAGTACGGCGGAAAAACCACCATTCCTCGGGCACTAATCATCGGACAGAGGAGGGCTCACGATATTCATGTGGGCCATTGGATGGCGAGGGCCAGATCCAACAGTTGGCAGCGTACAGGATATGGCGGAGGCAACGGCGCGGGGACCCACCATATAAATCAAAGAATTTATAATGTTTTGCGGGTATAACCTTTGGTTATCGGCGTTTTGGTTATTTATTTAACCAAATGTTAAATAAACTCCATGGTGTGCGCACAGGGTTGTTAATGGTCCCGGATGAGCCATTAATCCCATAAACATTGGTATATGGCTATATTTAGCCGAGGGTCAGGATATTAAATTTTTGTGGGGTTTTCATATAGTTATACATAATACGGGCATGGGAAAAAAAGGTTATGTAGGATTTATAATATAAAGTTAATGTGTTAATATGGGAGACATGCTTTTAACCAAAAGCGCTAAGTTTAAAGAGTGAAACTTAGGCTTAGGAAAATGAAAAGTGTCCAAGCTATGAACTTGAAGAACTTAGAATAATGGAAAGAAAGCATTTTTACACAAGAAATGTGGCTTTATTATCCTAAGAAAACACAGAGTCTCACTTAGTCTTTTTCATGAAATGAAGTGAACTAGGAGCATTGAGCAGATCTCAATGTCCTTGTGGGGAGGTTAGTAAATGTTTCTTGGTGAAATATGGAGGGAAATTAGTCATGCTTCATCTGTTTTGTAGCCACCTTGCCATGGCACTTAGGATATCCATGAGATGAATCACCTTTAAAAGACAAAATTGCCCACAAACCTTCTTCTGCAACATCAAAACTGCCTACCCAGCCTATTACACCTAAGATTTTTTCTTCCTTTTCCTTGGGTGCATTTAAACTAGCAAACCCTTACTCTCTTCTTTTCTTTTAGCTGCCATCCTATCTAAGTCTGCCCTTATTTCTTCCAGGAGCTCAGATTTAACTGTTGAGTACCCTTGCTTCTCTACCTAACTACTTATCTGCCAAGCTTGAATTGTTTGGACAAATCTTAGTCTCTAGCTCTAAAAAAAGAAATTTAAACATGGATTGGCCAAGATTAAGCTGTTTGGCCATCCATCAACTGTGGCAACAGTCAAATAAGTGCATATGATGAAATTTTCTTCAAAAATAGAATAGTAGTGGCCATTTGGACTAGCACACTTTCCTGGTCCTTTCTTTGGGGTTCATTCTCTTTCTTTTTGACCAATTCATTCTTTTTTCCCTTTGATTTTTTATTTTAGAGCATACCTCTTTTCATTTTTTAATTTTTTGATTTTTTGAAAATATGGAATCTTTGCAGCATGTAAAGGATGAACATATTTGGCATTTCATCAGTCAATCATGAAACATGACACCTATTGGTATAGGAGCATAACACTGGCTCCACTTGGGGATGGCTTTTCCAGGTGAAAAGCCAAGAACAACAGGTTAGATGGCCTTATATTCAATTCTTGCTACGCTTTGAAATTTCTCCATTGCTGTAAATAAACAACACTGTACCTCTACAATATATATATATATATATATATATATATATATATATATATATATATATATATATATATATATATATATATATATATATTTCATAAACTCATTCAAACAATTGCAGCCCTATTTTGATAGTTTGTCTAAATGTTTTCCATCATATTTTCAGCTCCCAAGTCTTCTTCTTCAATTCTTCTAATAAACTAAAAAGGTAATACAAAAGGGTGGCACAGTTCCTTGCCTTTTTTTTTTTTTTCAAAATTTAGTACATATTCCTCCTATCTTATTGCTGTAATAAACTGCAGAAAGTAAACATTCTTATGTACAAGTTAGAGTTTTGACATCTCAACAAAGTGGATCAAAATAATGCTTGAGCATCTGACCATTGACTGGCCCATCTTCTGCTTCTGTACCATCCAGGCTTTTCAAAAAATAGGTGTTGTTTCCTTGTGAAGCCTAAATAGCAAAAGGTCCCTTCCATAGGAAGTCAAACTTCCCATGTTTTCCTTTATCTTCCCTTATGGAATCCCATTTCAGTACTTTTTCTCCTATGAAAAAATCCTCTGCTTTTGTCCTTTTGTCAAATATCTTCTTAAGTTTTTCTTGTAGAACTTGAGATCTTTGATACACTTCCTCTCTAGTCTGCTACAAATAATTATCTGATTGATTATCCTCTAAATGTCATTAGGTTCTGCCTATATTTCTTGCAACAATTTTATCATAGGGATTCCCAATGATGAAGGGATACAACCTCCATGCCATAAACCAATTCATAGGGGCTTGTTCCAATGGATCTTTTTGTAGTCAACCTGTCTGCCCAAAATGCATTGATAAGCTTCTTATGCCAGTTTTTCTTGCTTTCCTCCAATATTTTCTTAATGATATTGATCAGGCTTTTATTGGATGATTCAGCTAGACCATTACCTTGAGGGTAATAGGCTGTGGAGTGGCCTAAGGTAATATGGTATTTGTGACAAAAATTGATCATTCTTTTGGATCTAAAAACAGCAGCATTGTCAGTTATAATATTTTCCGGACAGCCAAATCTAGATAGGATATTGGTTTCTAGGAATTGCATGATTACTGAATCATTGGCTTGTCTACAAGGGATGGCTTCTATCCACTTGGTGAAGTAGCCTGTGGCAGTCAAAATCCATTTATGTTGGCTAGAAGAGGAAGGGTGAATTTCCCAATGAAATCTAAACCCCATTGTTGAAATGGTCTTTCAGTGGAAATTGGCTTTAGGGGTAGAGGTAAGAGCTTTCTCTTGCCTTCAAAGATCTCAAATTTATGGCAAGAAACTACAAATTTCTTTACATCAGCAAACAGGGAAGGCCAATAAAATCTAGCTCTTAGGATTTTATCAGCAGTTGATTTGCAATACAAATGTCCACCACAGTGCCCTGCATGAAATTCTTTCAGCACTTTGTCAGTTTCATCCTTTGTTAAGCAGCTTAGTAAAATACCTTCATGGTTTTTCCAAAATAAAACATTATCTAGAATACAGAATTTTGAAGCTTTCATTTTCAGAAATCTCTTTTTAGTTCTGGATAACCCTGGAGGATCCTGCAAGTTTAACAATACATAAATTATATCAGCATACCAAGGTGATTGTAAAAAGGCTTGATTGATCGGTGGAGTCGCCATCTCCTGTTCGTTATCCAGTTCATTGATGTCAAGGGCTTGAAAGTTGGTTTCAGTCATAATTTTGGCTATTCCTTGTCCTTTTATCCACTTTGTTGGTTTAATCTCAATGTCATATTCCAAGATGCTAGCTATCCATTTACCTCTTTTGCCTTCAATTACTTCTTGAGTTAGAATATCCTTAACCACAGTATTTGTCACATAAGCAATTACATGAGAGTATATAATGTAAACTCTGAAGTCCTTAATAGATTTTACAGGGCATAAGCTTGTTTTTCCATGATTTGATATTTTAAAGGTGCATCTCTAAGCGCTTTGCTGAAAAAAGCTATGGGTTTTTCACGGCCCTGATCATCTTTCTATAGCAAAACAGTAGCAATAGTATCTTCAGATGCAAAGGAAAACATTATAAAATCTCTGTCAAATTTCGGGCTTGTGAGGACTGGTGTTTTGGTTAAGGCTATTTTGATTTCTTCAAAGGCTTGCTTGGCTTCTACTGTCCACTTGACTTTGGAATCTTTTTCAGCATGTTGTTCAGCAATATTATCAGTTCAGCCAAGTTGGGTATGAATCTTCTTAGAAAATTGATTTTCCCTAGGAAAGCTTGCAGTTCTTTGATATTTCTAGGTTGAGGAACTTGCAGAATGGCTTGTATTCTATCTGGGTCAATTCTAATGCCATCTTTTGAGATTATGTGACCTAACAGTTTGCCCTCTTCTAGGCCAAATAATGATTTCTTTGGGTTTAGCGATATGCCATATTTTCTGCAAATTAAAACACTTGTCTGAGATGTTGTAAATGTTCCTGATCTGACTTGGAAAATGCAGTAAGGTCATCTAGATATATGACTAGAAAATCATGAATCTCTTTAGCAAAAGCTATGTCCATGGCTCGCTGAAAAGTTGCCCCTGCATTCTTAAGTCCGAAAGGAATTTTTACATATTTGAAAGTTCCCCAAGGTGTTGTAAAAGCAGTCTTATCTTGATCATCAGGGTGAACTAAGATCTGATTAAAGCCTGAAAATCCATCTAGCAGTGAAATTCTAGAAGCACCCACTACCCTTTGTAAAATGTGGTCCATCTTAGGTAAGGAGTAGTGGTCCTTTAAAGAAACTTTATTCAGATTTCTTAAATCAACACATAGTCTTATTTCTCCTGTTTTCTTTCTAGTGGGCACCAAATTTGAGATCCATTCTGAAAATCTGATGAGTGCAATTATTCCAGCTTCGTACATTCTCTTGACTTCCTTTTTTATTAGAGGGAGGAGCATAGGATTTACCCTTCTGAGTTTTTGTTTGAACAATTTTTTATTCTCTTTTAGGGGTATTGTGTGCTGAATCACGGAAGTGTCATAGGATTTAAGATCTTCATAACTCCATGCAAAAACATCTTGAAATTCTTTAAACAGTTCAATATATTTCAACTTTTGGTCAGGTGGAAATGTTTTGGATGGTTTTATCATCTTAGGATTTTCTGTAGTTCCTATATTACAGTCCTTAATTTCTGCGTTTAATGGCTGCATTTTGGGCTTCCTTGGAATGTCATTAGAGTCAAAAATGTCCTCCAGAGGAGTTAATCCTGTGGGTTAAAAATTATTTTTTAGATCAATCACTTCAGAATCTCCTTCAAAATTTTCATCAAAGTTTATTTCTTTCAGCTCTTGCAATTTTTTGCTGGTAAATATTGTTGGATGCAAAATCTGATTTGTTGTTTCAGCTGAAATATGAGTTTCAATTCTGTCTATTTGCTGATCTTCACAAATTGTGCTTGTGTCTATATTTGTGCTAGAAAATTCTTCTTCTAAAGTCAGGAAATTATTGATCTGAGTGTCATTATCAAACACCTGCCAATTTTTTACATTGTCTGGAATAGCTGGCCTGTGTAAAATGATGATTAGGCTCAAACGACAGTTTAAAAGTGCTGGAAAATGTTGCCAAACTGTGAGCATGCAAATTGTGGTTCCTTGAAATTTTGGTAAGATGTGATTCTAGAAAGGTATTAAGTATTTCAACTGCTGCCCCTCTATAAGCTATTTAACCTGAGGTCATTTGTGACAAAGTTTCCTTTCATTTGTTGAATAACCAGATCAGAGTCGGCTAAAATTGATATCCAAACTGCCCCTAGACTTTTGACCAATTTGGATCCTAGCAGGAGGGCTTCATATTCAGCCATGTTATTTGTGTATCTAAACTTCAGCCTGTATGCATGTCCTTCAGCATGATCATTTTGCATGTTATGTATCCAAATCCCTGCCCCTGCTCCTAGTTTATTCACTGATCCTTCAAACTCTAAATACCATAGGATTTCATGATCACAGCTGGCATTGGGAGTTTTTTTTTTAATTTGCTTAGTAGGCAGAATTAGATTTTCAGTTTCATGTTGTTTCCTTTGTGTGTCTGTTATGTCAATTTATTTAGCAATTTCTAGAGTTTGGGCAATAGATTATTCATTTATACTTTTTCCTTGTGCTGATTCTAGAACTTTGTCATCAGTTTTCGGACAAATTTCAGCATTGAATAGGATGAAAGAGTCCATATCAGAATGCATGGAATAGATAGGAAAATTTTGGGGTTTCTCTTCGCTACTGACCACATATTTCATCAATGTTTCCCAGTACAATTTCTTTTGCTGGCCAAAGACTGAAATGGTAGCATAGGACATGTCCAACTGTAAAGATCCCTAGAGCTTAGCACCCCAAGATCTGGACAAAAGCATTCCATATTTTGGTGGGATATCAGCTACCACTACATCCATTAAAATAGTTTTGGCAGGGTATTGGACTAGAGATACACATAAATCCTTAATTAGGCCTAGACATCTAACCTGGCTAGAATCAAAAGAGAACAAGTCCTTGTATGGCCTGGTGATATCTAGGTACAACTTTTCCATCACAAATTTAGGCATTAGATTATGGGAAGCTCCTGAATCAAACATTGCATTATGAAGTACTTTGTCATGAATGTTTAGACTTACATAGAATGGAGGAACTCCTCCATCTACTGATTTGCCATTTACTTCAGGGCCAAAAATTAATTCTGGCTGGTCATCTAGAATATTTACTGCATCTTGGTTTTCTGAAATTTGAAGTGATCTGCTGATTTGTTCTCTATAGACATCATGTTTAGCCAATTCTGACAATGGAATTGCTATTTTTAACTTGCCTATTTCGGTTTCAAGGTTGAAAGGTTTATCCATTTGAATTTTTTCATTTAGGGCAGAAAGATTTTCTTTTTCTACTGTGTTTTCAATGTTTTTTTCTTTATCAGGAGTGTTGTTATGAGGTGAATCTGCTTTAAAATTAATTTCAGGAGATTTCTTTGCATTTTCTTTGGGAGGAAAGGAAGTGGAAGGTTGGTTGTTTGATGGTTGTAAGTCAGATATGTCCTCAACCGTGGGTTCTTTTGGGTTGAGGTCTGTTCTAGCAGGGAGTTCTATAGGTGGAGCATTAACCTTCACTTTTTTGGGCTGCTTGGCATCTTTCTACTTGTTGGTTTCAGGGACATCTATTGTTCTGCTCCTCAACTTATATTGCTTGTGAACCTCATAAACAGCTACATCATATCCCTCTCTAAAATCGAATGACTCTCCTGATTTGGTTTGAAATTGATTAAAAGTGTGAGCCTCTTGATCATCCTAGGTCAAAAAAATTTGTTGTTCACTGTTTAGACCCATTAAGTTAATTTGAGTATCCTCTATTGGCTCACTAGAGGTTGAAGCTTCAGCATAGTTTTCCTAGAATGGAGGCCTAATGTTTTGGTTAGGACCAGCCTTTCCAGTATTAGGATTCTGACTTTTCCTGAAGTTTGGATTTCTTCCGGTGTTACTTGGTTGACCCTCCCAAGAGGATTTCCTCTCAATTGTTTCTACTCTATCACTC
Organism: Pinus tabuliformis; assembly: GCA_031772625.1. Lineage (NCBI taxonomy): Eukaryota > Viridiplantae > Streptophyta > Pinopsida > Pinales > Pinaceae > Pinus > Pinus tabuliformis. The sequence goes on from CM062818.1 coordinate 298,337,480, forward strand.
AGTCTATCCATTCCTTTAATAATTGCACCTAGTTTTTGCTCGAATGCAGAAGGTTCTTCTTTGAAGGGAGTCCTTCTTTCAGCTCTAGCTCGAGCTCGTTTAGAAATCAGATTGGCCTCTACACTGATAGCTATGCTCTGCATGTCTTCTAAGCTTGGAGGAGCTCTTTCCCTGAGCTGGTAAGCCATATCAGAGTCAAATCCATCGGGGAATTTGATCAAGGCCAAATCTGGTGGAGGTCTAAGATTCTGAGGAATAGCATTGTACACATTATTGAATCTGGCACAATAATCTTGAACAGTTTCTTGTGGGCCTCTTTTCAAGCTTTCGTATTCGGATAGGATGTGTAATGGGTCCTTCTTCTTTTCCCATATGTTCAAAAAAGTTTGATAAAGGGCATCTGGGTCAGCAATAGTGTTTACAGGGAGTGCTCTAAACCAGGTCCTAACATCACCAGTTAAACTTTGAACAAAAATTTTCATTCTGACGTCATTATCATCAATCTCATAGTTTTCAAAATAATCCGTCATTTTCTTAGTGTGTTGTTGAGCTGTATAGGTGCCAGTAGCATCAAAATAGGTAATTTTGCTTTGATAATCTTGAGGCATAGCCCCTGGATTTGTAGGCAACTGCAGGGGAGCATATCGATTTTCCATATTAATAGGGATAAATGTGACAACTGGGAGAACAGGGATAACAGTGGAAATATGTGTTGTGGATGGGGGAGTGGAAAAGATGTTCTGCAGTGATTATGGTGAACTAGACGAAGTTGCAGCAATGGTAGAAAAGACTGCTGCTTTTCCGAGAGTAAGCTCAGATTTGGTAAGGTTCTGCTGAGATGTGTCAAGGTTTAAATCAGCAAAATTTTCTTGATTATCTTGGCTTCTAAGGTTCTTTGGGATCAAATTAGGATTTTCAAAGATAGGTGGAGGGTTTGGATCGGGATTTGATCTAGTGTAACGGGTTTTCTTTTTTGGAGCCAGCTTCTAAATCTATTTTTTGGTATTTTCTGGAAGTATTTGAAGAATACAACTTTCAACAATATGTTTCTAGGAAGTTTTAATGAGAATGTTGAATTTTCCTAATGATCTATTGAAAACAAAAAGGAAATTGATCAAGTCTTTGAGACGGTTGTTCAAAGCCTAAAACTAAACTGGAGATAGACTGAAGCAGCGTTTATTTATTCCTGTAATTGCATAGCAAAAACAGTTTCAAAGGCTACCTGGCTAACTTTAGGCTCCATCTATAGCTTTAGAAAATAGACAGCAGTAACAAAGAGTTATTCAAATCCCCAGTGGAGTCACCAATGATGTTATCACTCAGGTTGTTCCCCAAAAGTTGTAAGAAAAGGGAATACGACCGAGGTAACCAAAGACCAATCTTTTAGATGCAGGTTCTAGCCAATCTGCATCCAGAGAGGGCTCTCTCTTTATGATTTAGCTTTGTTTTTCAAGGTATATTGGGCTAGTTATGAAGTACAGGGGTTTGTTTGATTTTTGGATGATGATTTTCAATAGAACAAGGGTGTAAATATGAGAAGTTCAGTCCATTGGGCTAATGGAGTCTATGAAGATGAATTGCCAGATATGGTTTCTTTGACAGAGGGAGGTAGTACAGAGCAAGGTAATCAACCATGAAAAAAATTCTAAACTGCAATCAGGTGAGATGGGGCCAGGGGGTGAAGGGAAACTAAGAATCCTTCATCATGCTAACAGAGGGAAAGTGGATGAATATTACCAGGGAGTAGTTAAAAATTCCTTAGCTATATTCAAGGTGTAATAATTGGGGGAAACAGGAGCAGTTAAGAATTGATGCTTATGCTAATTCTGAAGAAAACATAAAAATAACAGAGATTGAACACAGAGTACAGTTAAGCAAGTTCTGGGTTATTCTTTTTCCCTGTTATTCAGATCATGAACATAGATGATATATAAAAACACAGAAACTGTAAAACATGAGTTAAAAAGACTTATTGATCCATGAAATAATTTGAGAATTCTTCAACATAGTACTTTGCCATTAATTCCACAACTAGAGAGTTCAGCAACAACGCATTCTAGCAACCTTTTATTCAGAAGAGTTTTCAGAGCTACAGCACATTTCTAGAAATGTATCACCAACCCCTAATACTTTGTTTGGGGAGGTATTTGTACAAAAATGTTTACAAAACATTTCAACGAGATAATATCTAACAATAACTTCTTCTACCTACTGTACAGGAGAAGTAAATGATCTTGAAAACAGGGAGAAATGAATGCAGAAGTAAATGATGCTATGCTGGCCGCTCAGTTGGTAAGGTGCGTTGACTGTTTGCTCGGTGAGTCAGTCGGTCGACGCTTCCTTCAATATTCCACGCTGCTGGCTTTGCTTTCTCAGGTGCTTTTAATTGTGTTTTAACAAACTGCTGCCTAGCGCAATTTTTATCCGCTCCTTTTCTGCACTTTATGATATCTGTCGTGTTCTGGAAAAAACAAAAGTTTGAAATTAGCCTACAAAATTGCCAGCATACTTTGCCACCACTGCTCTTCTGGCAACTGATGTCTTTGCAGCTTTATCAAAGTCTCATCTGCGTCTGTATACTTGTAGAAGTTAGGCTGGACTATAAAAAGATGTTGTACTTCATGCTCAATATAAAACAGGTTTTCCAAGTTGTTGTAAAGAGTTTGGCCAGATGGGAGGGTGTTCTCTGCTAGAGTACTTGATGATAATGCATTTTGTTGATTAGTAGCGTATCTATTCAACCTGAGCTGGTACTCAGCTTGTCTCAGCAGGCGTTGGTTACCTCCCACCAGACTGGGAAAGCCCCTTTCCTGTAAAACTGCAAATTTTTCTACAAAATAATTCACCTCCACTTGCATGTCTTGGCTTTTTCTCTCTAAATTCTGCATCAGGGTTCTCATGGTCATGACTCTTTTGATTGTTAGGATGGTGCCTGTCCTATCTCTGATGTCCAATGCTGCTGGTTCTTCCTTGGTTTTATTGTTCAGAAAATGGATTAGCTTGTTGGCATGTTCGGGCTTATGTCCCAATAAATTTCTATCCCTTTGAATTTCCACCTGGGCTGCTGCTACCAAATCAATTTGCTCATATATAATTTGAATAGATCTCCAGATATTACTAATGGATTCACTGATATTAGCCCACAAAATGCTCTTAATTTCTCCCAGAGGCTTGTCTAAAGAGAGGTATTTTTCCAATGCTTTCACTTTATTCTCTAATGCCTTTACCTCTCTTGTCTTTTCTGCCACAGTCATCTTAGATTTGTCGTAACTTATTTCCAACTTGGCCAATTTCTCTTTAGCCTCTTTTAATTCTAATACTTGGAGTTTTAAATCTTCCATAGCCTTTATAATTTCCTCAGTGGTCATGGTAGTGTTGTTGACTGTTGCTGTTGATGCCAGGGCAGTGGGAGGGACTGCTGTTGTAACGGTGGTAGGAGCAGTTGTAACTGTTGGAGCTGTTTGAGATGGCTGGGAGGTCGACACTCCCTGCTTTTCCTGTAATGCCTTCTCTAATTCCTGTTCTATCTCATTTAGTCTTTGATTCATTTTCATTAGCAGGTCCATCATGTCTTCTTCTGCTTTTTCTTGCACAACCTCTGTGGTTTGTGGATGCATAGTAATTGGCAGCTTCAATTGTTTCTTGAGGGCAGCTATGTCATCCTCCTTTTTCTTCATTAATTCTTTTATTCCCTTGGCATCCTTGGGATCATGTCCCAGCTCAATGATAATTTCATCCAAGGCATTTATCCTGTTTTCCTTGGCCAAAGAAGATGCATTTTCCAACTCTAGTTGGGAAGATGTGTTGTTCAATGAATTCTGCAATTGTTGGGCTAGCATTGCTTTGTCTACCAATGTGGAATAGACCATCTCCCCAGTTTGCTTTTGCAACTCAATCTGGTCCATAGGGTGAATTTCTTTGGCAAGGGCCTCCATATTTGTTCTAATATAATCAGCTGTTGACTATGGCTGCTACACTTTAGGCTTAAAGTGGCTCAAGATCATCATTCCTTCTTTAATGTCATATGCAGACATTAACCTTTGTTGTTTAGCGGGGGTCACCTTGAGAAATTGATCATAAAGTTGCAGTCTTATCGTCTCATTCTGTGCCTTCATGTCCGTGAATGTTCTCTTAATATCTGAACCTTGCTTGCTTTGCGGCCTTGTGGAGGAAATTTCCACACTATGTTGTTTCTCCAATTGCTGCCTTTGAGAACTAGTGGATGTTTCTACCACTGGAGATGTCTGTGGGCTGGTTGCCCTCTCACTTCTTGGACTTTCTATGATCTCCTCTATAATTTCCTCTTCAGGTAGAGGATCCACCCTCTGCCTTTTTGCCCCTGGTTGCTCTGCTGGCCCACTTATAGGTGTGGTCTCTTCTCGGTCCCTTTTTCTGCCCTTTTCCTCATTTAGAGGAGTCTACAATGTTGGTACCTCTGGTGCTTTGGTCTGGGCAGGAGGAATTTTCCCTTGGCCTTGTTTCTTTGATGATGTTGGCTGATCTGTCATTTCGTGTTGCTCTATATGCAGCACTTCTTTGCCTTTAGATGTCCCTGCAGCTGGTGTAGTGCTTTCTTGGGCTGGTTGCTGTGAAGTTGCAGCAGTTGATGTGCCCACTCTGGTTTGCTGAGGAAATTTGAAAGAGACCTGTCCAAAAGAGTCCAGGTCAAGAGTCTTTTCAAGATTTTTCATTGCTTGTTCCATTTTTTCCTCCTCAGTGAGCTCTTCTATCAATGTGCCCTCTACCCACTCATCTTGATTAGCATACTGCTTTATTTCAGAGATTCTACAATGATTATAGGCTGATAGCCAATTTTTTACCTTTCTATCATAGATGAATCCATTTGGGTCATAGGGTACCCACCAAAAGCTCCTTTTTAATTTGAGTTGTTCACCCAATATCTTTTCAGCATCTTGCCATCCTTCCTTTTTGTTAATGATGAAGGGGCCTAACTGGTTTCTTAATTTCACCTGAGCTTTTTTCTTGGTAGCATAAAAATGAGTCAAATTTGAGCTAATAAATTGCCTGAAATATTCAAGAGAAAAGAGTCTCATAGGTACATATTTTGGCAGTTTATAGGGGCACAGCTCACAGCCATATATCATGATCTCAGTGTGATTCTGGTAAAAGTATCAGTCACCTATTTTGTAGCTTTTGGAGAGCTGTAAAATTTTCTGCATGTCACCAGAGAGTCTAGGAGGAGGAGTTCTCATTAGTAGAGAGGAGAGTGGATGTATAAATAAATCAATGAATTCACAGTAAGTGTAAGGAGAGCTACGGACTTCATGGAAGACTGAGGTCCAAAATATGATAGATCTCCTTTATCTTTTAGTATCCAATTTTCTAATAGGAAACTGAAAACTGTCTGTTTGATAGTACAAGAACAGATGATAAATATAAGAGGTATATTTGAAGACTCCTTCTCTGTCCAGCTTTATGAATTGGTCATGGATCTTGTTGCTAATGAAGGTAGCAAAGTCAAATTTGACAGCAGGAGGATTTCCTGGAATAAACATGGACATCAAAGCCAAAATGGTCTCATCAACATATTCATTTGTTTTAAAGCCCAGGACATAGGATATCGTGTCAATAATGAATTTTCCAGCTTCATTGAACTAGACATGATGAAAAGGAGGTGGCTCTCTAGGCTAGCAATCTGGTCTCATAAACAAGTTGGCAACCCGGCCTATTTCTGTAGTGGATAATTTAGAGCCTTCATCAACCAAATGTCCCATTGAAAGAGGAGCCAGAGGCTGACTACGTTTGAAGTGTAGCATTTCATTGATTGAGTCAGGATTTATATGAAAAATGATAGTTCTAGTTGGAGACATGACTGCTTTCTCAGTGGGTTCATAATTGGCACAGTGTTATAGGCAAAAGTGTCTACACAGAACTGCTTATCCCACTAAGGTGTGGTAGCTACCTTAGAAACAAACAAAGTAAAGCTACTTTCATTTTTCCTTTATGAAATATAGATGAGAGAAGAACAAAGAAGACCAGCCTCTGTCTTGCGCTTATCTCCTAGTTCGATTCCTCTCTCTCTTGATAGTCCTTCGCTACTTGCTCCCTTGTACGCCCAGCTTCACAGAGTACCTGTAGGATCAAAGTAGCATAACACTATACAAGAACATGGATCTATAATCATAAACAATCTAGGATCAGATGTAAATTGACCATGCAAATGCATAAAACATAAATGACACAAGAGTATGGAGGAAAATTTGAATAGCTTTTATTGATAATCAAGAAAGAGCCAAGGGAGTTACAACCAGTTGTTCTGACCCAGCATCATCCTCTCAACAAGTAAGCCCTTCTTCACCTCATACAAAGCTTAGATCACCCAACACTATGATGTTGTCTCAAGAAACCAACAACAATTCCTTACAAGATGCAAAATTCCAGCCCCTGGATCTCTAGGATGAGGGATCCATATATAGATATCTGTAGGGGAGATGAGTCAGCTTGTGATTTGATTAGTGTATTCCCTCTGATAGTTCTTGCTTCCACTTGGAGATTGATGATCTCTTACTCATCCTTGGTCGAATTCAAAGAGGCAAGTGTCACAGGAGAAGTTTCTGGAAGATTCCATGCCTCTCCACCTCGTGGATTGACACTGCCATTTGTCACTTCTCGCCCATCGCACCCCATAGAAGGGCTTTTTGAAATGAAATGCACCCACAGAGTGTACTTAGGTGAGATGCAATGCACTTTGCCTATGGAGCAGTTGAAATGATCCTATTTTGACCAGTTCTGAGCAGTTTTTCATGGAGAACTTCTGGGAGAAGCTGTAATCAATTGACCTTGTTCCTTTAGGGGTTAGAACAACACTTTTAGGGACTTAGGAGCCCTTGGTTTATGGACATTTTATGCTTGGGGTTGCAGTGCCCAAAAATGTCTATAACAGTTGCCCCCTAAAGCATGAGGTCGTTAATCTTTTGATGTCAGGTGAAATGCTTTATTATGAGGATCCGAAGTTCTTTCAAGCTGGGAGGAGACCTGTAATAAGATACAATACAATACATTATCTTCATAATATTTTCATGATCTAGCTGAGGTGGGCATTCCCATGGTCAGCTTTATAAATTCATTTTCATGTACATAGGACAGACAATCGTCTAAGTGTAGACTGATGATTCTGGTAGAGCCATCATCCCTTTGATTGGATGATTATCTGTGCAGTAATGATGTACATTTGATGTCTTTATTTCCCTGAATATATATCGCAGCCCGGATGGATGAAACTAGATCCGGGGTCTTCAATCTCGTTCGATCTTCACTCGAAGTACAAGTCTATCCATGTGAGAGATGTTCTGGAGTCGAACATGGAAAGACATCGCCTGATTACCAGCCAATGATGTAAGTTATTAACAGGCGCGAGAGGAATCACCGATAATGATAATGACCCTCAAGGTACTGCAGTACAATTCACGTGGTGTGAATAAAGGACTTGGCGTCGAACACCACGCAAAATCTTTCGGTCGAAGGTCATTGATGTAAACCTGTCGCTGGAAGTGAGAAACTTGCCATTGAGGCATGCAAGCTTCAAAGTACTGAATGGGGTGTTCCTAGATCGACTTCTTGGATAATGAGCTGATGTCGACAAGAAGCGATCCATCATAGGAGGGCCTTAATGAATCCCACATCAATGACACGGAACGGAGCAAATGATTTTAATGGAGGTGAAAATGATCTGGTGATATGAGGTTCAGGGTGGCGGTCATGAAAGAATGGAGTGTAAATGTATTGCAACGGGTGAGACACAGGTGAATTCTCTGAATGACTTCTCTTGAACATATCGGCAACACTGACGTGATGGATTGGTAGAATTAACCCCAAATGTGGATGGTTTGATGGGACCATGGTGATGTGACCGGTGAATGAAACAACCCAACCCGACTTGGATGCAAAGTGAAAGTGTCATGTTCAAGAGCGACTTGCTACCAACAAAGTTTCTTCAAGTTTTCTTCCCAATTTTTCCCCAGTCATTGCTGACCAGTACCTCTTTATTTTTGTCAAGCTTGAGGAGGATAACATATGCTTGTTCTATAATTTGCCCTTCGGGCAAACCCATCGCTATGTTTTAACGAGCCTAGCGATAGTGAAACTCGTTCTTGTCTGCTATGGACAAGTTTGTCGCTATTAAGTTTTAACGAGTTTAACGACAAAGATAACTCGGTCCTTTTCAATTTTAGAGAGTCTGAAAAGGGATGTAAAGGAAACTCCAAAATTCCTTTTTCGTCATCTAATCCCTTAAGTCCGAAAAAGTATAAAATAATATAGAAGGGATGAATTTTCGATACTTTTAACGAGCCGAACAAAACAAGCGCTCGATCTTTTTGTGTAACAATCCCTCAGGTCCAAAAAGATTAAAATCTAAAGGAGGGATAGCACTTCCGGTCCCTTTAACGAGCTGGAGAGGCCAATGGCTTGGCAATCTTTTCATATTTTATGAGTCAGTTGAAAAGAGCTTAAAGGAGACTCGTCTTTTGAGGAACGAGTGATAAAATTGGGTAGCAGCTGATTCCAGGTAAGGTTTGGAATTTTCCAATCACGGTAGTGTTACAAGGATGGCTAGTGGTATCACTCTTCGCAATTGTTCCTCAAAAAGGGGTAAACAATCAAATGGAGGTGAATGATTGGCCAATACAGAGTGGAGGTGATGATGAGAACACGACCAAGGCTTTAAAGGCTGAAGTACTACATTCACGATGGTTATTTACCGGGAAATAGTTCATTTTTTAATGAGCTTAAACGCGGGGAGAAACATTTTCTCATGTCTTATGTTTATTTTTTAACGAGCTTGAACTATGTGCTAAAACTGCTCGATTAATCCAGTCGTATAATAAGAATGTCTCATATATGAAAACAACAATTTTTAGAGTTTTGCCCCACATCCTTTCTTTATGCATGTTAGGAAATGACCAATCCAAAAAATAGATAAATGATCACTCTTTGCTTGCATGCCAAAAGGTTTGCATGCCCCCACGTATAAAATAAAGCTTCAAGGTCACCTTTCATTCTACCGACAAAACATTTGTTTTATCAGGAAAGGTCTTACCTCTTTCAGGTTACCAAAGATTGTTCTATTCACACCGCAAACAAAACACTTCTTCGGCGATGTCTACCGAAATAGACAAAGGTGAGACAATCCACTCACGTAACTTTGACGAGGGAATCTTATTCCAGTCTAACCCCCTTTTCCAACCACGGACGGGAGTACAGACTAGTCATATATCTCTCGCGGAAACCTACCCTGTACCCGAAGTTTTCCTGCCAAAGCAGACTAGGGTGCATGCCCCCTGGGTTTTAGTCGTGTCCCCTGGATCACTCACGCTCATTAGGTGGATGGACTGGAGATTGATGAGACATTCCTTGTGTGAAAAGACCATTTAGGGATGGTATATGACTATTTTCTATGTGTGATCTAGGAAATGAAAGCTGGTCTACGAGCTTGACCACTCTTCCTTCGTGCGGAAAACACATTACTCTAAAGAGTGATGAGACAATGGCTCCCATGCAATAAATATAGTCTCATCCAAGGAGTAGATTATAATCCAGGGGTCCTTGGACTACCATTACATTCATATGAATGGTTTTACCTCTCAATGTTATGGGCACATTGGGAAGGATCCCTAACGGTCGACTGGTTCCTTTGTCAAAGCCTGTTAGATTTCTCATCTCAGGCAAAAGCAATGGCAAACCAAGCGCTTTACAAGCAGTCGAGGAAAGGATACTCACAGAAGCCCCTTCATCTATGATGGTACCAGCCATAACCATTCTATATATTTGAGAAATAATTCGGAATGGTACACTAGCCGGTAAATGGGGTCTACCTAGTTGATTCCAGTCGAAGGAAACAACTAGGTTGCTTGGAGGTGGGACCGAATAGATGGCCGGGTACGACTCTGACGAACTTCCTTCCCGCAGTAAAGGAATGGGTAAATTGCCCCCATGTTCATCGGAGTCTGTGCTTACGAAAATAATTTGGACGGTGTCATCCTTATTCTCTTCTGTGACTGTATCATCTGAAGATGGAACCTCTGAAGGCAAGACCGGGTCAACTGCCGCCTCGACCTTTTGACTTTCGTCTGGTATGGGTTCAAATGGTTGGTCTTCAATGATAGACGCTTCAGCTGACCACCTGGGCGGGTCAGACGGATTTTCAACTAGTGACGACTTGCAAGAGTTTTTTATATCCAAGAGGAAGTCGTAACAGTGAAACGAGACGATCGTCCAAAACTCTTTTAGCCTCATCTAAGAAGGGACAACGGTGGACGGCATGATCGCCTTTGCACAGTTTACAAGGAAATCTATATTTTCCTTTTTGTCCTGGGGCTTCACTTTCACTAGTCGACGGTGTGTTTTCAACATGATCATCAGAGGTTGACGACACCGGGTTGTGCAAACGAGGAGACCAGTCCCTTAAGATCCGAGGGATGTAGGGAAAATCTCGATGATAGTGGTCTCCTTTGCAAATGACACATGGCGACTTAGGCCTGGTCGGTGCAGTGTGTGGATTTTCGCTAGACGACGCTTGGTTGCCCCCTTTCGCTTTTGGCTCCTTCTTCTTCTTTTCCTTCTTCTTCTCAGGTACTTTATTTTTGGCTTTACCAGCCCCATCAAGCGAAGAGGAAGGAGGACAGGAAGAATTGGAGGAAGCAGAAGGTTGGTGGGTAACTCTGGATTCGTCTAGTTGCTGACTCGATTGTTCAGGAATTGTGGTGTTCTGAACAACAGAGGTTGAGAAGAGCCATACGGGCAAGCCGATTGTCAATCCTGGAAGCGACAATGTGGCCATATGGGGTGCACCAACATCTCCCCAAGAGGAGAAGGGACTAGGATTTCCTCCAAGGGGAATTCCTTGGTTGGTGGATTCCATTTTCTCAACCTAAGATCAACGTAGGAAAGGGTGATGATCATTCCGTTTAAAATAAATTTTAGACGCTTTGACACAACTTGTTTTTTCAATTTTTAAGAGTCGAGAAAAAACAAAAGATGACTCTAGTCACCTTCGATTTTTAATGAGCCTAAAGTGACAAGTGCTCAGATGGACCTTTTCCGTTAAGGAGTCTGAAAACGAACGAAAGGGACTGCTCTGGAAATCTAGGCAGAGGGATTACCAAACCAATCGCAAAACTGCAGAATACTTTTTACTGTACGGCAGTCAATCTTCCCGAATGTTGTGTTCAGTGCATTGCGACCGATAGGGTGACAGACACGGCTTCCTATGGATAAAGGATTAAGCCTATTGTGGTCTCCCAAAATATACTCGATGGTACATGGGAGCAAAAGTCCGTACTGGCACTTATCATCTCAAAGTGGAGGAATCACCCAACCATCAGTGAGAACAATAGTTACCAGGCTTTACGACGCCGGAATATGTCTCTAGCCTAGACTTCTAGATGTTGTGCGTTAGGTTCCAAAGCGTTGTTAGATTCATTAAATTTATTTTATAGTTGATCTTGCTTAAGAAATTTTCCTTTCAGGTTCACCGCGAGATGTAAATGTACAATTCCTAAAATGGAATCTAAGATGATAAACAGTCTTTTATCTTCTTTGTGTAATGAAAATCCTAGCTACTAAGGAAAGAGAGACAGTATTCTTTCACAAAGAGCAAAGAGCACACACTAAATGCACTGTCCTAAATCAAACCAATCAAACAGTCTAAATGCAAATGCACATGCATGTATTTGTTTTCGGCTTTCTTAGTATGTGAATGATAAAAAGAAAGCTAATGCACAAATCTGAATTACTTTTCAAGTGACAGTTACTAACAAGTTTCTTTTCAAAATCAAAAATGAAGACAATCACAACACTTTACGATTCGGAAATGAATACTTGTTTTCGACACTAGAAAAACTACAAATTCAGACCAAATACAATAGTAACAGGGTAATTGACTATCAAGAGCAATCAAACTCTCTCCTATGACTGAAAACGACACTTGCGACACTTTCAAATCAAGAAATGACAGTACAATTACGTTACTTTTTGCAAAGGAGAACTGAAAATGACTCAACAAATACACAAAAACATTTATAGTTCTTTTGCACAATGGAAGCGGAATATCAGCAAGGAAAGGGGTTTCAAACAGAGATATATTGATTACAAACAGCAAAACTCATGAATAGAACTGAAAAGAATGAACACAGAAACCAAAACTGAGGAACAATGCCTAGTCTGATCAGCACACCTGTAACACAGTGAACTTGAAATGCAGCGCACCTACTACACTCGGGAAGTGCGCTGAATTTCAGATTCACATAACAGAGCCTGCGCTGGGCCAGAGACAAGACTTTGCTTGGGTTCCGGGTCACAGTTTGCAGTTCAGTTCAGGGGTTTTGGCCGAGCAAATGGTAATCAGTAAATCAACAATCAGGGGTAGATCTAAGGAGGTTACTGGAGCTACCACAAGGGCAATTAGAGAGTTTGTAAATCAGTTGTTTAATTCATAAACAAATCCCGGAGATTGACTGAAGTGACATTTATCTACTTTGCATTTGCATAGCAAATGCAGTTTGAAATCTACCTGGCTCGACTTCATGCTCCGTTTGTAAGTTTATAAAATAAACAACAAGGAAGATAAACAAACAACCTAGTCGCTCCCCAGTGGAGTCGCCATTTTTTTACAGGGAAAGGTGTCTACACAGAACTGCTTATCCCACTAAGGTGTGGTAGCTACCTTAGAAACAAGCAAAGTAAAGCTACTTTCGTTTTTCCTTTATGAAATATAGATGAGAGAAGAACAAAGAAGACCAACCTCTGTCTTGCGCTTATCTCCTAGTTCGATTCCTCTCTCTCTTGATAGTCCTTCGCTACTTGCTCCCTTGTACGCCCAGCTTCACAGCGTACCTGTAGGATCAAAGTAGCATAACACTATACAAGAACATGGATCTATAATCATAAACAATCTAGGATCAGACGTAAATTGACCATACAAATGCATAAAACATAAATGACACAAGAGTATGGAGGAAAACTTGAATAGCTTTTATTGATAATCAAGAAAGAGCCAAGGGAGTTACAACCAGTTGTTCTGACCCAGCATCATCCTCTCAGCAAGTAAGCCCTTCTTCACCTCATACAAAGCTTGGATCACCCAACACTATGATGTTGTCTCAAGAAACCAACAGCAATTCCTTACAAGATGCAAAATTCCAGCCCCTAGATCTCTAGGATGAGGGATCCATATATAGATATCTGTATGGGAGATGAGTCAGCTTGTGATTTGATTAGTGTCTTCCCTCTGATAGTTCTTGCTTCCACTTGGAGATTGATGATCTCTTACTCATCCTTGGTCGAATTCAAAGAGGCAAGTGTCACAAGAGAAGTTTCTGGAAGATTCCATGCCTCTCCACCTCGTGGATTGACACTGCCATTTGTCACTTCTCGCCCATCGCACCCCATAGAAGGGCTTTTTGAAATGCAACGCACCCACAGAGTGTACTTAGGTGAGATGCAACGCACTTTGCCTATGGAGCAGCTAAAATGATCCTGTTTTGACTAGTTCTGAGTAGTTTTTCATGGAGAACTTCTGGGAGAAGCTGTAATCAGTTGACCTTGTTCCTTTAGGGGTTAGAACAAAACTTTTAGGGACTTAGGAGCCCTTGGTTTATGGACATTTTATGCTTGGGGTTGCAGTGCCCAAAAATGTCTATAACACACAACACAGGCAGATGACATCTGGAAATATATTTACTGAGGGGAGATAGTATCTGGCCAGATTGGATTCCCATATCCCATAGGGATCAGTTTTGTTTAGGTAATTGTTTCTGAATTCACAGTATGCTTGGAGGTGGTTTTTGTCACCAATTAAGTCTTGAATTTGAAAATCCCTATCAGCTAAGGGCAACCATTCCAGCTCCTTATGAGGTGCATTGAGGGGAGCAATGTTCAGGGCCACTGGAGCTTCCATTACTCACTTCTCTATGATTTTTCAATTGAAATTTGGGTTTTTTTTGTAGCCAGATAGGTAAAATAACAGCTTTTGGGGGATTTCTCAGAGAATTGTAGGCCGAAGTCTATTGGAATTTAGCTCGCAGGGCGAAATTTGTAGAGAAAAACGAGTTTTACATGATTTCTTGGTAAAAATGGGCAAAAACAACGGTTATGGTGCATATGTTTGAAGGCAGCACGGTATATTTAATTCAAATTTGGGTTCTTCGAGCAATTTTGCAGACAAAACCAAAAAAACACAGGGTTTGGGAATGAAATTCGGGTAAATACCTGTTTTGGCAGTGGACTGTGCATTTTGCAGGTCGCGGAACGAGCTGGAAGGCCGAACTATGGACTCAATTTAGCTAGGTGGCAGACTGTGTGGTCGAACAGTTGATTTGGACGAAAATCGCAGGCAATGGTTGCGCAGAGAAAACAAACAGAAATGAGAGAAAACCACGTTTTCATGCCTTTTTGACAAAAAATTGATTTTGGCGGGTTTTGGCGCTTTTTAGATGGATGATGTCAACATGACGCGGTATTTTGATTTGTAGTGGGGTGACGTGGCACTGACGTAGTGCTGATGTGGTCGTGGCATCAGAGGATGACGCGAGGGTGATGTCAACAGGGAGGGAGCATGGGTGGTAAGCAGTTTGGCCCCCGCACCGCTTTTGGGCAATGGTGGTATTGGAGGGGGGGTAGTAAGCACCGCGGGAGACTGCCACCGGTCCCAAAGTACAGTAGGAAAACCACCATTCCCCGTGCGCTAATCATCGAACAAAGGAGGGCTCATGATATTCATGTGGGCCATTGGATGGCGAGGGCCAGATCCAACGGTTGGCGGTGTACAGGATATGGCGGAGGCAACGACGCGGGGACCCACCATATAAATCAACGAATTTATAATGTTTTGCGGGTATAACCTTTGGTTATCGGTGGTTTGGTTATTTATTTAACCAAATGTTAAACAAACTCCATGGTGCGCGCGCAGGGTTGTTAATGGTACCGGATGAGCCATTAATCCCATAAACATTGGTATATGGCTATATTTAGCCGGGTCAGGATAGGTCAGGATATTAAAATTTTGTGGGGTTTTCATATAGTTATACATAATACGGGCATGGGGAAAAAAGGTTATGTAGGATTTATAATTTAAAGTTAATGTGTTAATATGGGAGACATGCTTTTAACCAAAAGCGCTAAGTTTAAAGAGTGAAACTTAGGCTTAGGAAAATGAAAAGTGTCCAAGCTATGAACTTGGAGAACTTAGCATAATGGAAGGAAAGCATTTTTACACAAGAAATGTGGCTCTATTATCCTAAGAAAACACAGAGTCTCACTTAGTCTTTTTCATGAAATGAAGTGAACTAGGAGCACTAAGCAGATCTCAATGTCCTTGTGGGGAGGTTAGTAAATGTTTCTTGGAGAAATATGGAGGGAAATTAGTCATGCTTCATCTGTTTTGTAGCCACCTTGCCATGGAACTTAGGATATCCATGAGATGAATCACCTTTAAAAGACAAAATTGCCCACAATCCTGCTTCTGCAACATCAAAACTGCCTACCCAACCTGTTACACCTAACATTTTTTCTTCCTTTTCCTTGGGTGCATTTAAACTAGCAAACCCTTACTCTCTTCTTTTCTTTTAGCTGCCATCCTATCTAAGTCTGCCCTTATTTCTTCCAGGGGCTCAGATTTAACTGTTGAGCACCCTGCTTCTCTACCTAACTACTTATCTTCCAAGCTTGAACTGTTTGGACAGATCTTAGTCTCTAGCTCTAAAACAAGAAATTTAAACATGGATTGGCCAAGATTAAGCTGTTTGGCCATCCATCAACTGTGGCAATAGTCAACTAAGTGCATATGATGAAATTTTCTGCAAAAATAGAATAGTAGTGGCCATTTGGACTAGCACACTCTCCTGGTCCTTTCTTTTGGGTTCATTCTCTTTATTTTTGACCAATTCATTCTTTTTGCCCTTTGATTTTTTCTTTTAGAGCATACCCTCTTTTCATTTTTTAATTTTTTAATTTTTTAATTTTTTGAAAATATGGAATCTTTGCAGCATGGAAAGGATGAACATATTTGGCATTTCATCAGTCAATCACGAAACATTACACCTATTGGTATAGGAGCATAATAAGCGCAAGGCAAAACTCTCAGTAAAGGAAAGCCGCGAGTGCTTGGTCACAAGGAAAATAAGAAATCGTGCGGAAATCTGCAGAAGGCGGGTCCCGTACCAAAAAATTGGCAGGATATCACGTGCACTTCCAGCGGTAAGCAGGTTTGGCCGAGTTCAATGCGATGCCACACACCAGGCGACACGTGTCTAACGGATGAGAGAGAAAACTGCTTACATCAAATGAGTAACGGTCGAGCAACTTACTCGCGCGATATAGCTGGAGACTGTAGGATCTGGAGGCTCTAGTTCAACGGCATAGAATTAACCTGATGGATGACTGGATTCGACCAGGAAATAGACTGAGGCACATAAAAATTGAGGTCTGGCATGACCGATGAGTTGGCAGAAGAATCAGTTTCGCGGGCAAATCCTAGAGTAACGGAAATAATGACCGTTTAAAGAAAACTGACACTTAGTTCGTAAGGCGACAAGTGGCCACCTCTCTATGCAGTGTTACATAGCGATGATGACGCAGAGCAGCGGAATTCTAATGTACTAAGGTAGGCAATCGAGAGAGCTGGGAAGAGGAAACGAATAGTGATGGAGTAGATGGGCTTTAAACCACGAACAGACAAAGAGCAGAGGGAACAGAAGTAGAGAAAGAAGCGAATTGCAAAGAACAGAAAAGTCGAGCTGACCTACAAAGGCAGCATTGAGGAGACAGAGACAAAGAGAGTCCGAGAGTCTGTGAACTCCAGAGAAGGCTTGAGAGGTTCAAGCAACTCCTCTGTGTATACTTGTCTGGTATTGAGTACCAAATTGGACTCATACCACTGAGACCAGTTGAGGTCGATATTCAGTAAGGGGAGTCTATGTACTCTAGAGGATTGGGGGATCAAAGTACCACCCTACTGATCATCATCTGTTAGGTGAGACTGAAATTGAGATCCTTATTGTAAAATCTCTGCTTTAAGAGACAATAGAAAAGGCCACCACTAAAGGCTGGACCAGGAGATGTAACCCAAGAGAATTGGGTGAATTCCTTATTAAATTTGTTGTGTTTTTATATTTGCTTATTGTGTTTCTCTTACTGTTCCAATTGCCTGTGTATTTCGCAATCTTATCGATCTATTGCTTAAAATAACATAGGCACATCCCAGCACATGGGTCTGTAATACCTTCATTAATTAACTAAGATCATTCACGAGTGATTTCAGATCAAGTGGTATTAGAGCTCTAGGTTGTTTAAGGTTAGACAAGCTTGTGCTTGATTTTGTTGTTGAATGCTAATTAGATCAAAGCTTAAATTAGGAGAAGGAGAGTCGGTTGAGACTAACCCGAAAATTGGAAGAGTCTATCGTTAGAAGAAAATGTCAGAGGAAAGTCCCTTGGGGCCAGACCCTTAATTCATAGATAGTTTCCTGGCCATGAGTTCCATGGTAGAGGAAATGTATAGGGACTTTAGGAAACATAAAGATGATGTTTCATGAGGCTCCAAGCAAGATAAAGGAGAAGAAGAGTCTCTCCTCCATGACCACTCAAAAGGAAAAGGGAAAGAAGAAAGCTTTCTCACACCTCCTAATAGCCCTGAACATAAAAAGAAGACGTCTTTGATATTAGATGTTAAATTTGATTTACCAATACATGATGGAGAGTTGAATGCAGAGAAGCTGGATGATTGGATCAAACAAATTGATGTTTATTTCAGAGTGTAAAGTATCGACTCAGACAAGGGTAAGATTCAGCTGGCTAGCCTATGCCTCGGAGGCACTGCCTTGGTATGGTGGGAAGGCAGGACACAAGCTGACATGAAGAAACATGGTAAGATTCTTTATGTCTGTAGTGAATTTGTTTCTACAATCAAAAAGTAGTTATATCCACTAGCTTACATGCAACAAGCCATGATGAGCTAGCAAACTCTTCGCCAATTGAAAGGGCAAAGTGTACAGGGTTACACCCAAGAATTTAGGAAAAGAGCTTTGATTCTAGGAATTTCAATAGACTCACTTGAGACTCTGTTGAAGTACATAGGTGGTCTACACAGCTACATGAGGAACACTATCCTCATGTTTAATCCCACTAGTATAGATGAGATATATGTCCAAGTTACACATCTAGAAGCTAGAGGAAATAATGGGAACCCAGAAGTTAGAGGATCATCCAAGCCCATTACAAGCAAGAATAAGGAGAAAAAAAAACAGAAATGGAAAGGGAGGAAGGCCAACACTGCACAGAAAAGCAAGTCTTCATGCACTCATTGTAAGAAGGATGGGCATGATGATGAGCACTATTGGATTCTTCATCTAGAGCTGAGACCTAAGAAGTTTGAGGGTAAGAAGAAGAAGACTACTACAACTATTCAGAAAGATTTGGGGTCAGACTTAGAAGATGAAACAACCATTGCAGCCACAAGTATAAAAGGTAAAAATTATGAAGCATATACTAGTAATTCTACACAATCTATTAATGATGAAGAAAATGAGAGAAAAAGACATGAGATTTTCCATATTCGAGTTATTTCCAAGCATCAAAAAATTGATACTTTGTTTGATAGTGGCTCACAAGTAAATTTAATTTCTGAAGAAATTGTAAATAAGTTGGGGTTACTGACTACACCTCACAAGAAACCATACCCATTAGGTTTGTTAAGTGATAAAGCACAACTACAAGTGACTAGACAATGTAAACTTAAGTTTTCTTTTGGGTCAGCATTTGTAGATGAGGTTGAGTTAGATATAGTTCCTCTGGATATATGTGGAATTGTTTTAGGAAGTCCTTACTTGTATGATAGAAAAGTTATTTTCTATAGAGCTGAGAACAAGTATCTACTCGTTAAAGATGGAATCGAATACTTTGTAAGACCTCATAAGCTCAAGAATAATTATACTCTCAGGGCAGATGAAACGAATTGTAAATTCATGCAAACAATTTTTACTAATGGTTGTAAAGGAAAAGAAACCTGATAAAACCAATGTATTTGAGGGTTGTGATGCTAAAAAGCAAGATGAATTAGAAAAAGTTGTTTCAGAATATGATATCTTGTTTCAAGAACCTAAAGGTCTACCACCCAAAAAGGAAATAGTGCATGATATTAATTTGCCGCAAGATGATCCATTGCCTAACATCGGAATGTACAGGTTGTCCGCTTTAGACAATGCAGAAATCAAGAAGCAGGTGCAGGAGTTGCTCGAGAAGGGATTCATTAGACCTAGCACATCACCATGTGGGTCTCCATTGATTTGGTGAGAAAGAAAGATGGCTCGTGGAGAATGTGCATTGATTACCGAGTAATGAATAAGATAACGATCAAAAATCGTTACCCCCTTCCTCACATAGATGATCTATTAGATCAATTGAAAGAAGTTGTTTATTTTTCCAAGTTAGACTTGCATAGTGGATATCATCAGGTCAGAGTTGCAGAACAAGATGCATGGAAGACTGCTTTCAAAACAAAGCAGGGATTGTATGAGTGGCTAGTTATGCCTTTTGGCTTAACTAATGCTCTTGTTACTTTCATGAGAATAATGAATGATGTACTCAGACCTTTTCTTGATTATTTTGTTATCATATATCTGGATGACATTCTTATATTTAGAAAAACGTGGAAGAACATTTAAAGCATGTTAAGCAAACACTAGATGTTTTGAAAAGAGAAAAAATTTATGTTAAACTCTCAAAATGTGAATTTGGAAAAACATCTTTGAATTATCTAGGTCATATAGTAGGGGGTGGTGAATTGAAGATAGATCCCTCTAAGGTGGTAGTCATTGTAAACTGGCCTAAACCCAAATCTGCTACAGAAGTTAGAAGCTTCTTAGGAGCAGCACAATATTGGAGAAAGTTCATTTCTAACGTTTCCTTAATTGAAACTCCCTTACATGCTTTAACAGGATTGAACAAGTTGTTTCAATGGGGAGGCAAACAGCAGAAAGCCTTCGACACCTTGAAAGAAAAGACTAGTACAGCACTAGTGCTAGCACTGCCTGATCTTCAAAGACCATTTGAGATCCAAACGGATTCCAGTGATTATGCCATGGGAACAGTGTTGATACAACATGGTAAACCCATATGTTATCATTCTGACACATTTAATTCTGCAGTAGTTAACTATCCAACATATCAAAAAGAATTGTATGCATTAGTACAGAGTGTGAAAAAGTGGAAACATTACTTAATGGGCAAAGAGATAGTTTACATACTAATCATCAACCACTTCAATATCTACACTCCCAAACTAAGTTGTAGCAATTAGGACACTATAGGTGGATGGGTTTTCTACAACAGTTTCATTTAGTCATAAGATATAAAAAGGGAATACATAATAAAGTTGCAAATATGTTGTCTAGACCTATTATAAATGCATCCACTATACTTAAGCATAATTCAGTACTGCATGAGAGCTACATTGAACAATATGCTCAAGATATAGATTTCAAATATGTACCAAGAATTGGATTATCACATTAAGGACCAACTCTTGTATCATTGTGAGAAGTTATGCATTCCACAAACTGAAAGAGTAAAGATAATTCAGGAAGCACAAACTTCTCTAATATCGGGTCACTTTGGTGTAAGTAAAACGGTTTCACAGCTGCAAAGATTTTGTTATTGGCCAAAAATGAATGAGAAAGTTTTTAGATATGTAAGAGGGTGTACCATGTGTGCTAAAAGCAAGCCCAACAATAGACAACTAGGCATGTACACTCCACTGCCAGTTCCTTCTCATCCTTGGGAAAGTGTTTCCATGGACTTTGTTGGAGGACTACCTAAATCTAAGAAAAGTCATGACTATTTATATGTTGTTGTGGATAGGTTCAACAAAATGTGTATTTTGATACATTGTAATAAACAGATTACAGCTGAACAAACTGCAAAGTGGTTCTTTCAGCATGTATGGGTTCATTTTGGATTACCCACTTCCATTGTATCTAATCAAGACACCCGATTTGTTGGGAATTTTTGGTCGAGTTTGTGGGAACTGATGGACACCAAATTGAAGAAAAGCACAGCCTTTCATCCACAGACAGATGGCCAGATAGAAGTAGTCAACAGGACAGTGATCTAGTTGCTCAAAGGTTATTGTAGCAGTCATCCCAAACTTTGGGATGAACATTTTTGTTATGTGCAACATGCTTGCAACCGAGCAAAACATTCTTCTACACAGAGATCTCCTTTTGAGACTTGATTTGGTTTCACACCAAGGTCTCCCTTGGATTTTGTCTTTGGTAAAGAAATAGCAGTTGATGGACACAGTGATGTGGACAAGGCAACCACGTTCATTGAACAAATCCAAGAGATTCACCAGGTAGTACAGGAACAGCTAGAAAAGAGCCAAGCCAAATACAAGGAAAGGCATGACAAGCATCGAATGGAGCATAGGTTCCAAGTTGGTGATCAAGTCTGTCTATATATCAGCAAAGACAGAATGCAAGGTGAAGGTAAAAAGCTAAAGCCAATAAGGTATGGACCTTTCAATATACTTGAGAAAATTGGTGAGAATGCTTTTCTCCTTGATTTACCAGCTTAAATGCACATCTACTCAGTTGTTAATGCAGATAGCTTGAGACTATTTGAACCTTCGTTAATTGAAGATCCTGAAGAGAAGAGTCAATTGCCTTCCATTAATCATCTGTTACCTGAATATCTCAATGAATTGCAGGAAGACACAATTCTGGACAGGAAGGTGAGGACGACGCGCAGGGGAGATGTTGAGTACCTCAAGATTGGACGCAAGGGTTCAAATCAAAGCAGTGCAAAATGGATAGAGATTGGACAAGTGAGACAACGATACCTTCACTTAGTTGATGCTTGAAAACCAACTTTTGGTGTTTCAAAAGCTTTTTCAGTGGGAAGTCCGTGATCCAAATTGGATCCTTAAACATATTCCATGACTGTTTCAAATTATGTTAGGCTTCAAAATCTTGTGAATAACGAGATTATCAAAAATGACCTCTGGACAATGGTAATTTGTGGCCAACATGGAACAACGAGGACCCTCAGTCAAAGCACGCTGACTGTTGGCCCATGGCGATCGTGCATGGATTCAAATTGGCAATCGGAAGCCCAGATCCAGAAATAGAGGCAGTTTCTGATACGCGATTAGCACAAGGCAAAACTCTCAGTAAAGGAAAGCCCCGAGCACTTGGTCACGAGGAAAATAGGAAATCGTGTAGAAATTGGTAGAAGGTAGGTCCCACACCCAAAAACTAGCAGGATATCATGTGCACTTCGAGCAATAAGCGGGTTTGGCGGAGTTCAACATGATGCCACACACCGGGCGACGTGTGTCCAGGGGATGAGAGAGAAAACCGCTTACATCACGTGAGTAACGGTCGAGCAACTTACCCGCGCGATATAGACGGATACCGTAGGATCTGGAGGCTCCAGATCAACAACAGAGAATTAACCCGATGGATGATCGGATTCAACAGGGAAATAGACTGAGGCACATAAAAATTTGAGGTCTGGCATGACCGATGAGCTAGCAAAAGAATCAGTTTCGCGGGAAAATTCTGGAGTAACGAAAATAATGATCGTTTAAAGAAAACTAACACTTAGTTCATAAGGCGACAAGTGGCCACCTCTCTGTGCAGCGTTACACAGCGATGATGACACAGAGTAGGGGAATTCTAGTGGACCGAGGCAGGCGATCCAGAGAGCCGGGAAGAGGGAACGAACAGTGAAGGAGCAGATGGGCTTTAAGCCACAAACAGATAAAGAGCAGAGGGAACAGAAGTAGAGAAAGAAGCGAATTGCAGAGAACAGAGAAGCCGAGATGACCTACAAAGGTAGCATCAAGCAGAATGAGACAGAGAGAGTCCGAGAGTTTGTGAACTCTAAAGAAGGCTTGAGAGGTTCAAGCAACTCCTCTGTGTATACCTGTCTGGTATTGAGTACCAAATTGGACTCATACCACTGAGACCAGTTGAGGTCGAGATTCAGTAAGGGGAGTCTGTGTACTTTAGAGGCTTGGGGGATCCAAGTAGCACCCTACTGATCATCATCTGTTAAGTGAGACTCAAATTGAGCTCCTTATTGTAAAATCTCTGCTTTAAGACACAATAGAAAAGGCCACCACTGAAAGCTGGACCAGGAGACGTAGCCCAAGAGGATTGAGTGAACTCCTTATTAAATTTGTTGTGTCTTTATATTTGCTTACTGTGTTTCTCTTACTGTTCCAAGTGCCAATGTATTTCGCAATCTTATCGATTCGTCGCTTGAAATAGCATAGGCACACCCCAGCACATGGGTCTGTAATACTTTCATTAATTAACTGAGATCATTCATGAGTGATTTTCATATCATGCCCCCTCAAAGAGGCTGAATTATAAGGCATTGATCTATCTTTTATATATTTTTTTGAGTTGGTTTCCTAACAAAAATGGATAGCCTTCTTTTAGAAACTGGTTTTTCTAGGTGTCATTCTAACAATACTGTCTACACCAAGAAAGTGGGAAAGTCTCTTATCATTCTTTTTCTTTATTTTGATGTTCTTATCCTTACTAGTAATGATCTGAACCTTATAAATCATGTGAAGTCTAGCCTTAAAAAGAAGTTTGAAATGACAGACTTAGGACACTTGAATTATTTTCTTGGTCTTCAAGTCTTTCAATCCAAGGAAGGTATTTCCCTTTCCCAGTCCAAGTATGCCTGTGATATTCTACATCATTTTCACATGGAAGACTGTAAGCCAACCCCTTCTCCCTTTCATTCTGGATCCAAAATTTCAGTCACTTGTACTTCCCCTAAAGTTGATGCTACCTTATACCGTAACTTGTAGGAAAACTTTTGTATCTGACCCATACTCATCTTAACCTTTCCTTTGTTGTTGGCCTTATTGCTCGGTTCACGTAAAACCCACATGAAAGTCATTGGAAAGAAGCTAAAAGAATACTTCGTTATGTTCGAGGTACAGTTCAGTTTGGGATTCATTACAGTGCAGAAGCATCTCCTCTATTGGTTGGTTTCACTTATTTTGATTGGGCTAGTGACCGTGATGATCGGAAGTCTACTGCAGGTTATGTGTTCACTCTTGGTTCAGGACCTATTACATGGGCTTGTAAGAAACAAAGTGCAATTTCTCTTTCTTCAGTGGAAGCAGAGTATTGTGGTGCTATAGAAGCTAGTAAGGAAGCCCCATGGCTTCATCATATCCTGTCAGAGTTTGGCTTTCAGCAGCGGCATCCGACTATACTTTGGTGTGATAATCAAAGTGCCATTCAACTATGCAAAGATCCAGTCCAACATCAACACAGAAAACACATTGAACTACACATGCACTTCATCAGAAAGCTCATTTATGACCATGTTCTTGAAGTGCAATATTGTTCAATAGATGATCAAGTTGAAAACATATTTACATAGGCTCTCATAGAGGCAAGTTTACTAAACTTAGATTTATGGTTGGAGTTAAGGAAGTTGTCACTATGGGGGGATATGCTCTAATGCTTCCTTCGTTCTCCTATTGTGTCATATTTGTACATCCTTCAATCCTATCCCAAGTTGTTCTTAACGGGCGATGTTAGGATATTCCAACACATAGGAAATAGTTAAGTATAACTTGGTCTAGTGTAGAGTTAGGTAAAGTGTGTTTCTTTACTATGTACATTTGTAACTTACAATCTGACGGTCACGATATGTTCTAGACATGAAGTGATCTAACGATTCATTCTATTCTCGGTATTGCTGACATTTGATCTGTGACTTAACACTCAATTGGTCCATGATCTCTATTTAAAGAGCATGGAGGGTCATTTGTAGGGTAACCATTCATGAGAGAAGCTTATGTAAATTTTCATTCTTTTATTAATAAATTACCTGAAGTGGCTGCGTTGGATCAGGAAGTGGATTGTTTCCCTCTTTGAGGGTTTTAACCACGTTAAGAATATTGGTGTATTGATCTGTGATCTACTTGTGAGCAGGAACTTACCCTGTAAATTCCTACATTTCACAAATTCCCTCTTTTATCTAGAAAATAACTTGGATTTGTTATTATTTCATACACTAGTAAGAAATCTATTTTTTTAAGAAAAGATCACAAATCCTATCTTTTCTTACATATATGCAATGTTATATAAATAGAAGCAAACTTATTACTTTTGTTGTGCTCTTAAATTATGTTTGTTGTGCTCTTAAATGGCGACTCCAACAATTTTTTTTCTTTTCTCTTAAATGGTCTTCCCTAGGAAATTACTTTTGTTATGCTCTTAAATGGTGTTTGTTGTGCTCTTAAATGGCAGCTCCAACAACTACTTTTTGTTTGCTCTTAAATGGCGGCTCCACCGGCCATGAGCCAAAGCATAAACTGGATATGGAAAGAAGACATTATGGTGGCCCCCAAATTTTAGAGAAGCTCGGGAGTATGTCCTTTTCCTCACCATCAATCCAGGAAACAACCCACAACTAGTAAGTAAAACGAAAGGACAGTTATCAAGAACCGAACCCTAACTAAATTCTAATCCAACTGTCATGTAATAAAGCGTAAATAAATTTTAATTAATATTCTTTGTGTAAAATAAACGTGAAATAGGGATGTTACAAATCCGCCCCCCTAAATAGAACATTGTCCCCAGTGTTCATCTATTAATGGGAATTAATTTCTACTCATTATAAAGAATCCAAACAACTGAAAATGAGATCCTTTCCCTTCAAAATGAAGGATTCCATTTCCAATGAATACCAATAGGCAAAAGAAATAATGTTGATCTATAGTCATAAGCATTTATAACTGCAGAACAAAACAATTTCTACTTTCCGTAACTTAGCCATTATTCAATTATATAGAAACAAAACAAAATCTCTATACCAACTTACCATTACTTACCAACTACTCTTACAAGTCATGGTCACATTTACGCAAGCACTTAAATAGTGATTAGACGACTCATTAACACTCCATAGTAAATAACCTGTAATGTATGACTAACAAATTCAATCACATTAGTCACAACATTTTTAATCAAATGAAATACTTTTAACTATCAATCAATTATGCAATGACATGTCATATTTAAATCACAGTACTTTTACAAGTACTTAGAAAGAACTGACACTCTAATCATCCAAATGATAAATCATTGCACGACGTGCACACTGTCTTAGCCCCCACTAAAGACATGCACATGGTACTTCTAAAAGTACCCAAAGAGCACCTAGCTCTCTAATCATCAAAATAGTCAATAACTGCACCAAGTGAAAATTGTCTTAACCCCTACTAAGATGATCACAAGATTGGTAATATAATAAAGGAACTAAAATTCCAATAACTCCTTACTGAGCACTAAGCTCCTTTCTGTTAAGAGGCACATAACATATTTTAAACAATTATATATAAAATTCATTTTTAACACAACACATAACTAATTAATTTTTTTTTCTCCTATGAGAACTATAGTGGTAAAGGAATGCTCCTCCTAACCCATGGGAACTGATTTCCACAACCAGATCGAGTCATTTTCGCATCTAGACAATTATTTAATAGATACTATACTAGGTCTAGTATGGAATTCCACTGGCCAACCAGCTCAAGAATTCCAATGACCGCATAGGGTCCAATATAGGATTCCTCTTAGCAACGTCCTACCTATTCCTCTGATAGCGTCCCGTCTATGAGGAATTTTGGGCCTCCTCCAACAGGTTCCAAATCAATAGAGTTGTCTCACACTTTACCCTCTTCACCATCCTGGCCAACTCTTTTCCCTTACTAAGATCATTTATCTTTAGGGAGAGGAAATCCAGGCAGGCAACCGCCATCAACCCAAGGCCTTATGGCCTTTCACAATTGTCGACAATTGTCTGGCATGTTAAATTTATCTTTTAGCGCTCTTTTCCACAATAATTTACATAATGAACCATATGCACATTATCATTAATAAATAAACATGCATGTACACCATTCATTTACCCTTAACCCTCAACATCGGTCCACAATATCTAGATTGACAGGAAACATAACTAACATACATGTTGTATTCATTCTTATTTTCCAAGTAACACAATCATGCATATCATATAACATTTACTTTCTCATTTATGATTGCAATTCACATTTCAACGTTTTACCTTGACAAGTTTTCTTGTTGCCATTAAGCTACCACTACTTAATCGCATTAGCAACGTTAGTCATAAATATGCATCATTTAGCAAGTATTCACTTTCCAAATCATTTCCAACTTTCACAGTGTATTGTCCTCAACATACCAATATATGAAGTAACCACCATAATCACTTGTTTATGAATTGTAATAAGCTTAAATAAAATTCAATTCATGCATATAAGTTTTTTTAGTTAGTCATGCAACACTAATCAATCACAGCTACCAACCATCTTAATGCATCCATGACAAGACTTATTCAACAATTAGTTATTACAATCAAGTCTCACTACTTGACTCAATATCTAAAGGGGTTCTTCCGGTGTCCTTTTAAAACACTCTATTTTCTTATTCAAGGAAATTCCCCATATTTTACATTCATGCATTCACTCATTAAAAGTAGTGCATTGTAACTTCAGTCGTGTTCATTAAATGTATCATCAATATTTCCAGAATTGTAAAAGTTGGTAGTTAATTGTCACTTTCCTTAGTGAATGTTCAAGATTATTCATAAGTGTGACAAAGGTTTTATTATCTTTTATCCTCATCAAGATTCAAATGTCATGAACATGGTTTTGCAACAAACTTTATTGCTTACTACTCCTTGCATTTATAAACATGAATCACACATATCATGTCAAAAGTAGTCTGCTACATATATCAATAAGTAGGTGGTTAGACTCATGCCTGAGTTGATGCTCACTAGAAGCATACCTCGATTTCTTTTTTTCTTAAAAATTCCCGAAGGTGCTAGTACTACAACCTTTAGCTCTGATACCACTTGTAACATACCCCGGTAACCTCACATGAAAATGCAGGGAGTTAGAATTTTTTTACACAAATTACTCACAGGTAATTATCCAAATCACTATTCCATATTCCTCATTAACCATTAGATATAATGTTCATTAGTACATAAAGTAACTTTCAATAGAAGATAGTAACTTGCATAACCATTAACAACCACTGTTGTAGTAATGTTGTTGTATATTAACATAAATTGTCTCATGAACCTTGCATTCACTTCATGATTCCCTTAACCAAATTAATTATTAACATACTTGGTATTATGGATATCACATCACATAAGGAGCCAATATCATCTAACTGACACAATAATCAATCATATCATTGAACACTGATATACCCTGGAAACCCCGTAGGGTGAAGTCCAGAAAATGTTTAATTTTATTATTAAACGCTTGTGAGGGTGTTCACCCTTCATTCAATGACTTATAAGGGAGTCCATTCCTTATCCATTGTTATAAAATATTATAATGAAATGTCATTAAAATACCACATACCTAGCTACACGCTATTACAATTGTCACGAAACCATTTACCTACATATTACCACTCTCTACATCCTTCTGGCATGATTGCTCCATCAGTGTACCATCCTGCAACTTGTACTGATGAGCATGGACTGTTATATCCTTATCTACCACAATGTTAAACATAATTTGTCTTTGGTACAAACTGTCATGTTTCCTGTCATTGTTGTCATCAACAAGCTTTAGTAACAATATTAGATAAAATGTTAATCAATCAATATTCAGTCTCTAAAAGAGATATTTTAACATCTATTCATGTGCACCCATGAGATGTAAATATAATATCACAACATGCTTATTCTAACAACATTGTCCATGTATTAAAAATAATTATCAAGCATGTCAAAATAATTACCACGTTACTATAATCATCCTCGCACCAACACACATTCATATCCAAATAATATCGTTGTAACCATTCATATTCCATTTAAAGGATACTAGCAACTTATCTTTGTTTTCCTTTCATGTAATTAAATAAAAACTTATTCAGGAGAGCTAACCCCTTAGCTTCTTCTTTGTGCGGGTAAGTAAGTAATCCTTCCAATATAATAGATATTATTATAAGGGAAGACTAACATGATAGACATCATTATTGTCCATGCAAATGAAAGTCCCTTTTCTGAAAAGCATTTTTTCCAAAATAGAGTTATTTATAAAATCTATTGTATGCACAAAGATGTGTTGCTCTAAAACAAAACTAATGTGTTAATCATTATTTCTTGCATGCGCATAAGTAATTACTTGTTTTACTTTCGAGGATCTAACATAATACTTACTCTTTTTTGCACACAAATCCATGTTTCTCTTTTAAAATATATAACACAATAGTTCTACGAATCCATGCATGTAGTCAACTATTGTTTCTATGCTTCTACATATGTGTTCTTTTCACATAGTTATTTTCAAGAACCCAACATAGTTTCTCTATCATTCTATGTACAAAGTCCTTATGAATTTGTTTCCAAGAAAGTATCATAACAAAGTTCTCATTCATTTGTTTTTAGGAAAGTATCATAACAAAGTTTTCATGCATTTGTTTTCGAGAAAGCATCATAGTCAACCTTTCTTTTGGGTATAAGAACTAAAATAATAATAATGCTAACCTTTTATGCATTAAACCGTGCAATTAAATCAAACTAACCAACATACAATACACAAATCTTTTATCTTTTCTTCAACAAAGATTGATGTCCTATAAAGACATAAGGTAGTTATTAAAACTACATATTTCAAAAGAAAATCTCTTTTTTCATGAAAAATAATCTAATTAACTTTTGTCTTTTAGTTTTCACCACTCATGGAAATATTTCACAAATTCCCTTTTTGATCTATATTCACTTCCAAGAAAATAACTTGGATTTGTTATTATTTCATACACTAGTAAGAAATACATTTTTTTAAGAAAATATCACGCATCCTATCTTTTCCTACATATATGCAATGTTATATAAATACAAGAAAAGTTATTTATCTTTTAATGCCCTAATTATATAATAATAATATTTATCTACACTTAGTAATATATTTTCTTTACCAAAAAAAATATATAATAACAATCTTTGTCTACATGTAGTAATATATTTTATTTACCAAGAAAAATATATAATAACAATCTTTGTCTACATGCAGTAACATATTTTCTTTACCAAGAAAAATATATAAAAATCAATCTTTATCTACATGTAGTAATATATTTTCTTTACTAAGAAAACTAACGTGAATTTTGTAACCACAAAATCTAGATCATTTTCACTTATCTTGCATTTCAAGAAATCACAAATCTACTTAGTTTTTAACACACAAAATTCACATATAATATGTGTAATAAAGTATGTGCAAGAATATTTATATTGTATCTTTTCTTTTCCAGAAATAAAATGTAAATGAAATATATACTTATCTTAACTGCAATACCCATGAACTGGCAAATGGTTTGGTCTCAACAAAGGGCATTTGGATGCTTTGACGTTTTGTAGGCGACTTTATTCGCTATGTCGTCAAATCCACATATGCCTCCTTCTGAGCATTTACTTATTCCTTCGATGGGAAATTTATTTTGTTGTGCTCTTAAATGATGTTTGTTGTGCTCTTAAATGGCGACTCCAACCATTATTTTTGCTTTGCTCTTAAATGGCCTTCGCTGGGAAATTACTTTTGCTGTGCTCTTAAATGGTCTTTGTTGTGCTCTTAAATGGCGGCTCCACCAATTACTTTTGCTTTGCTCTTAAATGGCGGCTCCACCGGCCATGAGCCAAAGCATAAACTGGTTATGGAAAGAAGACATTATGGTGGCCCCCAAATTTTAGAGAAGCTCGGGCCTATGTCCTTTGCCTCCCATCCATCGAGGAAAGTAAAACCGGTCAAATCGCTGCGCGGACATTTCATCAAGAACCGAACCCTAACTAAATTCTAATCCAATTGTCATGTAATAAAGGATAAATAAATTTTAATTAATATTATGTGTAAAATAAACGTGAAATAAGGATGTTACAGACCATTTGAATAAACATTGTACCAATGCAATGCAACCTCATACAAAATATATACATTGACCATACATCTCATTGTAGCGATCCTGTAATTCTGGCAAGCACAATTTGATGGACGATCAAAGTTACAGGGTATGCATTTTCGAATTGTGTGGATGAAAAAAAATTATTCAACAAATACTCTGAGAGCGACATGCAAAGGATGGCTTGATACATATACTCATGATAGATGACTTTATATATATAGAAATATTTATTTATTTTTCTTTCTGATAAATATTTTATAAATTATGAAATTTATCAAATCATGTCATGATTATGTGATAATAGTTAGGCTACAAATTATTAATATTAATGTAATGGTTGCATTGGAGTACGTAGGCTAAAGCTTATCAATCAATGAACTTGTTAAAATCATAAACCTATTTGCATGCAATATAAAGTCATGTAATATTTTGAAAGTGATTGAGAATAATATTTGAAACCGTAAATAAAAATCCACACCGTGTTCAGAAATTCGCTCAACTCAATGTTAAATAAAATTAGTGATTGTGTTTTGAATGATCCAAAATCCTATCTTAATTATTAAATATAACTGAAATGAAAAAGGAAAAAAAAAAAACAAAAACAAAAAAACAAACTAAACTAACTAATCGATCTTAGCAAAACTCTCACTTTCATTGATATTTGCCATCTTACTTCTTAGATTTGAAAATGCGTACATATATGTGACTTAAAAACGAAGTGTTTCACGGATTTAGCCCTCTAGGTTTAGGGATCTCTTAAGTTTATTCCAATCATGAAAGTTGATTTGATAGTGGATTTGTTGCTTTATCATACATTAATTTGATTGATATTGGCTATGTTTGATATGGGCTATGTTGGCTTTGCTATTAACCAAAACATTTATTAAAATACATATTAATATATTTGGTAGGTTTTCATATATTAATTAAAACCATTTTAAACTAATCTTTGTATTTCATCACTGATGTTTTTTTAAGTGGAGGAATGAAGAGTTAAGTATTTAGTATGTATATTAATTAAAATATTAATTTAAAGGTACAGACAAAAGTTCAAGAAAGAGTGGGAATTTTTTATGTTTAAAATGAATTTTTGAATGCATAAATGGATTCAACACCTTGAAAAACCCCTTGGGCACTCAAATTCAATAAATTAAACAACTTAAACTTGAGTTTAAAAAAAAACTGTCAGATTTTGATTAAAGTTAACCTGAAAATATGTCATGAAAAAGTCATTTCTTCTCTAAGTTAGAATACACCTTAATTTAAATATCAATATTTGATTAATTCAAATATTAATTAATACATTATATAGTAATTCTACATTATTATAAATTTATGGAAGATAATTAATATAAATTTATGGAAGTGATGGAAGTAGATTTATTTAAAATTCAAATATTAATTAATATATTAATTATTTAAGATTTTAGTTATTTTATTTAATTATCCTACCACTAAGATCTAATTTTTCATCTTGTCCTGATGATGAATCACACTAGTTGGTTCGAAACACATCGGCCTAAATATACCAGTGTGATTTATTTTGAAGTTGTTTTCAAATCCAAATATTTTGTTCTTTAACTTTTATTTCATATTTTCATTAAAATAATAATAATAAGATAATTAAAATTAAAGTAATTTAATATATTCTAAAACCTCCTATGTCATGGAAAAAGACACTTTTAATTCATGTAGTTTTACTATTATTAATTATATATAATTATTTATAAAGATTGGATCAATGATTTTGTTGTTGGAAAATATTCATTATTATTTTTGAGTAGGTCCCTTGGGTTTATCGATCCCTTGGGTGTATTAATCTAAGGGTTCATATTTTTAGGGTATATTTTATTCATAGGGTTTAATATAAATCCCCTTGGTTTATAATCATGGTCAACCATGGTCCAATGTCACATTGTGACACAAATTTCCTCAATATGAAAAACAACCATGGTTTACCCTGGTCCAATGTCGTATCGTGACAAAGATTGTGTCAATATTAAAATCAATCATGGTCAATTATGGTCAATCATGGTCAATATGAAAATCAACCATGGTCAATCATGGTCAATCATGGTTAATCATGGTCAAGCATGGTCATTGATTGTCCAATGTCACATTGTGACAAATATTGTGCAATATGAACATCAACCTTATGTCAATCATGGTCAACTATCATCAATCATTGCCAACCATGGTCCAACGTCAAATTTTGACAAATATTGTCTCAATATGAAAATAAACCAAGGCTATCCATGGTCAATCACCATGGTCACATTGTGTTGGTCAACCATGGTCAACCATCAATCACGGTCAACCATGGTCCAACGTTGCATTGTGACAAAGATTGTTTGAATCTTAAAATAAATCATGGTCAATCATGGCCTATCGTGGTCAGTCATAGTCAATATGAAAATCAACCATGGTCAATCATGGTCATTCATGGTGAACCATGGTCCAATGTCACATTATGACAAATGTAATCTCAATATGAAATCCATTTGTATGTGAACCATGGTGAACCATGGTCAATGATGGTCAACCATTATCAACCATGGTTGAATGTCGCATTTTGACAAATATTGTCTCAATATGAAAATCAACCATGGTCAATAACCATGGCCACATTGTGTTAAAGATTGCCTCATGGTCCAACATCACATTGTGACAACCATGGTCAACCTTGGTCCAACATCACATTTTGACAAAGATTGTATCAATACGAAAATCAACCATGGTCAACCATGGTCAATCATGGTCAACCATCGTCAACCATGTTCCAATGTCGCATTGTGAGAAAGATTCTCTCAATATGAAAATTGATCATGGTCAACGATGGTCCAACAACATATTGTGACAAAGATTGTCTTAATATGAAAATCAACCGTGGTCAACCATGTTTGTTTTAGGATTTATAATATTTATATTAGGGTTTATATAGCTTGGGTATACAATATTAATCCCTTGGTTTTATTAATGCCTTGGGTTCATTAATCTAAGGGTTTATCAATCACATGGGGTTATTAATCTAAGGGTTCTTATTCATAGGATATAATATTATTGATAGAGTTTATAATCTTAAAATCAATCATAGTCAACCATGCTCTATCATGGTCAATCATAGTCAATATCAAAATCATACATGGTCAATCATGGTCATTCATGGTCAACCATGGTCAACCAAGGTCCAACGTCACATTGTGACAAATATTGTCTCAATATGAACATCAACCTTATGTTAACCATCGTCAACCATGGTCAATTATGCTAAAACATCATCAACCATTGTTAACCATGGTCCAACATCACATTTTGACAAAGATTGTATCAATATGAAAATCAACCATGGTCATCCATGGTCACATTGTGTCAGTCAACCATGGTCCACCATGGTCCAACGTTGCATTCTGACAAAGATTGTCTCAATCTTAAAATAAATCATGGTCTATCATGGTCAATATGAAAATCAACCATGGGCCAAGATCACATTGTGACAATTTTTTTCTCAATATGAACATCAACCATATGTGAACCATGGTCAACCGTTGGCAATGATGCTCAACCATCATCAACCATTGTCAACCATGGTTGAACATTGTATTTCGACAAAGATTGTCTCAATATGAAAATCATCCATGGTCAACCATGGTCAATAACCATGGTCGCATTATGTCAAAGATTTTCTCATGGTCCAACGCCATATTGTGACAACCATGGTAACCTTGGTCCAACGTTGTATTATTTCGACAAAGATTGTCTCAATATGAAAATCATCCATGGTCAACCATGGTCAATAACCATGGTCGCATTATGTCAAAGATCATCTCATGGTCCAACGTCATATTGTGATAACCATGGTAACCTTGGTCCAACGTCGTATTCTGACAAAGATTGCCTCAATATGAAAATCAACCATTGTCAACCATCATCAATCATGGTCAACCATAGTCAAGCAGGGTTCAACATTGCATTGTGAGAAAGATGCTATCAATATAAAAATCGATCATGGTCAACCATTGACGCAAGGTTTCCCCTACGCATATCCACAGTATGCATATTTATGCATAAATCATTTTCCCCAGGATTTGATAATGACCCACCAGGTCAATACTTCAACATAAAGATGGTTAAGGCCCTTTTATCACAGTTCCTTTCTATCGGAACCCAATCACCCCACTAATACCTCTATCAAAACTTCATCAACCCTTTAAAACATTCATTAATCCTCCTTAATGAAGTCTTCCTCAAAGCTTCCTTATCGGGGCTATTAAACTCCCATAAACTTTGGTCGAGCTTTTAATTCCACATATATAACCTTCCCTTCCGAAACCTCGGTTAATATATGCTTTTCACATGGAAACTCTCTATCGGCGCTTAATATCCATTGTAATTCCCTTATAAGGGAATATACGTGAAAATAGACACAACATACCTTTCTCCACTGACTCCCGGCCTTTGGCATAGTTACCGAGGATTTCTCTTATCACAATCGGCCATCGCAACTCTACAGTTGCATCACTTATATACCATCACCCCTCCGACTCCGATGTTGGACTATCGGAAACATTAATATATGTGTTCTATGTTTTCCACGACTCAACATCTATTTAACTCAATTACAAAGGAATTACGCTAAACTCCACTTAAAACATATATACGGAATTCAAATATATATACTCGTAACTATACCTTCATCGGATCCAGCTCTCCAGGCCTTTCCACTGCGCCACTCCGATATCCGCCAGCACCAATATGCGATGGCCAATTTAATCGCTACCGTCAATCAGGATCGCGATTCGACGGTCAACGATTAATCACCCGATCGCTTAACTCTTCCATTTAAACTCTGATCCGACATAGTTTACGGACCCGATAGGGTTCTAGGCTATATTTGATAAAGTTCAGGTCCGCCTCTACACAGTTCCTCTTCTGAACACTAATTGAAGCGATCTAATGAGACCAACCTCGCGATTCAATCTTGGCCATCAATCTCCAAGATCTAACAGCTACTGTGCATCCTCCCTTCAGTTCTCCGTTACTCGTTTTACTTAGCTCTATGTTGTTTTCCAATGTTAAAGTGGTTCTCAATTTTCTTCAAAGGTTTCGATCTACTACCATTTCGTTGTGCATTCCTCCCCCTAATGCTAGTTGCTGTTATTCTAATGGATTTAACAATCCATTTTGATCCTCCTCATCATGTCTTCCTCTGTATAATCCACCTCGGCTCTACTTGCATGCAACTATTTCGGAATTCCAATTTACAATAATTTCAGTGCTAGAAACACACTTATCTAGGGTCGAAACAGACCTCTATATTTATAAATATACAAAATGATTACAGAATGAGACTCTCAGTTTCTCATGTAGTCCTGATCCTCTAATTTAATGGCCTATGTTCATTATCTGCTCATAGGCTTACAAAAACACTCCAATCTGCTATCTATCTACTTATTCAACCTCTCCAACCTCTGTTCATGCATTTTCGGGCTTACATTTATACAAAGGGGTTCTAAAACCAATTTCTGGTTTAGATCCCTAAATCCCTCAACAAAATCCTAAAAATCTCTTTCTCATCCCTAAGGATTCTCTCAAATCCACAAAATCATGAACTGACTCCTAAACTAAGATTTACAATCAATTCTCAATCCCTCAATCTCTCAACTATCCTAAATCTCTCATGTTCTCCTACATTCGAGAACATTTACAATAAAGCCTCCCAATATTCAATTAATTCCTATTCTCATTAAAATCACTGAAAACATTAAATAATTACGTAAATCCAATACTTAGGAAACCAACTTCCTTGAAATACAAGACCCCCTATTTCTACTAGAATACAATGATAATATTGAGCTGGATGCTCCTGCATTAGACTCCCCATGTAAGAAAATTTATGACCATCTGGTCATAAGTCTGGATAATTGTTTCCTCCTGGATCCCAAACTTTATTTGGTAATCTGTCCTTGCTTGTCAATTGCTATATTGCTGCTGTTGTCTGCTGCTATTCTCCAGGTCTCCATACTTTATTATGTAATACTCCACTTGCCTTGCTCTCGTAGTCTGCTACTATTTTCCTCCTATTGTCACTCCTTTTCTTTCTTGTTGTTGTCTTTCTATGAGATACTTTCATCATTAATATTCTTATCAACTCAATCTCTCTATCCAATATATCCTCTGTCTACTACTTGTTTCCATCTCTTGATTGTTGAACTCTCCTTCTTGCTAGTTCTTTAATTAATTTGATTGTTTCCTTTTCATCCTTACCCTTTTCTTTACTGTTGTTATGCACCTTTTCTGCTGCTGCGACATTGTCTTTCAGAACAATTTCATGCCTCTGGTTTCTGCATCTGTCAACTTCTTCTTGATTATTATTTATGACAACTGCTTTGTCATCCTTCTTCAGCAATCTATCCTGGACATTCATCCTTTGCTCTTCCAACTTCCTCCTTTGAAAGTCTAATTCTCTATATAACTCAATGATTTTACTTGGAGTGATCTCTGGAAATTTTACACCATCTCTCATTACTTCATTTGTTATTGATCCACAATCACATGGTCCTCCTTCCTCTACTAAATCTTTCTTGACGTCCTTCAGTAGATGTTCTTCCTCCTCTTCCTTCATTTTGCTATCCACATGTTCCAAATATGTTCCAGCTTTTGCAACAACATCTTCAATTATAAGACAATCATTATAATAAAAAAATATAAGGCCTTTGTACCTCTTTTCCCTTTATCACCACTCCAGTATGTTGCATTGATTTCTCTTCTTCTGTCAGCATATTAGTATGCTGATCCAAACTCAAAAAACTCTTGAGACTGTCAGCTATTATCCCCTTCTCATCATCTATTTCAATGATGTCTTCCAACATTTGTCCACTGTAGTGAACTAATTCTTTCCCAACCTCTTTGTCATTCTACTTCAAAACTTTCATCTTCTGGAAGGAACTCTTTCACATCTTTAACAGCTTTAAAAGATTGTCTATATTCTTCGAAACCTGCAATCATACACAAATCATTAGTTTTAAAATCACAAGACCTTAAGGTCTTATTTGATGCTTCAGTCATCAAGTCTTCTGGCTGCTTTGAATCATTCATATGATTCAACTCCTCTAACTCTTCATCACTTTCAAAAAGTAATGGTCCACTTTCTAGTTCACATATGGAAACTTCAACATCTTCTTCAACATCTTCCTTTTGTTGTAGCTCAACTCTTTCGAGCTTCA
The DNA here is from genome assembly GCA_031772625.1 of Pinus tabuliformis. Lineage (NCBI taxonomy): Eukaryota > Viridiplantae > Streptophyta > Pinopsida > Pinales > Pinaceae > Pinus > Pinus tabuliformis. The sequence goes on from CM062818.1 coordinate 298,375,706, forward strand.
CTATCCTCTTTTTGGCATCTATAACCTATTCAATTTCCCTTAGCTCCTTTACTAACTTCATATTCACCTGCTGACTCCTCTTCTCTTGTAGCCTCTGCCACTTCACTTTCTTTTGCATGACATAACCATGTTTCTGGTCTGCTTCATTTCTTTGCAACATCTCCATTAACACTTCAAGTTGAATTGATATCTCAGCCTTCTCCCTCTCATATTCCTCTTTGCTTAATTGTCTCTGTATGCCATTTACCTTAGCATCCTTCTCCTTTTGTCCTCTACTGTGGTCTCTTTCAGAACCTCTGTTATGACTATCACTAGTCATCATCCTCTCCATCTATATGTGTTCCTCACTCACTTTACTATGAGTTGCACTAAAGCCTCTTCAACAACAAGTCCTGTCCTGTTGCCACTTACCTCACCAAGCTCTCCTCACTCAGTATTTTGGCAAGAAATTGGTTCTCTATCTCTGGAACCTCCTTTGAGCACTTCTCTTTGCTCCTTCTGGGTTTCAACTCATCTGCACTTTCCAAGAATACAACTGTCTTCTTTATCCAATCTCTGTTGGAATTCCTTAAGGTTCTGCCACATCTCTGTTTTCACTCAGAAACTTTCACCAGCTTTTTTATCTCTTAGCAATTCTACTACATCCTCTGTGGAATTTCCTTTTGGGAGTTGCAATAATACTTCTGCTTCAATGCAAAGACTACAATCTTCTAATCTTCAATCCAATTAAAATAAACACATATCATCTTACCTTCAAGATCTCTATCTGATCTTGTCCTTCCATTCGCTTGCACTTTTGAATGGACTATCCTTTCCACTAGCTTTCAGTTGTTCTTCAAACTCTATTACTTCAAAAACTTACAAACATCCCTCTTACAGTTTAACTACTGTAATCTTGCTAAAAAATTTCATTCATTCAATATCTGCTAATCACTAGACAAAACTGCATACCTTCATTTACTTCCAGGATCCCACCATTCCTACAAATCTATTTCAGCAAATCTTTATGCTTCCACTACACAATTTCTTGATATTCAACTACTGTCAATCAGATTTTAGAACCTGATCCTTTCTTCCAATCTTTTGGCTTTATCTTGAAAAAGCTCAACTATCAGCAACAATTCCTTTGTGCTGAGTTTTCTTTCCACTCAGAAATCCTTAACAATTCCTTCCATTACTACTTCTTAAGGCTTAATCTCTTTTTGCATAGACACTTCATTAGCTGCAATCATCATTCTTCAGTTTATTTCATTGTCAGAAAAGCTCACATCAGGATTAAATAAACACAATACCTGCCTGATTTCTCCATTCATTCTTCACATCCGAGTGAATCTCCATTCTCCAAACATCGTTGTAGACTCTTCCTGTCTCTGTAATCTCTGCTTAATTCTACCTCACATGCCTCTAAGAACTTAACTATTCTTCTCCATTCTCCCAGCTGTACTCTGGTTGCTTGACTGTCAGATTAGAATCTGATCTTCCTTTCCTGCATACACATCTCTCGGTTCTAAATGCTTTCAAGAAACTTTCATACAGAATTGCTTTGTTCTGCCTTATACCAAATGGTTCATTTGTAATTTAGCTCTGATACCAAATGACACAGGGTTTCCCTTGTGCATACCCACAGTATGCATATTTATGCATAAATCATTTTCCCCATGATTTAATAATGACCCACCAGGTCAATACTTCAACATAATGATGGTTAAGGCCCTTTTATCATGGTTCCTTTCTATCAGAACCCAATCACCCTGCTAATACCTCTATCGAAACTTCATCAACCCCTTAAAACATTCATTAATCCTCTTTAATGAAGTCTTCCTCAAAGCTTCCTTATCGGGGCTGTTAAACTCCCATAAAACTTGGTCGAGCTTTTAATCCCGCATATATAATCTTCCCTTCCAAAACCTCGGTTAATATATGCTTTTTGCATGGAAACTCTCTATCGGCTCTTAATATCCATTGTAATTCCCTTATAAGGGAATATACATGAAAACAGACACAACATACCTTTCTCCACTGACTCCCGGCCTTTGGCATAGTTACCGAGGATTGCCCTTATCGCAATCGGCCTTCGCAACTCTACGGTTGCATCACTTATATACCATCACCCCTCCGACTCTAATGTTGGACTATTGGAAACATTAATATATGTGTTCTACACTTTCCACGACTCGACAGCGTTTTAACTCAATTACAAAGGAATTACGCTAAACTCCGCTTAAAACATATATACAAATCTCAAATCTATATACCCGCAACTATACCTTCATAGGGTCCGGCTCTCCAAGCCTTTCCACTGTGCCACTCCAATATCCGCCAGCGCCGATATGCGATGGCCAATTTAATCGCGACCGTCGATCAGGATCACGATCCGACGGTCGATGATTAATCACTCGATTGCTTAACTCTTTCATTTAAACTCTGATCTGACATAGTTTATGGACCTGATAGGGTTCTAGGCTATATTTGATAAAGTTTGAGTCTGCCTCTACACAGTTCCTCTGCTGAACTCTGATTGACGTGATCCGATGAGACCAACCTCGCGATTCAATCTTGGTCGTCGATCTCCAAGATCTGACGGCTATTGTGCATCCTCCCTTCAATTCTCCATTACTAGTTTCACTTAGCTTTACAATGTTTTCCAGTGTTAAAGTGCTTCTCAGTTTTCTTCAAAGGTTTCAGTCTGTTGCTATTTCGTTGCGCATTTGTCCTCCTGAACGCTGGCTATGGTTATTCCAATGGATTTAACAATCCATTATGATCCTCCTCATCATGTCTTCCTCTGTATAATCCACCTCAGCTCTACCTTCATGCAACTATTGCAAAATTCCAATTTACAATAATTTCAGCGCTAGAAACGCACTTATCTAGGGTCAAAATAAACCTCAGTATTTATAAATATACAAAATGATTACAGAATGAGACTCTTGGTTTCTAATGCAGGCCTGATCCTCTAATTTAATGGCCTCTGTTTATTATCTGCCCGTAGGCTTACAAAAACACTCCAATCTGCTATCTATCTACTTATTCAACCTCTCCAACCTCTGTTCATGCCTTTTCAAGCTTACATTTATACAAAGGGGTTCTAAAACCAATTTCTGGTTTAGATCCCTAAATCCCTCAACAAAATCCTAAAAATATCTTTCTCATCCCTAAGGATTCTCTCAAATCCACAAAATCATGAATTGAATCCTAAACTAAGATTTACAATCAATTCTCAATCCCTCAATCTCTCAACTATCCTAAATCTCTCATGTTCTCCTACATTTGAGAACATTTACATTAAAGCCTCATAGTATTCAATTAATTTCTACTCTCATTAAAATCACTCAAAACATTAAACAATTACATAAATCCAATACTTAGGAAACCAACTTCCTTGAAATACAAGACCCCCTATTTCTACTAGAATACAATGATAATATTGAGTTGGATGCTCTTACATCAACCATGGTCCAATAGTGTATTATGACAAAGATTATCTCAATATGAAAATCAAGCATCGTCATTCATGATCAACGATGTTTGTTTTAGGGTTTATAATTTTTATCTTAGGGTTTATATCGCTTGGGTTTATAATATCAATCCCTTGGGTTTATTAATCTAAGGTTTCATATTCTTAGGGTATAATAATATTGATAGGGTTTATAATATTATTACTAGGGTTTAATATAAATCCCTTGGGTTTATAACATAAATTCATTGTGTTTATTAATCCCTTGGGTTTATTAATCCCTTATGTTTATAATAATTCCAATATGGGTTTGTGAAAAATATTTTCTCTATATGGAAAGCAATCATGGTCAACCATGGCCAACCAAGGTCAAACATGGTCAGCCATGGCCAACCATCGTCAATCATGGTCCACATCGTTCAAGCATGGTTAACCATGGTCATTTATGGTCTACCATGGTCCTACACCACATTGTGACAAATATTGTCTTAATATGAATATCAACCATGGTCAAACACAGTCAACCAAGGTCCAACATTGTATTTTGAGAGAGATTTTCTCAATATGGAAATCAATCATGGTCAACCATTGATCAGGTGATCAATTTTAAGCTTAAAATTTAAAGTGCCTAGAACTTCTTGAAATCAATACCTAATCAAAGAGCTCGCCGATCTCAATCCAACACAACTTGAATCACTCAAAACTGATATCGTATCCTCGCAATATCACATTCTAATCATTTTCCCAAACAAGCAAAAATTTTGCATGTACGTAGATTTTGCAGTATGTATGTTCATTGGGCAAGGTGACTGTGCAGGTTGATTGTAAATATTAGGCCAATTGCAGGTTGACAAGTTTCTAAGTGTGATTGGTTCGAATTTCTGGTGTTTTGATTGGTGGTTTTTGTGGACCAATAACTAGGAGCCACGTGGCCTCCCCATAGTGGACAAAAATTTGTTATGGGTCAAACTATCCCCCATAAGAATCGAACACAAGACTTCCAAGACACAATTCCAATGACCCACCACCATGGTTGCGCTATGTTACTTGTTAACTATAGTTCACAAGGCATATTTATGTTATATGGTGCACACATATGGGGGAAGGGGCTAGGGCTAAGCCCAGCCCTCGGCCAACCCATGCCCACAAGACCATAGGCGGGGAAGCCAAGGGCTAGATCTTAGCCCTGGCCCAAGGACTCGGTGCCACAACAACATAGCCCAAGTGACCACAACAAACCCAAGCGCTAACAGTCGGAGGGGGCGGAGGAAAGGGCCCAGCCCATGGTCTCGTTCACAGCATACAACCCTCGGCAAAGGCTTTGAGGCGCACTAGGTAGAAGGCACTAAGGCAAGGCCTATACCTAGGTCTGATGGACCCAACATGACCATGGTGCGGAGATTAAGGCACTCGGCGAAGGTGCTGATATGTGGGGTCCAACTCAAGGTTCGATGGACCTCATGTGACCTTAGTGCAGAAGATAAGGGGTCTTATGGGAAGGGAAGGAGGTTAGCCCAACCCTTTGCCCCATGTAATCACTCGTCCAAGTTTTAAGGGGCCTAACTAGTTGGGGTGGGAATTAAGGCTCAACACAGGCACAATGCGTCCATATGGCCTAGTTTTTTAGTCTCAAGGCGTTAGAGGCTAATTTAAAGGTCCAACAAAATGCACTTGCGGAGGGAAAAATTGTTGCTTCATTAGTGATTTTTAGGGTGAATTTCTAGGATGCTTAATAGTCAAGTTTAGGAGAGATTTTGGAAGCTCATAACTTTTGGAGTTAGCTAGAAGGGCGAATTTGTAGGATGGTTAACAGTCAAGTTCAGGAGAGAGCTTGGAAGCTCATAAATTTTGGAGTTTTGAGCTAAATGGAGCTCGAAAAGAGGCTACTTAGGTGTTTTTGGATGTTATGAATCCATTGGCAACCTTTAATTTCTGATTTGACCACATCTACTTAGTATTTTTGCAGGTTTGAGACTAAAGGTGTATGGATCAATGAGGGTTTGGAAGCAGTTCTAAGAGGTATTTGGGCATGGAGAATACCTTTTAGGGGTATCCTCACTTCTAGAAGGCTACTGCAACAGTTATAACCAATAGGGTTCAGCTCAAGTTCAACTTCCCTTAACATGAAGTTTTTATTATGTGCATCAAAGTGGAATTGAAGGGTTCACATGATGTTTTTAGCTCATTTCAGTTGAAGTACCTTATGTTTGTAGGAGATATTTTGAGTTGTTTCTATTGTGAGAGTTCTTTGTAGGAGAACATTACCTTGTAGGGGTAATATCCACATATTTATTTGCAGCAAATTTTTATGTACTTCATTGATACTGAATATATGAGTGGTCTAGTCATCTTAACAGACCTAGAGATGTAGCCCAAGGGGGGTGAACTCAGTAAAAAAACCTTTTGTCTTGCTCTTCTATATGCCTACATGGATTATGTGTTCTTATGTTCATTATGTTAAGTTACATATGAATATTGATTCATGATTTGAAGAGTCACTGTAAAACATGTTGTTTCAAGACCCATTTTAACCTTGCAAAGCGTTGACACGATCCTAAGTTCTACTTTATTTTATTTTGGAAAAGAGGAAGAAATCACCTAATCCAATTTCAAATCAGTTAGGTGTCAGAGCACCAGTTGACCAAGTTGCAAGAATGGGCAAAAAAAAGAGTCTTCAAGAGCTAGAGGAGCAAAATTTGGCACTTCGGATGGAGAACATAAAATTGAGAAGGATGTTGGAGATAGCTGAAGAGGAGAAGAGACAGATGCGCTTTGTATTGCAGCAAGTTATTGATGATCAAGTTGTAGAAATTTCAGCTCCTGCATCAACAAGGGAAACCTCTATAATGAGGCCAGTATGTGGTCATGGTTCAAATAATGGTTTTGGACCATATGCGGAAGATGTTGCATGTGCATTTTGCAAACATCTTCAAGAAGCACACCATATGATAGTGGACAAGAGTAGGTGACTAGAGTCATCTACAAGTTGGCCATCATCGTCATCATCAAAAGCTAAAAGAATGAATGAAAAATCTAAGGAGGTAATTAGCGTCTCAAGTTCCACTCCTTTTGTTTATATGCATAACAACTCTTTTGCAGCATTTGAGAAATATACCAAGGGCATAGCTATAAAGTTGCTTTCCAACATGGGATATGAAGGTGGAGGCCTCGGCATAAATGGCCAAGGTATTACCAATCCAATTAAGGTTGAGGAGAGACTGAAATATATGGGATTGGGATACGGTCAAAATGAGTTTGGAGAATGCTCAAAACAACTTAAGGTACATCAAACATCAGAGCATGAGATGTCACCACCTTGTGATGACCATCAAAGCTGCAACTATAAAGACATGTATAACTCTCGAGAGTGTTTTCCAGTGCATGGAAATTTTGAATACTTGTGGAATCAGTACCCTTGTACATTTTTTGATGCTTTTGACCATTGTGTGCTTTTATGTGAGCAACGTATGATAATGGTTAAACAAATGAACCAAATTTTAGGCATCAAGCATAATGACTTTCTTTTGCATGAGAGAACTTCTATGTCAACAAACAAGAAGAAGTTTTTTTGTGCTCATTGCAAAGTGCATGGACATGACACTGAACGATGTTGGAAGTTGCATCCAGAACTTCATTCAAAGAAAGGTAAAGAGATTATGTTTCATAATGCAAGGGAAAAAAAATGTGGCAAAGAGGACTCTCCACAATCCTAAGTGACCTTCAAAACAAGATGGTGGAAGAAGAGAACCCACGGGCCTAGGAGAGGCAAAATTAAGGCACACTTATTGTAAAGTTGTTTTGTAAAAAAAATTAAAATACTTGTTGTCATTACCTATTTAGGTACTTTTGTAAAGGGAATATTATTGCCACTATGTTCAACAAGTATATTTTTTTCATTGGTGTATGTATTTCCTCGTTATAAGTCCACATGTTCAAGGACTTTTGTGAATGTACAAGATTGTCATTCAAGGTTGTGTACAAAGTGTCATATGTTCACTAACACAAGTATTCAATTTGAAACTTGTCTGAATTGAATCTTTGTTCTTAAGATTGTATAAGATGACTATGTATTGTAGGCAAGGTCAATCATATCATGGAAAATTTTGCAATAGTGTACTTCTCATGTACAAGCTCAGCTTGAAGACGTTAAAGCAAGTTTATTTTTCTTTTGAATTCCTAGATGGGGTCAAGTTTGTTTTCAATTGTTTAGCCTTCAAGATGAAGTGTTTTTGGAGTCATGCAAATATGAGGGTAGAGAAAATGTTCAAATTTCACTCAACAATATTTTGTTCCTGCAACAGAGATAAGAATTATGGCTCAATTCTTAACAAGAAGGATGATAAGGATGATGATAAGTGAAGTGCCTTGATTGGGGCTTGAAGGGCACCAATTGAAAAATTGGTATTTTAGATTGAGTTTTTGGGTGTTTTTAAGTTCCAGCCTCTTCATATTGACTAGGGAAGTATACTTTTGGAGTCCAAAATTTCCTAGTGGGGAGGTGTGATTATGTGATCAATTTTAAGCTCAAAAATGAAGATCTCTTTAATCTAAATCAAATGCAACTTGAATCGCTCAAAACCAATATCAAATGCTCTCGATATTGTTTTCTAATTGTTTTCCCAAAAAGGAAAAAAAAATACAGGTATGCTGATTGTGTAGGCTGTACGTTAGTTGGGTAGGGTAACTGTACATATTGGACCAATGGTAGGTTGACAAGTGTCCAAGTGTGATTGGTTCAAATTTCTTGTGTTTTGATTGGTGGTTTTTGTGGACCAATAACTAGGAGTCACGTGGCCTCCCCACAGTGGACTAAAATTTGTTATGGGAAAAACTACCTCCCACAGGAATCGAACACAAGACCTCCAAGCCACGAGTCCAATGACCTACCACTATAGTCACATTATGTTACTTGTTAACTATAGTGCTAAAGGAATATTTAAGTTATATGGTGTGCGCATATGTGGCCCACGAGACTGCAAGCGAGGAATCCAAGGGCTATGGCTTAGCCTTGGCCCAAGGACTTGGCACCACAACAAAGCAGCCCACCGGACCACAAAAGACCCTAGTGCTAATAGTCGAAGGGGGTGGTCTTGCCCACAGCATATAACCCTCGACGGAGGTTTTGAGGCATGCTAGGAAAAAGGCGGTAAGGAAAGGCCTAGCCCCACTTCCGATGGACTCAATGTGACCACAGTGTGGAGTTTCAGGAACTCGGCAGGGGCGCTGATATGTGGCAGCCAACCCCAGGTTTGATGGACCTCATGTGACCCCCGACGTAGAAGATAAGGGTCCTGGTAGGAAGGGCTGGTGGTTAGCCCATCCCTTGGCCCTGTGTCACCCATGTAACCACTTGCCCATGTTTTAAGGGGCCTAACTGGTGGGGGCGAGCATTAACGCCTAGCACTGGGCCCCACGCATCCATATGGCCTAGTTTTTCGGTCTCAAGGTGTTAGATGCTAATTTAAAGGTCCAACAGAATGCACCTACAGAGGGCAAAATTTTTGTTCCGTTAGAAATTTTTGGGGCAGATTTGTAAGTTAGTTAGCTAGAAGGGCGAATTTTTAGGATGGTTATTAGTCAAGTTCATGAGAGAGATTGGAAGCTCATAACTTTTGGAGTTGTTATCCAAATGGATCTCAGAAAGAGGTTGCTTAGGGGTTTTTGGATGTTCTGAATCCATTCAAAACCTTTTATTTCTTATTTGAGCACATTTACAGATTCTTTTTGCAAGTTTGATACTAAAGGTCTATGGATCAGTCAGGGTTTGAAAGTAATTTTGGGAGGTATTTGGGCAGGGAGAAGACCTTCTAGGGGTATTCTCACTTCTAGAAGGCTACTACAATATTTGTAACTAGAAGGGTTCAACTCAAGTTCAAGTTCGTTTAACATGAAGTTTTGATTATGTGCTTCAATGTGGAATTGAAGGGTTCACATGATGTTTTTAGCTCATTTAAGTTGAAGTGTGTCATCTTTGTAGGAGATGTTTTGAGTTGTTATTGTTGTGAGAATTATTTGTAGGAGAAAATTACCTTGTAGGGGTAATATCCACATATTTATCTACAGCAAATGTTTATGTACTTCATTGATACTAAATATATGAGTGGTCTAGTCATGTTGATAGGCCTGGAGATGTAGCCTAGGAGGGGTGAACTCCATCAACAAACCTTTTGTATTGTTCTTATTTATGTCTACATGGATTATGTGTCATTATGTTCATTATGTTAAGTTACATATGAATATTGATTCATGATTTGAAGAGTCATTGTAAAACCTATTATTTCAAGACTCATTTTAACCTTGTAAAGCGTTGACACGGTCCTAAGTTTTGTTTTATTTTATTTTGGAAAAGAGGAAGAAATCACATTATCCAATTTTAGATCAACCATTGTTAATAATCATGGTAATATTGTGACAAATATATTATCATGGTCTGACATCACATTTCAAAAACCATGGTCAACTATGGTAAACCATGGTTCAATGTCACATTGTGACAAATATTGTATCAATATGAAAATCAACCATGGTCAACCATGGCCAACCATTTTCCATCGTCGGATTGTGCCAAAGGTTGTCTTAATATGAAAATAAATCATGGTCAAACATCATCCAACGTCGCTTTGTGACAAAGATTGTGTCAATATGAAAATCAACCATGGTCAACCATGTTTATTTTAGGGTTTATAATATTTATCTTATGGTTTATACTTTGGGTTTATAATATTTATCCCTTAATATTATTCCCTTGGGTTTATAATCCCTTGTATTTTTAGTATTAATCCATTGTGTTTCTTATTCCCTTGGGTTTAATATTATTCCCTTGTGTTTATAATACCTTGGGGTTTTAGAATTAATCCCTTGGGTTTATAATATGAATCCCTTGGGTTTATCAATCATGGTCAACCATGGTCCAACGTCACATTATGACAAATATTTTCTCAACATAAAAAGCAACCAAAGTTGCATTATGACAAGGATTGTCTCTATATGAAAATCAACTATGATAAATCATGTTCCAACATTACATTGTGTCAAAGATTGTCTCAATATTAGAATCAACCATGGTGACACTGTGACAAAGATTGTTTCTTGGTCCAACGTCACATTCTGACAACCATGGTCATCCATGGTCAACCATGGTCCAATGTCATATTGTGACAGACATTGTCTCAATATGAAAATCAACCATGGTCAACTGTGGCCAACCATTGCTCAACATCGCATTGTGCCAAAGGTTGTCGTAATATGAAAATCAATCATGGTCAACCATACTCCAATGTCACATTGTGACAAATATTGTGTCAATATGAAAATCAACAGTGGTCAACCATGTTTATTTAAGGGTTTATAATATTTATCTTAGGGTTTATATACCTTGGGTTTATCAATCTAAGGGTTCATCTCTATTCAGTTAATAAATCCCTTGGTCCAACGTCACATTTTGACAACCATGGTTGTCCATGGTCAACCATGGTCCAACGTCGCATTGTGACAAATATTGTCTCAATATTAAAATCAACCATGGCCAACCATTGTCCAATGTCGCATTGTGACAAAGGTTGTCTCAATAGGAAAATTACTCGTGGTAAACCATGGTCAATGATGCTTATTTTAGGGTTTATAATATTTATGTTTGGGTCTATGTACCTTGGGATTATAATATTTATCCCTTGGGTTTAATATTATTCCCTTGGGATTTTAGTATTAATCCGTTGGGTTTATTGTTTCCTTGGGTTCATAATATTTATCTTAGGGTTTATATACTTTCGGCTTATAATATTAATCCCTCGGGTTTAATATTATTCCCTTAGATTTATAGTACCTTGGGATTTTAGAATTAATCCTTTTGGTTTATCAATCTAAGGGTTCATATTCCTAGGCTATAATAATATTCATAAGATTTTTTATTCCCTTGGGTTTTTTAATATCAATCCCTTCAGTTTATTAATCTAACGGTTAATATTCCTAGCGTATAATATTACTCAAAGTGTTTATAATATTAATCTTTGTGTTTATAATCATTGTCAACCATGGTCCAACGTCACATTGTTATAAATATTTTCTCAATATGAAAATAAACCATTGTCCTACATCGCATTGTGACAAAGATTGTCTCAATATGAAAATCAACCCTGGTCAACCATGGTCAACCATGGGTTTATAATATTTATCTTAGGGTTTATATACCTTGAGTTTATAATATTGATCCCTTGGGTTTAATATTATTTCAGTGGGTTTATAATCCCTTGAGTTTTTAGTGTAAATCCCTTGGGGTTATTATTTCCCTGGATTTATAATATCAATCCCTTAGGTTTATTAATATAAGTATTCATATTCTTAGGGTATAATGTTACTCATAGGGATTTTAATATTTCTATATAATAATAATTAATATAACTTATAATCAAACCTTGTTTATATTAAATTATATTTAATATAATTTTTTTATTTAATAAATAATAATTATTATTATTTTATTATTATTATTATTTTGAATTAATTATAATCCATTATTAATAATGAATGAATTAACTATTTAATAATTAAATCTATTTAATAATTAAATTAATTATTTAAATAATTAACAATATTTATATTAATAAATATAAATATTAACAATATTAATAACAATATTTAATATATTGTTAATATGTTAACAATCTTAATATACTAATTTAGCATGTTAGATTTATAGTATAGCATATATTAAGTTGACACTTATGGCGTATATCAACCACATTAATAAATGTGGTTGATATACGCCATAGGCATTAACTTAATATATTCTATATAATAAATACCTCATATATATATATATATATATATATATATATATATATATATATATATTATTTTTTATTTATTATTACAACTATATTATCAATATATAATATTAATTGTTATGATATAATTTTTTTGTATTATAGTATGATATATATTGCAATTTTTTTGCATTATAATGTAGTATAAATATGTTTTTTTATGAGTGATCGAAGACTTCCACAGTGATTCATATTGTTACAAATTTTCGGAAGGGCACTGTGTGATATAAGTGATCTGTCCAACGTTTCGGATGGGAACACCATCTATCATCAGGGACCAAAGAGAGACTTAAGAGTAAACGAGTGCTGGAGCATCTTTATATAGGAACCTATCTCGATTTTGTATTTGTTGATTAATGGTTAACAGGTAGAGGAAATATTAGAAATAATATTTGATTAGTCACATAATGATTGAGATTGGTTAATTATGGGCCAAGAGTTGAACAAGAAGGATAAGGAAATTATAATTTTGACTAAAGGAGGAAGGAGGGGATAGTTGAAATCTATTTTAAATTAAGGATAGTAGATTAAGAATTAATACATAGATAACATTCAATAAATAATTAAAATTAAAGAATAAAACAAATAAATTTATATAAATAATTTTCGAAAATGGAAATTCTATTGAAACAATTTCACTGGTTTCTTTGTTCATATAAATTAAATAATAATGGAGATTGATTAATTAAGGAACGAGATTTTAATAAGAATGACTAGGATAAATATGTTAAAAAGGAATTAATAAGATATAGTTATTTAAAATTAATTAAAGAATTCAAATTACATGAATAATTTTTAAAAATGGAACCTAGATAAATTAACTCCATATAAAAATTTTATGACGATTAAATTAAGGATTATTACGATGAATGGAGGTTAATGGATCAATAAAGAATTTCTTATTTTATGGATGATGGATAGAAAATAGAGCTGGGAAATTAAAGAGGCTAAGAATTAAGGAAGAGAGGTAATAATAAATTTTGCGGGGTTGAGAGGTAAGCAACACTTTGAAGATGAATAGAAATTTATTCAAGAGATAAAGAGAATGCCAATTAATTAACCTGACCAACAAGAGGGAGAGAAAAGAAAGAAGAAAAAGAAAAAAAGGAGGTACAACGGAAGGGGGGCAGAGATCAGGGCCAGGTCAAGAGTCATGGGTGAGATGGTAGATGACAGGTTTCCAGGATTGGCTGAGCCTATAAGCATCTTCCCTATTAAAATGATTAGGATTTTTTCCTATTTCGAGGACTTATCGTATAATACGAGAGTGGTAAAAAGGGGCAGAAGCAATAATTTTTTATTGATTGAAACAAATTAAGTGATTGGACCTATATAAGTGCTCTGCAATGGTAGACTTTGACAGACAATTATTTGGTTTTAGCAATATGTTCCTTGAGGTGAGATTTGAACGGTCGACCAGTTTGACCAATATATGATTTACCGGAAGAACACAGTATTTTATAAACCTCTGATCCTAGCATTGGATCTGATAAGTCTTTGGGTGAACGGAACAATTGTTTGAGGGTTTTGTGGGGTTTGAGCACAGTTTTATGCTTTTCTTAGCCAAAATATTTGCAATAAGATCGGTGGTCCCTTTAATGTAAGGGAGGGTGACTTGGCCACAAGGGGGAGAGGGGTCTGATTTTCTGGGTTTAGGGTGAGCAACAGACTGGAGTGCCTTGGATATATGAGTAGAGGAATAGCCATTAGCTTTGAAAGCCCTAACTAGATGGGATTTTTCGGATGAGAGAGATTAGGGGGAAAAGATATTTAAAGCTCTTGAGAAGAGGGTTTTGAGAACACCAGACTTTTGGGATGGGTGGTGATGAGAATAGGAATGGATATAATGGTCAGTATGGATCTTTTTTCTATAGACTTGATGAGAGAGGGAGCCATTGGGGAGGTGAGTAACAAGCATATCTAAGAAAGGGAGGGATTTATTGGATTCCATTTCCATAGTGAACTAGATAAACGAGGAGACGCTATTGAGATGGGATTGAAAGGCATCAAGGGTGTGGTGTCCATGTTGCCAAACAAAAAAGGTGTCATCAACAAACCGGAACCATCATTTGGGTTTGAGATGCCAAGAGTTGAGAGCTCTAGATTCAAAGTGTTCCATAAAGATGTTAGCCACTACAGGAGACAGGGGGGAGCCCATTGTTGTTTGTTTTGTTTTCACATAGATTGTACCTTTAAAAGAGAAGAATGTTGAGTTAAGGCAAATTTGGATTAAGCTGAGGGTTTCATGGTCAACTAATTGGGAGATCAGGTGAAGAGCTTTGGGGACAGGGACCTTGGTGAAAAGGGAAACAACAGAATTTTTTTTATATTTTATTATTTTATTATAGTGTAAATTAAATATATACTAGCATGGATTTATCTTAATCTAGATCTATCAAGCGCCTAGATGGATCAAATCCCCTAAGGTGCAAACCTTTCCACGAGTTTTGTATTCAAAAAAGAGGTTTACACCTCCAGAAATTTGATCCTTCAGGACGCTTGATAGATCTAAATTGATTATTGAGATTGTAGAACACATGATTCTTGCATTATTTTTCTACCGGCATAGATCCATCTAAATCACGGAGCATAGATCCATGTAAAGCATGGACCTAAAATGAACCGAGAGGGATCAAATTTCTTTAGGTGCAAATTTATTTTAGAGTGAAAAAAATAATGTGTTTGAATGTGATAGAGATTACATAACATGTGTATTGAGACATTTTATCAGTGTAGATTAAATTGATTTTTTTGTTATTAATATATTTTTAAGTATACGTCTTATTAATTCATATTAAAAAAATATATTCATAACTCACATTGGATATTTTATTTTATACAATGTTAAAATATTTTCTTTTAACATTTTGTTTCTATATATACATATTTATGAAGTTGATATCATGTGTTAAAATATTTTTGAAAATTATAAGGTTTAAACATCTTACCGACATATTTTTCTTTTTTTTACTTCTAATTACTTTACATGGAATTATATTAGGTCATATGGATAACTAATCAAATTTGCATGGCAGATTTTTTTTTTAATTATACTTAACATTGCTTTTTCTTTTTTATTTAGAGAATATTTTATTTTTATTTTAAGATGGACAAACAAGTTTACACATTGTCTTCAAGCAGAGTTGTAAAATGAGCCTTGGTTCAACAAGAAGTTTTCCTCCCGACAAATATCAACTTAGTTGGTTGGATATTTCGAGGGACATTTTAGCATGTTGTGCCACGTGAATAAAAAATATGGAAAATCTAAATCTTAACGCAAATGATATGTCCAATGTATTGGCTAATTTACTGTGTAGAAGTTCCCCCTTCATTCATTGAAAATGGTGAGATAATCCAAGGAACATTTTAGGAGCTTCCCCTATAAATAAGTTCCAGGGAAATAGGAGAATATAATTCCAAGGAAGTTGTATTACACAGAATAAGTTACAACTGAAATCGATAATGTATAATTAAGCTCTCCATGATGGTCGGCGAGATAATTCCACATAATATATTTATGACTGAAATCTATACGATGTAATAATTCCAGGACAGTTGGTGGGATAATCGCCCATATTATATTATGGTCGATTCAATAATTTACGCAATAATTTCTAGGGACGTTTGTGGGATGATCTGAGTGACAACTTTGACATCTCACTGCTTTAGCTAATTAAAGTATATATATATATATATATATATATATATATATATATATATATATATATATATATATATATATATATAGAAAACGTGTATGTATGTCGTTTCTATTAGATGTGAAGCTAAATGAAGACACCATTGACGTCTGGTTTCACTATGCAGTCATGAAAAACACATGAAGAGAATTCTAGAGCTTTGTTCATCATCTATAAATAGGTATTTTGGAGCTTTGTTCATCATCTATAAATAGGTATTTTGCCTCCGTCTGAGCAATTCAAGCAAGGAAACGCTTACTTGTAATGTAATGTAAATCCTATGAATTTTTGTTCTCCATTTTTAATGTCTTAGTGTTTCTAAAATGTCTCTCTAAATTTAAATTATATTGTCTCTGAATATTGTTTCTAAAATAATTTTGCTCTTCTGATTCCCATCAACTAGTATCAGAGCTAAGTCACCCTATACTCTACTCTCGCCGTCACCACCATTCGTCTCGCATTCCCCTTAGCGTAGCCTATAAAGCTCGCGATGTGCACTGATGACCCCGTGGTCGTGGACACAGTGGGAGTTGGTGCAGAGTGCCAAGGAATTTGTTGAAGAGCAGGTTCTGGAGAATTTTGCGCTTCTGAAGGGGATTTCGATGAGTGACGCACACAATCTGTTGTCCATGGAAAATGAGAAGGTTAAACAGAACCCATAAGAACATGTGGAAATAAAAAGTCTTCTATCCACTATCATATAACACTACGACAAATTAGGTGTTAGAATGCTTATGGAAAAAGACTTTTAATGTTCCATTTTTTATTAAATAATTCTTATGATTGGGTTCTCAAAGGCATAACGTACCATACACCAAATATTGGTATCCATAAAGATTGGAGTGTTTTTATATAGTTTTTTTATTTCCATTTCATAATTTAAAAAAAAATAAGGAAGGTCATGATTAGTTTGTTATATGTGAAAAATAATAATTTTTTATTAAAGGAGGTTCATTTTTTCACTTTATTTTTAAATATGTATTAATTAAATCATTATATTGTAAGTGGGGTATTTATTTTTGAGGCATGAATTTTATTGAGAACAAAGATAGTAGCGTTATCTGACATGGAGAAGTTGAGTGGAGTCTAATTTTTCCCTATAAAAATCATAAATGGAGGATATATTGGTTTTAAAAGATCGACATTTTCTGATTGAGGGTATAGCAAAGAAACCCTCATCTATGACGAATGAAGAATAGAATAATATAGATAGAAAGGTGATTGCTACAATGTACCAATCACTATAAAGAAAAGACCTCCTAGCGGAGGTTTTTGTGGAGGCTCCTATAAAAATAGCCTAAAAATTTGTTTGTAGCAGAGGTCACTAGCGGAGGTGGGTGGGTAGATGTTTTAGTGAAATTTTTTATGATGGTGCATCTAAATTATTCAATCGCTCTAGTTCTTTACCATCCATACACGCACCAAAGATGCATATAACATGGTGCACCGTTGATATTTTTTTTTGAAAAAAAAAACCATGGTGCCCTAAATACCGAAACGCATCGGTGCTTGAGTATTCGCTAGCATTGAACTACTTCATATATTAAAATGTTTACAAAAGATTTTTCGGCGAAGATCACATGAAACACCATTTGTCGACGCGTTTCGAACCAACCAGTGTGGTTCATCGTCGGGACAAGTTGAAGAAACAGATCCAGCTTAGCAAGTTAAATAGACAGAGCAGAGCCTCCAATGGCTAAAAAGACCAACAGCTACTTTTGACTAGGTACCGGGATCAAAACCCTTTTTAATAATTTAAGGGAAAAAAAGTTACCCTAGGGGGACCAATCCCTTAAAATAAAATAAATAAAAATAATTTTATGATAATAGTTAGTTAAAAATTATAAATAATTAAAAATTTATGTTAAATTAGTAATTAAAAATAATTCATGATAATAGTTAGTTAAAACTAAATAATTAAAAATTATAAGTTAAATTAGTACTAGAAGGAATTTAGTTAAAAATAGGACCATTCTTATATGAATAAATGAATATAAAAGAAAGAGATGGTTAAGAATATGAAGAAATAAATGAGAAAAATAATGTGAGTCAACTTAAAAATAATAAAGTAAGTTAAAAAAATAAATAAAATTAAAATTAAAAAATAAAAAATAAAAATAAAATTAAAATTAAAAAAAAAAAATAAGAATAATAATAATAATAAAAATAAATAAATAAATTAGTTAAGAAAGAAGATGGTAAAAAAAAATAAAAAATCTTGCTAACCTTTTCATGGAAGATTTTGAGTCCAAGGCTCTAAACTCTTCCCGGCTCTTGCCAAAGCTTTGGAGAAGATATGTGGATGACACCAATGTTATTTGGTCTCACAGCCAAGAAGAATTAGATCTCTTCTTCAATCATCTCAATAATCAATCCTCTGCCATTAAATTCACTATGGAACAGGAGGTCGATGGTTGCCTTCCGTTCCTCGATATTCTTATTTCTAAGAATAGTGATGGTTCCCTCAGCCACCAAGTTTTTCGGAAGAAAACGCATATTGAGCAGTATCTTCATGCCAGTTCCCACCATTTCCCGGCTCAAAAGATGGGTGTTCTCAATACCCTTGCTACTCGGGCCCTAAGGATCTCGGATAAGAAGAGTTTTGAGAAAGAAAAATCCCATCTCCTTGATGTCTTTGTTGAGAATGGTTATAGTAGATTCATGGGTCAGAGGGCTTTCCTTAAAGCTTCCAAGAATTCGCTGTCTCAAAGAGAACCGAAGGAGCGAGTTCCAGGTGTCCATCTTCCGTATGTTCAGGGGACTACTGATAAGATTAGTAGGATTCTCAGGACGCATAGTGTCCTTGTGACCTTTAGGCCCCTGAACACCATTCGCATGTCCTTCAGATCAGCGAAGGATCCTATCAACCCTAAAGATATGAAAGGTGTGTACATGATCCCCTGTTCCTGTGGGACCCCCTACATTGGGGAAACTGGTCGCTCCATTAATCAAAGGATTAGTGAGCATGCAGCAGACCTTAAGCATAGGCGAACTAAGTCTTCCGCTTTAGCTGAGCATGCTGAGAAAACCAATCATCATGTTTGTATTGAGGAAGCTAGTGTTATTGCTAAGATTTCGCACTTCCATCATCGGAAATTTAGGGAGGCACTTGAGATTGAAAATAGGCCGAGTAATCTCAATAGAGATGACGGCTGGAAAATCAGTCGGTGTTGGGTCCCAGCACTCTCGACCTAGTCCTTTTTTTTTTTTTTACCATCTTCTTTCTTAACTAATTTATTTATTTATTTTTATTATTATTATTATTATTCTTAATTTTTTTTAATTAATTTATTTTTATTTTTATTTTTTTTTAACTTACTTTATTATTTTTAAGTTGACTCATATTATTTTTCTCATTTATTTATTCATATTCTTAACCATCTTTTTCTTTTATATTCATTTATTCATATAAGAATGGTCATGTTTTTAACTAAATTCCTTCTAATACTAATTTAACTTATAATTTTTAATTAATTATTTTTAACTAACTATTATCATGAATTATTTTTAATTACTAATTTAACATAAAATTTTAATTATTTATAATTTTTAACTAACTATTATCATAAAATTATTTTTATTTATTTTATTTTAAGGGATTGGTCCCCCTAGGGTAACTTTTTTTTCCCTTAAATTATTAAAAAGGGTTTTGATCCCGGTACCTAGTCAAAAGTAGCTGTTGGTCTTTTTAGCCATTGGAGGCTCTGCTCTGTCTATTTAACTTGCTAAGCTGGATCTGTTTCTTCAACTTGTCCTGACGATGAACCACATTGGTTGGTTCGAAATGCGTCGACAAATGGTGTTTCATGCGATCTTCGTCGAAAAATCTTTTGTAAACTTGATATGGATCACAGAAGACTAAACTCTAATATATTAAAATGTATCGGTGTTATTTGACAATGACATCCAAGTGTGGAAAATGTATAAAAATTCCCTATGGCATCTTATAAAGTGTACTGATAGGCGATTTTTAATTTCTAAAACAAGATCGGTGTTATTGTAAAACCACAACACTGGTGTGTTTCTAGTAACGTAAAGCCCTATGGCATCTTGATAAAGCACCATGATAATTTTGAATTTTAAAAAAACATGCTACTTTTGGATATATCCCGCCCCAGTGCACTTCATAAAATGCACCAAAGGAGGGTTAAATAAAGAAAACCCTCTCAGTCGTAATTTTCATTTTTACCATCTACAGTGTGGGAGAGCTTTGAAGCGTCGATGCCACTCTTTCCATGTGCGAGTGCCCTGACATCGATGCTTCTTTTGCTCACCACCTTTCCGTACTGTGCTCACTGTTTGAGTTTCCAATTTTTTCAAATGGTGTAAAAAATTCTTTTTCTCCATTACATGTCCACAATGCCTCCCCAACAACCAAATTTCTAGGTAACATCTATGTTTCTTTCTAATTTAAGTTTTTCACGAATTAGAATTGCAAATTAGGTTGAATTTCTCATTCTTTTTGCAAAAAACAAAATCAACACAGTGCACTCGATATGTTTGGCTTGCACCAAGGGCGGTGCGCCCTGTAAGTTTATAGGGTAAACTCGGTTTCGATGCTTGAACATAATGCATAACCATTGTGGCAGTGTGTTTTGTAAATATAAATGCATCAGGAAAATGCGAGAGATTGTACATCGATTTACCACTCTCGATGTAGTGATATTTACCAAACACACCTCAAATAAATATTTAAAAATATTTGTATAGATTGATGTGATTGATAACCTAAACGTATTGTATTGGTGCCAACAGGTTATATGTGTACACTAGCACACAAGTATGTCACACCGCTATGAAAAGTTAAATTTCTAAAACACCCGTGGTGGGTCGTATTTATGTGTGCACCATTGCTAATGTGGCTATAGTCGAAAGCACACCAGCTCCAGTGCATGACTTTGTTTTGAGCGCACCAGTATTTTTTTAATTGAAATTTATGTTTCCATAGTTATAAATACATGTTTCATTTAATAAATAAAAAATGTATTTTGTGCGTGAGGCTGATTTATTGTGTATGTCAATCATGTAGCGAAGACATCAGTAGAGGGAGCGGCAGTAAGAGCAAGAGAAATAGGAAGACCCATATAATAGTGTTTGACACGTGGTAGTCCAGGGAGAGGGAGAGGGATTTATATCCTCACCCTATTACTGCAGCAACCCGAGCACCCTTGATGAATGTAGGCCTACTCAAGTAGTATGAGGAGGGTACATACCTGAAGGTGCACTCTGTATTATTGATGCATCTGATCTGTCAATGGAAAGTCCATGAGCAGGCTTTCCGTGTTGGTCCTGAGTTATGGTATAGGCCCATTGAGGAGGACATATACTATATCATTGGCCTATCCATGAGAGGGGAGGATTTTTCCCCAGTTCCATTTTGTCCCCCATGGTGTTTAAACTAGGATTTAGCTTGCATACACTCAAAGATATGTCGGGCCTCATGCGGTCCTTCCATTATATTTTCAGGTCCGTGGTGGATAGCGACAGATTTATTCTTTTACTACAAAGGAGGTTGGGTGCCTCTCATTATTAGTCAACACCATTGCACATTGTTGTGCTGGTGGGAAGTGTTATCACTCAGAACTTTTCCTTAGAAGTTTTTAGAAGAAGGAAAGAACCGAGGTAACCACAAACCAATCTTTTAAGTATAGGCTCTAGCCAACCTATCACTCAGAGAGGGCTCTCTATATATGATTTAGCTTTGTCTGTTGGGATTTTAGGCTAGTTCTAAAGGTTCAGGGGGTTTTGATTTATATTGAATGGTTGGATGGTGGAATCCTTAAAATAGACGGATAGACTAATGTCTTTGGACCATTGGGCTATGGAGTCAAAGGAGGGCAGCAGAACTGGAATTAACTCATTAAAGGGAGTGTTCAAAGGGCAAGCTAGCAAAGTAAAGTGCAGGTCTTCGGGCCAAATGGGTGAAATGATCTTAACCAGGGTGAGAGATCACTTAATAATTCTCAGACCAGGATTAAAATGAGGAACAGAGGATAATATTGAACAAAGGGCAACTAAGAATCCTTTTCTATAGATTACAGGGAGACTACCTAAACTAAGGAGCAATCAAGAATTTCTTAACTTAGATAATTAGCAGAAAACTATAAAATGCATAATAGTTAAAACAGAGTGCAATGAAGCAAATTCTAAGATACCATTCCATATTATAGCATTCAGATTTCAAATACATTAAAGATTTTGGAAAACTTTTAAATAAAAATAAAAACACAAGAGAGAATACTTTTCTGCACTTCGCTCTATGCATGAATCCAATGAAATATCTTGTCTTTATTCATTAATCCAGCTTGTTGGTCCAAACAGTGATACAATAGCTTACAATCTTTGATAAAAAAGGTCTATAGAAATGTCTAAGAATCTACCCTACATACTTCGAATGGTGAAGTATTTATACAAAACTATTACATAATATCTCAAAACAAACTTCAGATTTATTCTATGAAATACAAATATCTTCTTGCAAGAAGATAGAGACAGCTATTGAACTGTTTCATGTTGTCCCTTTTATTGTGGTACTATTGGCTTTTATGGTTGGATTTGTAGCCCTTTATGCTGGCTTGCAGTTGTGGTCTCTTACGTTGGAATCTTCTTCAATTTTTACCTTTCACCTGATACTCTTTGACCCTGATACTCTTTGACCCTGTTGTCCTATTTTCAACTATTTACCTAGCTGCTCTATTTTTACTATGTATTAACATTTTACTGTAAATTTCTCACAGTAAATCAGTCATGCTTTCCCACCATTCTGCCTTAGGTAATGTGACATTCATCATCCTTCGGTATATCTCATCAGCTTCGGTATACTTGGAAAAATTGGGCTTAGTGATGAATAAGTGTTTAATCTCATGCTAGAGAAAAAACAAGTTCTCGAATGTGTTATAGAAAACTTTGCCTGTTGGTAGTGCTTTTATAGATGAAGTGCTAGTTTGTTCCTTAGCCAACTACCTTAGTCTATTGTCATAGTCCTGCTGTGTCATAAGCTTGTCATTAATGACCAGTGGACTGGGCAATCCTTTTTCCCTCAAAATTTGGAATTTGGCCATGAATCTATCAATGCCCACCTGCATGTTTTGCACTTTTCCTCCAAGTTTAGCATTAGGTTCCTCTTGGAAAGAACCTTTCTTATTTCCAAATTAGTTTATTTTTTGTATTCTATATTTAGCTCCTGAAGCTCATATCTATTTTTTTTGTTAAGGAAATGGATGAGTCTATTGGCATCCTCTGGCATGTCACCCAATTCCTCCTTGACTTTTTGAATATCTACTGTAGCTATCTTTATTAGTTCTATCTATTAAAAAATGACCTGAATAGATGGCCAAATATCCTTGATGGAGTCAATGATATTGGCCCATAATAGTTCCTTGGCTTGCCCAAGGGGTTTCTCTAATGTCAAGTCTTTCTCCAACGCTTTGACCCTTTCACTCATTTTGTTGGCCTTCTGAGTTTCTTCTTTTTGCATAATTTGGGAAAGTTTGTAATCAGTTTCCAAACTTGCCACCTTTTCCTTCAGTCTATTCATTTTTGTAGCCTGAACTGACATCTCTTCCATGGCTTTAACTAATTCTGCTGCTTTTTCTCCTGATGTACATGTTGTTGATGTAGACTCTATTGTGACTGGCAGTGTTGTAGCACATGGAGCTATAGGTGCTAGTGAAGCTGCCAGTGTAGAAGGGACTACTGTGGAGACTGTAGGGATGAAATTTGAAGAAGTTGTGGCAATGTCAGTCTGTTTCACTTGGATTAAATTATCCAATTCTTTCTTTGTTTCCTTTCGTTGATCATTAAACTTTAGGACCAAGTCCATCAACTCTTCATGTTTGGTTTGGTTCTATATGACTTCAAGTGTTTGAGGATGTTGTAGTTGGGAAATTTTCAATTGCTTCTTTAGTGCAACAATATCATCGTTCTTCTTCTTTATCAGCTACTCAGTAGCTTTAATATCCTTCGAATTGTATCCCAATTCGATAATTAAGTCTTCCAAGGACTTAATACTTGTATCCTTGGCTTGTGAGGAGGCCTTCTCCAACTGAAACTGTGTTCAGATGTTGTTTACTGAATTTTGTAGCTGATGGGAAGTTATGGCTTTACCTGTTAGGGTGGAGTATATCATCTCTCTAGCATATTTGTGTAGTTCTATTTGGTCTATGGAATGAATATCCCTTGCCAACACTTCAAAGTCAACCCTCCTGTAATCTGATGATGTCTTGGGTTGCTGTGTTGTAGGTTTGATAAAGGACATCTGTAGCTTTCCTTCCTTGATGTCAAAGGCTGAGATTAGCCTTGTTTGATTTGTGGGAGTGAGCTTTAGGTATTGAGAATATGTTTGGGCTTTAAGTTTCTCATTTCTCATTTTGATTTATGTCCTGGTCTTTTTCGGCAGGCCTACTAAAGGAAGACACTTCTACACTACGTTGCCTTTCCAACATCTGAGTCTGTGATGTGGAAGGCTCCTGTATGTCTTCAAATGGAGTTGTGGGCCTGCTTCTATCTACCTCTATGTTGGTAACCTGTGTTGATCCTTTTGTGTATTCCTGTTCAGAGGCCGAATTAAGCCTTTGCCTCTTGCTGTGACTTGCTTCCTGTTGCAAATTAGAGGTGTCCATTCCTGAAGTAGAAGCTCCCTCTCTATTTCCTTTTAGATTGTTCTCCTCATTCTGAGGAGTCTGTGTGACTAGAGGGGTGCTCATGGCTCTTTCTTGCTCTTTTGGTACCTGCAAAAGAGAGCTCTCATCAAGCTGCTTTTCCAAATCAATCAGAGCATTTTCTACATCTACCCTTGTGTTGCCACTATCTACTAAGGTATTTCCACCCATTCTATTTGATTTGCATATGCCTCTATCTCTGGTATGGGGTGGTGGATAAAATGTCCTATCTTGACCTTTTGCCTTTTCTTGGTAATGAATTCTAAAGGATTATATCTCCATACAAAACTCCTTTGGAATTTCAGGCTTTGTAGGATTACGTCTACCTCTTTCCCTACCTCTCTGGAATTACACATGAAGGGACCTAACTAATCTTTGATTTCTTCTTGGCATTGACAAAGTTGACCTCATCTGCATTGAGGATCTGTCTGTAATATTCTAAGGCAAACAACCTCATGGGGAGGTATCTTGGCAACTTATATGGTGCAAGCAGGCAACCATATATTCTAATTGTTGTGTGGTTTTGGTAAAGGTACCAATCTACCACTTTGGTTTGCTTGGAAAGCTGGAGGACTCTTTTTATCTCTGGACTTATCCTAGGTGGAGGATTTCCAATGAGCATAGTCATGATTGGATACACAAAAGAATCTATGAAGTCAGAGTATGTATAAGGTGATCTATACTCATGGAAAAGTGGGGTCCAAAAAATGACAGATCTGGGTTGGCCCCTGGTGTCAAGCTTCTGGAGAGTAAAAGGAAACTTATTAGACGGAAAATATAAAATTATATGGTACAATAGAGAGGAGTATTTTAATACTCTCTCATTGCCCATTCTTGTGAACTGCTCATTCATTCTATCAACTATGAAATTGGCAAAGTGATATGTGATTGCAAGAGGCTGTCCCTGAGGTATAAATGGACATGAAGGCAAGAATAAGTTAATCAATGTATTCACTAGTAGAGTAACCCAAAACACAGCATATCATGGTTACAATGTTCTGGCCCCATTGAGAGAAAATAGTTGATACATATGGAGGGGGGTCCTTAGGGATATGCTTTTCCTCTCTAATGAAGGTTTGAAACAACTGGGCCAATCTTGATGGGCTTAGCTTGGGATACTAGTCCAACAGGTCTCTAATTGAGAGTGGGGTTAGGTTTGGCCTTGGTTGGAACTGCAGCATTTCATTAATGGACTCAGTTGTGATAGTGAATAGAACCTTCTGGTCATGAGACATTATGGCTCTATGGTTGGGAACATAGCATGCATAACACATATGAACAATTTCTGGAAAGATATGAACTTGGGGGAACTAGTATCTGGGTAAATTAGACTCCCAAAGGCTAATATCATCTCTATGGTTTAGGTATCTATGTTTGCTTAAGCAATGGATTTTAAGTAGGAGCTCTATTGCAGTTGCGTCTTTGATTTGGAAATCCTTGTCATCCAGGGGAAGGTGGTCTCGGTCTATGTGTGAAGTGGTAATCGGTTTAACGTCCATAGAGACAGGGGCAGCCATAATTCAATTCTTGTGGATTTGAATTATGCTTTGGGGGGGTTTATCAGAGGTTTTGAGACTTTTCAGAGGGTTTAGGTGAGAAGTTTATAAAATTGGCAGTATTCTTACTTCAATTTTCAACCTTAAAACACTGCACAGACTAAAGGTTTTGAAATTTGTAGGGGTACGAGGTAATTCATGCTGAAATATTTAGAATTGCACGAATTAGTTCTGAAAATGGTGTTTCGCAGCAGCTGCAGTGGTTGGTGTGGTCCTGGTACAGTTTTGAAAAGGTTGGTTGGGCTGTCTGTAGCGTCTTCTGGAGCAAAGTTGGAAGTCTATGGGTAATTTCGACGTTTACGGTGGTAGAAATGGTTTACACAGCTTACAAAGAGAATGCACAGAAAAAGGGCGAAAGAGGGTTTCACGGCCTTTTGTAGAGAAAATGATTAATTTTGGCGGGTTTCACTTTCGGACGAACAGTTGACGGTTTTTCAGTTGAACGGGAAATGGTTTTGGAGGGTTGTCGCACCACTTTTATGGTGCAGGCGGTTTTCGGGAGGGGTCACCTGATGCCATACATCATCTGACATGTAGCATCGGGGGCTGGGAGAAAAACCGCTTTATCGAGTGGTTATTGTTTAGCCATTGGGCGCGGCCGATATGGTTGTGCACCATTGGTTGTGGGGGAGGGATGATCAATAGTAGTTGGGAGGAAAATTTGTATGGGGGAAATGACGAGAGTTTGATCAGGGGCCCAGGGATTAATTATGGTAGTTCGGGATTAGTTTAGGCACTAATCCTGGGTTATGTGATTGGGTTGGGCTTAATATGGATTAGGGAGTCGGGTGAGGCCGATGCGAGATTAACTTCAGTTTTACCAAGGTTAGGTAAATTAAGTGAAGTTATATCGGGATTAGGGGTAGTTTATATATTTTTTATGAAAACTAAGGGTCAGGGGTACTTTATATATGGAGTTAATTTGATATGGGATAATGTGGATTTTGAGGAATTTGTATAATAATGTTAGAAATTAATATGAAATTGCAATGGCAGAGTGGGTTTTTCCTTAGTAAAAGGGTAAATTAAACATTTGCGCACTCAACTTTATACTTTGGAAAATGATTTTTTGTGGGTTTTTTGTATGAAAAGGGTTTTACATGGGGGTTCCCACTCTTCCTAGGTAAATTATGTCAACCTTAGGAAAGTGTAATTTTATTAGGGAAATGAGGGGAGATGAAGGGAGATGAATTTTTTTATGAAGGGGGTTCTAATACTTGTGCCTATAAGTCATCAAGTCGAGGGTCTAGTCCCTCCAAAAGTCAGAGAAATTCTCTGAGCCCCTTTGACTTGTAGGATTTGAGCACTAGAACTTGTTTATGGGAAATTAGTATAGTAAAGGGGTGAAATGAATGAGGGGATGTTAAATAAACCATATTGTCAACCATTATCTTTGCTTTGTTTATTGCTTATGCTCATTTGAAAGATGAATTTAAACATGAGTAATCACTTGACATTTGTGTTTTTGTGTAATCACATGATACTTCTGCAACCTTTCTACTACTTACCCATTTACTCATCCTACCATTTTTTCTTCAATTTATTTGGGTGCATTTAGGCTAGCAAACCTTTATCAAATCCTTTTCTTTTACAAAGGAAACTATCTAATTCTAATCTTATATCATCCAAGGGCTCAAATTAAACTAATGAGCTCCTTTTATTTACTCTACCTATCTAATGATCTGCCAAGATTAAATTGTCTGTTCAGATTTTATACTCTAACTATAATCATAAATTTAAAGCATGGTATAATTAAGATTAAACAGTTTGATTACCATGGATTGTAGCGTGAGTAACAAGCTGCACATAATCATTTATTATGCATAAAAGTAGATAGTAGTGGCATTTTGACTTGCTCACTTTTATGGTCTTTCTTTTTTTGGGGGGGTTCATATATTTTCATTTTTTGGACCTTTTCTTATTCTTCTTGTCCTTTGTTTATTCTTTCAGGACATACCCTCTTTATAAAAACATTTGCAGAAAGAAAAGGTATGTACAATATTACAAGGCTTAACCTTAGTCATTCAAAATTATGATTCCTATTGGTATAAGAACCTAATAGTGGCTCCACTTGGGGATGGTATTTTCTAGTGAAATGTCAAGAACTTTCAAGATCAGTAGCCCCTAAATTGTTGTTGATGTTACCTTGCAAAATTTTCCTCTATACCTCTACATTGTTGATAATTATGATAGTATATCTTTTAAAGCTTAGGGCCTTCTCTTAGGGTTTCAACTTCAAAAATCACCATCCAATCCAAACTAAACTTTTGAAAATAGAATATGTACAAATGGAAAATGACAATTAGTAACTAGGCTCAAAGTAATGTTTTAGCATTCAACCATTCACTAGCCCACCTTCTGCTTCAGTACCATCCATTTCTCTCAGGAAGAAAGCATTATAACCTCTGAAAGCATGAATGACATATGGGCCTTTTCATAGGAAATCAAATTTCCCATGTTTACCTTTCTCTTCCCTCCTTGAATCCCACATGAGCACCTTGTCACCAAGGTGGAAATCTTCAACCTTGGTTCTTTTATCAAAAACCTTTTTAACCCTTTCCTGCACAACTTGAGACCTAATATAGACCTCTTCTCTGGTTTGTTGCAAGTGAATTGTTTGGTTGATTCTTCTTTGGATACTATTGGGTTCAACCTGCAATTATTGAAGTATCTTCATTACTGGTACTCCCAAAAAGGATGGAAAGACAGCTTCCATCCCATAAACTAGTTGATAGGGAGAGGTACCAATTGATTTCTTAGTAGTCAATCTATCTACCCATAAGGCATTGACTAGCTTCTTATTCCAAGTTTTCTTATTGTCCTATAGTAACTTCTTGATGATGTTTACCAGGCTTTTGTTTGAGGATTATACCAACCCATTTCCTTGAGGGTAATAAGTTGTAGAATGGCCCATGGTGATATGATACTTATTACAGAAATCTATCATTCTTTTGGATTTAAAGGTTGCTGCATTATCAGTAATGAGCTTAGTTGGACATCCAAATCTTGATAAAATATTGGTTTCAAGGAAGTTTATGATAACAGTATATGTGGCTTTCCTTGAAGGTATGGCCTCTATCCATTTTTTGAAATAGTCTATGGCTATGAGGATCCATTTGTGTTGGGCAGAGGAGGGTGGGTGAATTTCAACAATGAAGTCTAAATCCAGTGTTGAAAAGGCATTTTAGTAGAGATTGGATTGAGGGGTAAAGGTAAAATATTTTTCTTTCCCTCAAAAATTTGACATTTGTGACAGAAGGTCACATATTTCTTAACATCAGAAAACAAGGTAGGCCAGTAGAAACTAGCTTTAAGGATTTTATCTATAGTGGTCTTCCAATAAAGGTGACCTCCATAGTCACTTGCATGAAACTCGTGCAACACCTTGTCAGATTCATCTTTTAATAAGAAATTAAGAAGAATGCCTTCATGATCTCTCCAAAACAAAGCATTGTCTGATATACAAAATTTCAAGGATTTCATCTTTAAAAACCTGCTTTTAGTTCTTGATAATTCGGGAGGAGCTTGTAAGTTCTATAAAACATAAATAATATCAGCATACCAAGGTGATTCAATAAAGGCTTGGCTAATTAGTGGAGTCACCATCTCCTCTCCATCATCTATTGCTACAATAAAGTTTATATCGAAGGCTTGACAGTTTGATTCAGCCATGATCTTGGCTAAACCTTGGCCTCTGATTAACTTAATAGGTTTTATTTCTATATCATACTCTAAAATAGTAGCAATCCACTTTCCCCTCTTTCCATCTGGACCTTCCTGAGCTAGGATGTCTTTGACTACTGAATTCAGAACGTAGGCCACTATATGAGAATATAAAATGTATGCCCTGAAACCCTTAATTTCTTTGACTAAAGCCAATGCTTATTTTTTCATTATATTGTATTTTAAGGGGGCATCTCTCAAGGCTTTGCTAAAGAAAGAAATAGGCTGTTCATAGCCCTAGTCATTTTTCTACAATAGAACTGCAGCTATTGTGTGCTCAGAAGCAAAAGAAAACAGGATGAAATCTCTATTAAATTTAGGACTAATTAGCATAGGTGTTTTAGTTAAGGCCAGTTTAATGTCTTCAAAGGATTTTTTAGCCCCAATAGTCCATTTTATGGTCGAATCCTTTTTCAGCATATTGTTAAGTGATCTAATTAAATTTGCTATATTAAATATAAATCTTCTAAGAAAGTTAATTTTTCCTAAAAAAAGCTTGTAATTCTCTAATGTTCCTTGGGTGTTGTATTTACCAGATGGCTTCTATTCTTGCAGGGTCTATTCTTGTGCCATCTTTTGAGATTATGTGACCTAACAACTTTCCTTCTTCTAACCCAAACAAAGACTTCTTGGGGTTTAAGGAGATTCCAAATTTCCTGCATTTAATGAAAACTTGTCTTAGATGATCCAAATGTTGATTGTTAGATTTTGAAAAAATAGTAATGTCATATAGGTATATCACAATGAAATCATGAATTTCTTTTGCAAAGGCTATATCCATAGCCCTCTGCAAAGTGGCTCCTACATTCATTAGCCCAAAAGGAATTTTCACATACATAAATGTGCCCCAAGGAGTAGTGAAGGCAGTCTTAGGTTGGTCATCTAGATGAACCAAAATTTGATTGTAACCAAAAATCCCATCCAACAATGAGATTCTAGTTGATCCAAATACCCTTTGTAAAATGTGATCCATTTTGGGGAGAGGGTAATTGTCTTTTAGTGACACTTTGTTGAGGTTTCTAAGATCCACACAGAGTTTGATCTCACCAGTTTTCTTCCTAGTTGGCACCAAATTTGAGACCCAATCAAAAAACCTGATTGGTGCAATTATATTGGCATCATACATCCTCTGAATTTATTTTTCAATTGAAGGTAATAAGATAGGATTGATCCTTCTAAGTTTTTGTCTGAAAGGCTTTTGATTTTCTTTAATAGGGATTGTGTGATGGATGATGTTGGTGTCATAGGATTTGAGGTCCTCATAACTCCACGCAAAAACATCCTGAAATTATTTCAACAACTCAATGTATTTTACTTTTTTAGTGGGAGGTAATGATTTTGAAAGTTTGATCAGTTTAGGATTTTCACTGGTGCCTATATTACATTCCTCTATATCAGACCTTATTGGTTCCATTTTAGGTTTCCTAGGAACATCATTTGAATCAAATAAATCTTCCATAGGGGTTCATCCCTTTCGTAAAAAATTATCTTTGAGATTAATTACTTCGGTTTCTTCACTGACTATTTCATCAATCTCAACTTGTTCTAGGTTATCTACATCTTACCTGGAAAATTTAGTAGGGTTAAATCTATCTATTTCTTCACCTTTTATCTCATTTATTTCTAACTCATCCTTAGGGTCAGGATCTATGGATGTATCAGTATCTATATTGTTATTTAAAAACTCGTCTTCTGAAATTAAAAAGTTATTTATCTGTTTATCATTAGAAAATACTTGCCAATTCTTCAAATTGTCTGGAATTGTAGGTCAGTGGCTAACTTCAACAGTGTGCTGATGGTTAGGTTGGAAGGGTAATTTACAAGTGCTGGCAAACATTTCTAAAATATGGGCTTGCATATTGTGTCTTTTGGGGATTACTACAAACGTTGTTTCTAGGAAGGTATTAAGTATTTCTACAATAGTTCCTCTATAACAACTTAACCTAGGGTCCTTTGTCATATATACAACATCTATTTGTTTTATAATTAGTTTAGAGTCTCCCATAATAGAAACTCTTTTAGCTCCTAGATTCCTAACTAGCTTAAGACCTAAAATTGATGCCTCATACTCGGCCATATTATTGGTAAATTTAAAATTTAGTCTGTATGCATGGCCTTCTAAGTGATTATTCTCCAAATTATATATCCACACTCCTAATCCTGCTCCAAACTTATTGACTGACCCATCAAATTCAAGATGCCATAATATCTCATGTGCATAGTTTTCACTATCTGGTGCAACAAACTTTTCATCACCTATAGCAATTTGGCCGCTTTGTTCATTGACAAATTTTGAAGTTTGGTTAGTTTCAAATTGTGTAGAAACTGTAATTTATTTTGGTTTCGTATTAATACTATCTAAGATAGTTTCTTGTGTTTTATCATCATTATATAGAATAAAAGAATCAATGTCTAAGTGTATGGAGTAGATGGGAAAGTTTTGAGGCCAATCCTGGCTACTTACCATGTATTTCATTAAGGTTTCTCGGTATAGTTTCTTAGGTTGTCCAAAAACAGAAATTGTTGCATATGACATATCTAGTTGTAAAGATCCCTGAAGTTTGGCTCCCTGTGATCTGGATAACAGCATGCCATACTTTGGTGGGATGTCAGCAACTACAATATCCATAAGTATGCTTTTGGCAGGATATTGGACTAAAGTAACACACAAATCTTTAATCAATCCTAGACACTTTACTTGACTGAAGTCAAATGAGAATAAGTCTTTATAAGGCCTTGTAATGTCTAGGTTTAATTTCTCCATCACTGATTTGGGCATTAAGCTGTGGGAGGCCCCAGAATCCAACATTGCATTGTGTAGAATTTTGTCACAGATACTAAGGCTAATGTAAAACGGTGGTACTCCTCCTTCTAGCGGTTTTCCATTAACATTTGGACCAAATGTGAGTTTTGGTTGGTCATCAAACAGGTTAACATAATCCTCATTTTCAGCAATGTTTAAGGTCTAGTTTATCTGTGATACGTAAGTTTAATTATTGATTAGCTCTATTAAAGGAACTGAAATTTGAAGTTTTGCTATCTCTGCTCCCAGATTAAATGGTGAAGAAACTTTTTCTGTTTGAAGATTCTAGATTTTTGAAATAGGGATCTGAGTAGACTTGTCTTCCTTTCCTTTATTGGGGATATCCTTATGTGGATTTTCGGATCTGGTGTTTTGAGTTTTATCTACTGGTTCCTTAGGTGGAATAGAAATGGATGGTTGATCGGCAGAAGGTTGATCAGAGGTTATATCTACAATGGTGGGACCAGAAGGATTTGGGTTCTGCCTAGGGAGAATTTGGAGGATCTTTGAAACAGGGGCTTCTTTTATTTTCTTAGGTTGATTTTTCACTATTTTCTTGGTTTGGTCAGGGACATTAGCATTCTTTCTGCTTCATAGGTTATACTATTTATGCACTTCAAAGATGGCAAAATCATATCCTGTTTGTAATCAAATGACACTCCAGAATAGATTTGCAATTGTTATAGCATATGCAATTCCTGCTCATCTTGGGTTAGAAAAATAGTATCCTCATCATCTAATCCCATTAAATTGATCTATGCATCTTATTCTGGGTCTTCAGGTTGGGATGTTTCTGCATAATTTTCTTGAAAAGGAGGCCTAATGTTCTGATCCACTACATTTTTCCCAATGTTTTGAGTTTGGTTTTTTCTAAAGTTCAGGTTTCTAACTGGAGGTGCTTGTTGGTTATCACATTGGGGTTTCCTTTCTATGTTATCTATTCTATCCATTATTCTTTCCATACTTTTGGCTAAACTATCTATTTTGATGTCAGATGGTGAAGCTTCATCTTTAGCAGTTCCTCTCTTTTCATTTCTAACTCTAGCTCTTTTAGCTGACAAATTAGCTTCAAAACTAACAGCTACACTTTGCATTTCTTCTAATGTTGGGGGGTTTCCTTCCCTAAGTTGGAATTCCATATTTGTTTCAAAACCATCAAGGAACTTTATTAATGCCAAGTCAGGTGGGGGTCTAATATTAACTAGGATGGCGTTATATATACTGTTGAATCTGGTGCAGTAATCTTGAATAGTTTCATTAGGTCCCCTTCTAATATTTTCATATTATGAAAGGATTTGTAGGGGATTTTTTTCTTTTCCCATCTATTCAAAAATTGTTGATGGAGTGCTTCTAAGCTATCAATACTATTATCAGGAAATTCTCTAAACCATTTCCTAACATCACCAGCTAAAGTCTGAGCAAATAGTCTGATTTGAACATCCCCAATATCAATTTCATGTAGTTCAAAGTAATCTGTCATCTTATTGGCATGGTGTTGTTTAGTGTAATGTCTTGTTCCATCAAATTGAACGATTTTGCTCTGTTAGTCTGCTGGCATAACGCCAAATGGGGCAGGTAAAACAAGAGGAGCATATCTGTTTTCCATGGTTGTAGGCTAGGAGGGGTTAAGATGTGGATGAAGAACGAGGAATAGTAGGTGGTGAATGGGAGATTATAGGTTGGTGAGGAAGAGTAGGTACAAATGGTGGTGAAGAATGTACTTCAGAAGGTATTATTGATGAAGTTGAAGGGAACAATGGTGAACTTAATGTAATGGAAGATTGTTCAGAAAGCTCAGTGGCTGTGGAAGTATTAACAGATGATTGTGGAGATTTTAGAATGTACTCATCAATGGATTTGTTTGCCTGTTGAACTTAGAGGTCTCCAATGAATTCTAGATCTAGAACAGTTTCATTGAGTGCACTTTTAGATTTTGTTCTAAATAATGGAAGATAAAATGACTCATCAAATGGAAATTCTTCTAGAAATAACCATTCATCAGGGCATGAATTAGCTTTAACTACAGGTGTCTAATTAACTGAACTTTCTTCTTTTTTGATTTTCTTGAAGTCAGGTTTGGATTATCAAATACTAGGGCAGGATTTGGGTCTGGATTAGCCCTAGTACAATGAGTCTTCCTGGAAGCCAAAATTTCAAACTTTTTAATTGTTTTTGTGAGATTTTTTTTTAAAGAACTTCTAACAAATGACTTTAAGAGGCTTAAAATAAAAAATTAGGATTTTCTTAAAGATTTATTAAGATAGAGGATTGGAAGAACCTAGTATGGTCGCCACTATGTTATCACTCAAAACTTTTCCCTAGAAGTTTTCAGAAGAAGGAAAGAATCGAGGTAACCACAAACCATTCTTTTAGGTATAGGCTCTAGCCAACCTATGGCGCAGAGAGGGCTCTCTCTATATGATTTCGCTTTGTTTGCTGGGATATTAGGTTAGTTCTGAAGGTTCGGGGGGTTTTGATTTGAGTTGAATGGTTGGATGGTGGAATCCTTAAAACAGATGGATAGATTGATGTCTTTGGACCATTGGTCTATGGAGTCAAAGGAGGGCAGTAGAACTGGCATTAACTCACTAAAGGGAGTGTTCAAAGGGTAAGCTAGCAGAGTAAAGTGCAAGTCTTCGAGCCAAATGGGTGAAATGATCTTAACCAGGGTGAGAGAGCACCTAAGAATTCTTAGACTGAGATTAAAATGAGGAACAGAGAATAATCATTAACAAAGGGCAACTAAGAATCCTTTGCTATAGGTTACAGGGAGACTACCCAAACTAAGGAGCAATCAAGAATTCCTTAACTTAGATAATTAGTAGAAAACATTAAATTGCATAATAGTTAAAATAGAGTGCAATGAAGCAAATTCTGAGATATCATTCCATATTATAGCATTCAGATTTCAGATACATTAAATATTGTGGAAAACTTTTAAAGAAAAATAACAACACAAAAGAAAATACTTGTCTGGTTCGCTCTACACATGAATCCAGTGAAATGTCTTGTCTTTGTTCATTAATCCAGCTTGCTGGACCAAACACTGATACAATATATTACAGTGTTTGATCAAAAAAGTCTATAGAAATGTCTAAGAATCCACCCTACATACTTTGAAAGGTGAAAGAATTTATACAAAAATTATTACAAACTATCTCAAAATAACTTGAGATTTATTCTAGGAAATACAAATATCTTCTTGCAAGAAGATAGAGACAGCTATTGAACTGTTTCATGATATCCCCTTTATTGTGGTACTGTTGGCTTTGATGGTTGGATTTGTAGCCCTTTATGCTCGCTTGCACTTGTGGTCTCTTACACTGGAATCTTCTTCAATTTTTACCTTTCACCTGATACTCTTTGACCCTGCTGTCCTGTTTTCATCTATTTACCTGGCTGCTCTATTTTTACTATGCAGTAACTTTCACTATAAGCTTCTAACAGTAAATCAATCATGCTTTCCCACCATTCTATGTCAGGTAATTTGACATTCATCACCCTTCGGTATATCTCATCAGCTTCGGTATACTTGGAGAAATTGGGTTTAGTGATGAATAAGTGTTTAATGTCATGCTGGAGGAAAAACAAGTTCTCGAAGGTGTTATACAAAACTTTGCCTGTTGGCAGTGCTTTTATAGATGAAGTGCTAGTTTGTTCCTTAGCCAACTGCCTTGGTCTATTTTCATAGTCCTGTTGTGTCATAAGCTTGTCATTGATGACCAATGGACTGGGCAATCCTTTTTCCCTCAAAATTTGGAATTTGGCCATGAATCTATCAATGGCCACCTGCATGTTTTTTCACTTTTCCTCCAAGTTTAGAATTAGGTTCCTCTTGGAAAGAACCTTTCTTATTTCCAAAATAGTTTTCGTTATGTCTTCTATATTTAGCTCATATCTGTTTTTCCTGTTCAAGAAATGGATGAGTTTATTGGCATCCTCTAGCATGGCACCAAATTCCTCCTTAACTTTCTGAATATCTATTGTAGCTATCTTTATTAGTTATGTCTATTCAAAAATAACTTAAATAGATGGCCAAATATCCTTGACGGAGTCAATGATATTGCCCCATAACAGTTCGTTGGCTTGCCCAAGGCATTTCTCTAATGTCAACTCTTTCTCCAAGGCTTTGACCCTTTCACTCGTTATATTGGCCTTCTGAGTTTCTTCTTTTTGCATAATTTGGGCAAGTTTGTAATCATTTTCCAAACTTGCCACCTTTTCCTTCAATCTATTCATTTCTGTAGCCTAAATTGACATCTCTTCCATGGCTTTAACTAATTTTGCTACTTTTTCTCTTGATGTATATGTTGTTGATGTAGACTTTGTTGTGACTGGCAGTGCTGTAGCAGGTGGAGCTGAAGGTCCTAGTGAAGCTGCCAGTGTAGAAGGGACTTTTGTGGAGACTGTAGGGATGACATTTGAAGAAGTTGTGGCAATTTCAGTTTGTTTCACTTGGATTAAATTATCCAATTATTTCTTTGTTTCCTTTAGCTGATCATTGAGCTTTAGGACCAAGTCCATCAACTCTTCATGTTTGGTTTGGTTCTCTACAACTTCAAGTGTTTGAGGATTTTGCAGCTAGGGAATTTTCAATTGCTTCTTCAATGCAACAATATCATCGTTCTTCTTCTTTATCAGCTGCTCAATAGCTTTAATATCCTTCGGATTGTGTCCCAATTCAGTAATCACGTCTACCAAGGACTTAATCCTGGTATCCTTCGCCTGTGAGGAGGCCTTCTCTAACTGAAACTATGTTGAGATGTTGTTTACTAAATTTTGTAGCTGATGGGTAGCTATGGCTTTGCCTGTTAGGGTGGAGTATATCATCTCTCTAGCCTATTTGTGTAGTTCTATTTGGTCTATGGGATAAATATCCCTTGCCAACACTTCAAAGTCAACCCTCCTAAAACCTAATGATGTCATGGGTTGTTGTGCTATAGGTTTGATAAAGGACATTTGTAGCTTTCCTTCCTTGATGTCAAAGGCTGACATTAGCCTTGTTTGATTTTTGGGAGTGAGCTTTAGGTATTGAGCATATATTTGGGCTTTAAGTCTCTCATTTATCTTTTTGATTTCCTTATGCATGTCCTTTATGTCCTGGTCTTTGTCAATAGGCCTACTGAAGGAAGACACTTCCACACTAAGCTGCATTTCCAACATCTAAGTCTGTGATGTGGAAGGCTCTTGTATGTCTTCAGATGGATTTGTGGGCTTGCTTATGTCTACCTCTGTGTTGGTAACCTGTGTTGGTAACCTGTGTTGATCCTTCTGTGTATTCTTGTTCACAGGCCGAATTAAGCCTTTACCTCTTGCTGTGACTTGCTTCTTGTTGCAAATTATAGGTGTCCATTTCCGAAGTGGAAGCTCCCTCTCTATTTCCTTTATGATTTTTCTCCTCATGCTGAGGAGTCTACATGACTAGAGGGGTGCTCATGGCTCTTTCTTGCTCTTCTAGTACCTACATAAAAGAGCTCTCATCAAGCTTCTTTTCCAAATCAATCAGAGCATTTTCTACATCTACCCTTGTGTTGTCACTGTCTACTGAGGTATTTTCCACCCATTTTGTCTGATTTGCATATGCCTCTATCTCTGGTATGGGATGGTGGATAAAAGGTCCTAGCTTGACCTTTTGCCTTTTCTTGGTAATTAATTCTAAAGGGTCATATCTCCATACAAAACTCCTTTGGAATTTCAAGCTTTGTAGGATTAGGTCTGCCTCTTTCCCCTACCTATCTGGAGTTACATATGAAGGGACCTAATTGATCTTTGATTTTGAAATTGGCCTTCTTATTGGCATTGACAAAGTTGACCTCATCTGCATTGATGATCTATCTATAATATTCTAAGGTAAACAACCTCATGGGGAGGTATCTTGGCAACTTATATGGTGCAAGCAGGCAACCATATATTCTGATTTTTGTGAGGTTTTGGTAAAGGTACCAATCTCCCACTTTGGTTTTCTTGGAAAGATGGAGGACTCTTTTTATCTCTGGACTTATCCTAGGTGGAGGATTTCCAGTGAGCCTAGTCATGATTGGATACACAAAAGAATCTATGAAGTCAGAGTATGTATAAGGTGATCTATACTCATGGAAAAGTGGGCTCGAAAAAATGACAGATCTGGGCGGACCCCTGGTGGCAAGCTTCTGGAGAGTAAAAGGAAACTTATCAGACTAAAAATATAAAAATAGATGGTACAATATAGAGGAGTATTTTAATACTCTCTCATTGCCCATTCTTGTGAACTACTCATGCATTCTATCAGCTATGAAATTGGCAAAGTTGTATGTGATTGGAGGAGGCTGACCTGGGGTATAAATGGACATGAAGGCAAGAATAAGTTCATCAATGTATTCACTGGTAGAGTAACCCAAAACACAAGATATCATGGTTACAATGTTCCGGCCCCATTGAGAGAAAATAGCTGATACATATGGAGGGTGGTCCTTAGGGATATGCTTTTCCTCTCTACTGAAGGTTTGAAACAACTGGGCCAATCTTGATGGGTTTAGCTTGGGGTACTTGTCCAACAGGTCTCCAATTGAGAGTGGGGTTAGGTTTTTCCCTGGTTGGAACTGCAGCATTTAATTAATGGACTCAACTGTGATAGTGAATAGAACCTTCTGGTCATGAGACATTATGGCTCTATGGCTGGGGATGTAGCATGCATAGCACATATGAACAATTTCTGGAAAGATATGAACTTGGGGGAACTGGTATCTAGGTAAATTAGACTCCTAGAGGCCAATATCATCTGTATGGTTCAAGTATTTATATTTTCCTAAGCAATGGATTTTAAGCAGGAGCTCTATTACAGTTGTGTCTTTGATTTGGAAATCCCTGTCAGCCAGGGGAAGGTGGTCCAGGTCTAAGTGTGGAGTGGTAATGGGTCTAACGTCCATAGAGACAGGGGTAGCCATAATTCAATTATTCTGGATTTGAATTATGCTCTGGGGGGGTTTATCAGAGGTTTTGAGACTTTTTAGAGGGTTTAGGTGAGCAGTTTATAAAATTGGTAGTATTCTTACTTCAATTTTCAACCTTCAAACATTGCACAGGCTAAAGGTTTTGAAATTTGCAAGGGTAAGTGGTAATTCATGGTGAAATACATGGAATTGGGTGAATTGGTTCTGAAAATGGTGTTTCATGGCATCTGCAGTGGTTGGTGTGGTCTTCGCATGGTTCTGAATAGGTTGGCTAGGCTGTCTACAGCGTCTTCTAGAGCGGAATTGGAAGTATGTGGGTAATTTCGAAGTTTATAATGGTAGCAATGGTTTACACAGCTTACAAAGAGAATGCACGAAAAAAGGGCGAAAGATGGCTTCGCAGCCTTTTATAGAGAAAATGATTAATTTTGGCGGGTTTCACTTTCGAACGAACAGTTGACGGTTTTTCGGTTGAATGGGGGAAATGGTTTTGGAGGGTCGTCGCACCGCTTTTGTGGTGCAGGCAGTTTTCGGGAGGGGTCACCCGATGCCATGCATCGTCTGACACGTAGCATCAGGGGTCAGGAGAAAAACCACTTTATCGGGTGGTTATTTTTCAGCCATTGGGCACGGTCGATATGGTTGTGTGCCATTGGATGTGAGGGAGGGATGATCAACGGTAGTCGAGAGGCAAAATTGTGTGGGGGAAATGATCAGAGTTTGATGGGGGGCCCATGGATTTAATTATGGTGGTTTGGGATTAGTTTAGGGACTAATCCTGGGTTATGTGATCAGGTCAGGCTTAATGAGGGATTAGGGAGTCGGGTGAGGCCGATGCGGGATTAACTCAAGTTTTACAGGGCTTAGGTAAATTAAGTGAAGTTATATTAGGATTAGGGGTATTTTATATACTTTTTATGAAAACTAAGGGTCAGGGGTACTTTATATAGGGAATTAATTTAATACGGGATAATGGGAATTTTGGGGAATTTGTATAATAATATTAGAAATTAATATGAAATTGCAATGTCGGAGTGGGTTTTTCCTTAGTACAAGGGTAAATTAAACATTTGCGCACTCAACTTTATACTTAGGAAAAATATTTTTTGTGGGTTTTTTGTATGAAAAGGGTTTTACATGGGGGTTCCCACTTTTCCTAGGTAAATGATGTCAACCATAGGAAAGTGTGATTTTATTAGGGAAATGATGAGAAATACATGAACAAGGTTATTGCAATCACGTTTTTTCATGTATTTCTCATTTTGCGTGTAGCAGGGTCCATTGAAAGTATGAAACATGGGTACTCTTTGGATGTGGAATTAAATTTTGCATCTGAAAAGCACTACTTATCTTTAAAACACAACCTGTTCTGTTATAGTTATCTTTATCTACTTTCCAGTGTCCTATTTAAAGCACAATCTGTTCTGTTATAGTTATCTTTATCTACTTGCCAGTGTCCTATTTTTTTTCTCGGCAAAGACTAATTCTACTAACTGAAAAGTAAAATAATATTACAAGGAGTTGAGGCCTCGGATAACATCACCCGAGAACACTCAACGCAGCAAAACTACCCCAGTATAGGGAGAACCTGGGAGAACCATTTATAGAAAGCTAGAGAACAGATGTAGAAACTAGAGATAGACTAGCATAACATAAGAAGAGACCCGAAAGCAAGACAGAAACTTTCCCTAGCTACCCAGAAGATCTTTATATTGCCACTACCCCAGAGGAATAACAAAACCATCTGGCTGTAGATGCTGAACCAGAACTGCAATCAAAACTGCCTGAAGTTGACCATATGAGACATCAGCAAAACCAAAAAAGTTTGGGCAGGCCCAGGTGGCCTTATACAGCCACGTCCTCACTCGGAGGCACCTCCACCACCGGACATGCAATGCCAATCCACATATCTTTGTTTCTTGCCTTCTCACTCTCTAGGTTCGTTGTGGGGTGATGAGTGGCAACGGAATTAGCTTCCCGTCCAACAGGACAATGGCTTCAGGAGGCAGATTAATGCTGGGAGCATCGCCCCTGTCGAGCATCTTTCCCTTTCGATTCTCCGGGCTCCCCTCTACTGTAAACATTGCTCTGAGAAGGCTCAGACGTCATGCGCACCATAGGATGAATCTGGTTTTCTTCTTTAGAGAGGATAATAGTGATATGAGCGGTGATCATTGGCTTATTGAGATTGCTCTGAAACTTGAAGTGAGTGGTCTAAAATGCGTTGTTTGAAATCGGCCTGCGCGTAGGGCTAAGAGGAGGCGTATCCACCAGAGAGGAGGGGATATTAACAGGAGGCAGGGCAGGATCCATGGAACAGCTAGCCTTCGAACGCCTTTGGCTACCTCAACGTCCCCTGGAGTGACTCCTCATACGCTGGCGTACCATGTTGAGGTGATGAGGGGGAGGCACAGTAAGACCAGGGGCAATGTCGGGAGGGCAATAAAACAGCACAGGGAACCACTTCGATCGCACAAGACAGTCCTGAGAGTACGATGAGGGTGGCATAATTCGAACCTCAGGGGCAATTGAAAGCTTACCGCTGATTGCAAAGACTAACCTGCCATCAAGACCCTTAGCATAACAAGACCATAGATGGGAGGGCGGGCTGCAAAGAGGAAGCTTGCCTCTATTAGCAGAGACCAACTTTCCACCAAGACCCACAGCAAGCTAGAGCCTGGAGCATGAAGGTTGAACACTAGTTGTGGGAAGGATAATCTAGAGCACCAAGATTATAACAGCCATAGCTTCACCTTGGACGGAGCGAGCCATTAATACAGAAATCCTACCAAATTTGCCTCTCTTAAGGTTATCCATCTTGCGCCGGATGAAATCCTGGGATGCCACGCTAATCTGCAGTTGGCAGTACCATGCCTGTCCGTCAATCATTAAGAGCATTAGATTTCATTAATTTCACCCACATCCGGGTGTTCTCCTTCTTCCTGATGCATTTCCTTCTTCACTAGGTTGTTGTAATCCGAGAGTTGAGATTCAGAGGCTAGGCTTGAAATTGATCCAGCATGAAGATCCAACCTACAATCAACCCCCATATTAGCAAGTAAGTCTGCGACTTTATTCCCTTCTCTGCGTATGTGCTTCAGAGTGACCGCCCTGTGAGAGGAAAGCCAGCATTCAATAAGTTGAAGCCTTTTTGCCATTCTCCAGCTATTACTCACTTTGCAAGAGGGGGATCCCTGCAAGATTTTTGAGACCATATTTATGATGATCTGGGAATCGCCCTCTATTATGAGCGGAAAGAAACCTTTACCTTGCGCAAGAATTAGACCCTGCCAGAGACCTTCCAATTCTTCCGAGTTATTGGTATCCCATCCCTTTGAACCTAAAAAGGTTAAAAGAGGAGCCCCCTTATGATCTCTAAAAATCCCTCCAAAGCCTGAATTTCCTGGGTTGCCTTTCGAGGCACCATCAAAATTTAGCTGGTACATATGCATAGGGGGAGGTAACCATTTCTCAGGTGAATGGCTCCTTGGAGGCTTTGTTCCTTTGATAAGTTGTTCTTGCTTCCATTGGAGGTTCCAATTAGCCCATATGGATTGTTCTTGGGGGGTAGTTGGGAGATCCTCCTGGTACCAGGTTTTGAGAGATATGGTTTCCTCAATATTTTGGCAAATTATTTTCCAAATATCTTCCAGCATCATAGAGTGATCCTTGAATATTCTACTATTTCTCTCCTTCCATATGGCCCACATGAGAAAGCCCGGAATGAGCTTCCAAAGGAAATTTAAAATCTTGCTTTGATAAGGGGTATGATCCCAGTTGCGCACAGTGGCAATGATGTCTCCATGAGTTCTTCCTTCCTTTTGGCAGCGGAAACTGACCTTTTCCCAGAGCTTGCGCGCAATCTGACAGGAATGCATTAGATGCTTTATGGTTTCCTCCTCTTGTCTGCAGTTAGGGCATATTGAGGGCCCATGAAAGTTCCTCTTTCTAAGATTGTCCCACGTGAGAATCTTGTTATGACATAGGAGCCAGAGAAAGGTGGAGATTTTCGGCCATATGGAAGGGTCCCAGATTTTTCTCTAGAGAGGATCTTTCACCATATGTGCCTTGATAAGGATATTATAGGCCTCTCTCGTAGTAAAGGTGCCTCTTTCTTCATATCCCCACCAAAGAATATCCTTTTCATCAGAATGCTAAATTCTTATTTTCATTAATTCTGTGTCTAGAATATGTTGGACTTATG
The DNA here is from genome assembly GCA_031772625.1 of Pinus tabuliformis. Taxonomy (NCBI): domain Eukaryota; kingdom Viridiplantae; phylum Streptophyta; class Pinopsida; order Pinales; family Pinaceae; genus Pinus; species Pinus tabuliformis. The sequence goes on from CM062818.1 coordinate 298,419,558, forward strand.
TCGAACCCTGTCTTAAGATCTGATCCGCCTTGAGCCATTCCCGGTACTCTTAGGTTGGTGAATTTCTCTAGAAGTTTTTAACCCTATCATGAGATTGCATATCCTGATCCAAGGGTTGAATATGAGGGATTTGGTCCTTTAGTTTGGGCATCTGCTGCCATGAATCTTCCCAAAACCTTGTAGTGTTACCATTCTTCACTTACCAAAAGCTGTGCTACTGAATGAGATTCTTGTGTTGCTTGGCCAAGTTCCATATAGGGGAGCCCATGCTGACCTCTGATATTCTTATTAGTTCCTCCACTGGGCAATTCCTTGCATACTTAGCTGTCCACAGAGAAGCCCAAGGGGTGAGAGGCGCAGTTAGCCACTTCCACCAAATTCGAGCTCCCATGACCTCATTGCTATGAGAAGGATCCCTTAAACCAATACCGCCCCCTTTCTTTGGTAGACAGGCCGTATCCCATTTGACAAGAGCCCACTTGCGCTTGTGACCACTGCTACCCCAGAGAAAAGATCTTTGGAGAATCTTGATTTCTTTGAGAACCCATTTGGGTGCTGCAAGGATGGAGAAGAGGTATAGCGGCATAGCCTGAAGAACTGCTTTTATGAGGACTAGCCGACTCGCCATATTTAGAGATCTGTGAGTCCATGAGGAGAGCCGAGCCTCCAGATTTTCTAAGAGGATTTTCCATGAGGAGTGCTTTAGGGCCGAGGCAGTCAGAGGAGCACCTAAATATTTGGATGGGAGGTTAGCAATGGAGAATCCTAGAATACAGGCTATAGTTGCCTGAGTTATAGCAGGAGTATGAAAAAAGAAGATCTGAGATTTGGATTTATTGATAGATGTTCCTGAGGCTTCCAAGAAGTCTGACAGAAGGTATTTGAGCTGGCGAGATTCCTGGACCGAGGGATGCCCAAAAATCATGTTGCCGTCAACAAATTGCTAGTGAGTGAAGGCTGGATAGTTATGAAAGGATAGGCCTATGAGACAATGGGATTGCTGAGCTGACTTAATACTTCGGCCTAATCCTTCTGCCATAATGACAAACAAGAAAGGGGAGAGAGGGTCTCCCTGCCTAATTCCCCGGGAAGGATGAAAAGGAGATGAGGGTATACCATTGACCAAAATAGAAAAGAAAGAGGAGGAGATGAGACTCATAACCCATCTAACCCAAGGAGCAGCAAATCCAAAAGCAATTAGAACTTTTTTAATATACATCCAGCTTAGGCTATCAAAAGCCTTTGAAAGATCTAGTTTGAGGAGCATACCTGGCTTCTTGGAGATCTTCAGGGAATGAATTATTTCATGAGTTAGGATGATACCATTGGTGATCTGCCTACCTTTGACGTATCCAGATTGCTCAAGCGAGATGATGAGAGGAAGCAGCAATTTGAGCCTGGAGGCAATGATTTTGGAGACAATCTTGTAGATTATGTTGCACAGTGCTATAGGTCTATACTTGTCAGGTGTGCTTGGCATATCCACCTTGGGAACCAGGGCTATGAATGTGGCATTCACCCCCAGAAACATCCATCTTAAGGATCACGACTCCTCAACCACTTGCCAGAATTCCATCTTGATCAAATCCCAGAAATTGTGGAAAAAGTTTGAGGTAAATCCATCCGGGCCTGGAGCCTTACCTGCTTTCAGTTGTCGTACTGCTAGTTCCACCTCTTGTAAGTCAACAGGCTTGAGAAGCAGTTGGTTATGCTCTTCTGAGATAAGTTTAGGAATGTTTCGAGTAATTTTTTCTATAGCCTGTGATCTATCTACATTTGGCTTGCGATGCATTTGCTTGAAGTAATTTAGGAGTTTGCTTTCAATTTCTTCGTGCGTTTCCTCTTTGACTCCCTGCTCATTCTGAATATGAGTTATGTTATTATTCATTCTGCGTTGGATTGTGGTACTATGAAAAAATTTTGTGTTTTCCTCTCTATCTCTAAGCCATCTGACTCTTGATTTTTGCCTCCATAACATTTCTTCCTACTTAGCCCTTTGTGTGAGTTGCTCTTCAAGAAATTTTCCCTGTTTTGACAGGTCATCTGAACAGCCATCAGTAATAATCCTCTGCTGCAGTTGCTTCATTTCTAGCTCAAGGGATCCCTGAGCCTAGAAGATATTACCAAAAGAAGTGTGATTCCAGTGTTTGATCTTGCTTTTAAGATGCTTGAGCTTTTGCTAGAATTGGAACATTTTTGAACCTGGTGGAGGGGAAAAATTGTTCCATTATGAATTGATTAAGTCGTGGAAATCTGGATGAGACATCCAGAAAGCCTCAAAGCAGAACAGTCTGCGAATCAAGTTGCCAGGACGCAACCACTGAAGGGAGATGGGCCAGTGATCATATCCTGAAAGAGGCAGGATGGAAGCTGCAAAGTCTCCACCAAGATGAATAGCATTGTCTGAGATCAAGAACCTGTCCAGACGAGAAGCGATCTGCTGCTTCCCTGCTCTCCTGTTGTTCCATGTAAATACACCATTATTGAATGGTAGGTCGATGAGCTAGTTATTCTGAATGAAGTCTTTTAGGGGTTTCCCTTCCTGACTTCCTCTGCATCTTCTTCCCCTTGTTCTTCCAGCCTAGTAATCATGTTAAAGTATCCTCCAGAAATCCGTAAAGGGTGCGGCTATCATGGTTGATTGTAGAGAGAGTGTTAAGGATTCCAGCTTTAAGTGATGCCTCCTGTGGAAAATATACATTGGTTAAGAGCCCGTGTATATTTGTCCCTATGATGTGAAAGATTGCTTGGAGGAAATTCCTATTTGTGTGGATATTGTCGAGTCTGATAGCTTGGGAGTCCCAGACAATTTCCAGGCCTCCAGAAGCCCCATCAGCATCCACTGCAACATTGAGACTCCCTGGCCATACTTTTGCTGCAAATCTATCTAATGCAATTGAATTGCATTTGGTCTCTTGCAAGAAAAGGATTTGAGGTTTTTCTCGCATTATCATGTTTTTAAGAATTCGATTTTTCCTTGGGCCATTGAGCCCTCTTATATTCCAAGAGATTAACTTCGTTGGGAAGGATTATTATTAGAGTTGTACTACTTGGTTAGCTTGGAGTACCTTCCTGACTCCACTAACATTTGTACTATTCTGATTGTTCACTGGAGATCTGTTTTCCTTCCTCGCTTTTTGATATCTTTGGTTATGAATCTTCCTTCCCAGGGGCCACCAGTCTGTATACCTAAAGATTTTTTCCGTTGCACCCGAGATAAGACTTCCTCCAGATTCTCAAGTTGTCCATCTGGAATGTTGTCAAAATTGTTTGTAGTGCATGCCTGCTCTAGGCCTGGAATGTCCAGTTCCCCAATATCTATTGCTTCTATTTCTTCCTCCATGATCTATGGATAATTTAACTCCCCATTTGGTTCTTCTTCTAAACCGGCATTAGATTGTAGAACTTCCACCTCCATAACTTGAGTATTCCATGCTGGTACCTTTTTCTTATCTGAGGAAGAGGCTCCATTGAATCGAGGATCTGCATGAGGCGTTGTGGACCTGCCTGCTTCGAATGTTTGTCTTTCATCAACTCCGTCTCTAGTGGAGTGGGAGAATCCAAGCTTGGATTAGTTTGGCGAGCTAAAACTTCAAAGTTGTTGCTTGTAGAGGGCTTGGAGGGGCTAGTTTGTGGAATTTTGGAATTTGAGGCCTGTTTCTTGTGGGATTTCCTGCGATTTTCTACTTTGGTAAAGCCATCTGCCTCAGATGAATCCGGTCTGGAGGCAGGAGAAGTTTTTTGAGTTAAATGACATTCCCTGAATAAATGTCCCAGGGCATGACATCTTCGACATCTAAATGGCACATGTTCATAGTCAATCAGCTGAACCCATTCAATGTCATCATGAAAAACACTTACCGCATCTGGGAGAGCCTGGTTGAGGTTCATATAGACGCACATATGAGCAAAGGAGGTGTATCTGCGGATTTTTGTTTCCTCTGAAACCTTTATAAATTCACCCAGAACATTTCCAATCGCTTGAAGGGAGCCTTCTTCCCAATATTCCACTGGAAGCGAGTATAGTTGTAGGAATTTACAGGGTAAGTTCCTCAGACAAAACACCAAAGGACACCGCTCACACAGAGATCACAGATCAATACACCAGTATTTTGATGTGGTTAAAACCCTCAAAGAGGGAAACAGTCCACGGCCTGAGCCAACGCGGCCACTTCAGGAGATATATTAATAAAAAGAATGAAAATTTACATAAGCTTCTCTCATGAACGGTTAACCTACAAATGACCCTCCATGCTATTTAAATAGAGATCATGGACCAATCGGGTCTTAATCCATGGATCAAGTGTCGGTAATACCGAGGAGAGAATGAACCATCGGATCACTACATATCGTGACCGTCGGATTGTAAATTACAAAATGTACATAGTAAAGAAACACACTTTACCTAACTCTATATTAGACCAAGTTATACTTAACTGTTTCCTATGTGTCCGAATATCCTAACATCCCCCCTTAAGAACAACTTGGGATAGGATTGAAGGATTTACAAATATGACACAATAGGAGAAGGAAAGAGGCACTAGAGCCTATCCCCCCTTAGTGACAACTTCCTGAACTCCAACCATAAATCGAAGTTTAGTGAACTTCGCCTCTATGAGAGCCTTTGTAAAGATGTCTCCAACTTGATCATCTGTTGAACAATATTGCACTTCAAGAACATGGTCGTGGATGAGCTTTCTGATGAAGTGCATGTGCAGTTCAATGTGTTTGTTGCGCTGATGTTGGACTGGATCTTTGCATAGTTGAATGTCACTTTGATTATCACACCAAAGTGTAGTCGGATGTTGCTGCTGAAAGCCAAACTCTGACAGGATCTGACAAAGCCACAAGGCTTCCTTACTAGCTTCTACGGCACCACGATACTTTGCTTCTGCTGAAGAAAGAGAAATGGCACCTTGTTTCTTGCAAGCCCATGTAATAGGTCCTGAACCAAGAGTGAACACATAACCTGCAGTAGATTTCTGATCATCAAGGTCACCAGCCCAATCGGAATCAGTGAAACCAACCAATAGAGGAGCTGCTTCGGCACTGTAATGAATCCCAAACTGAACTGTACCTTGAACATAATGAAGTATTATTTTAGCTGCTTTCTAATGAATTTCATGTGGGTTTTGCATAAACCGAGCAACAAGGCCAATAACAAAGGAAAGATCAGGAGGAGTATGGGTTAGATACAAAAGTTTTCCTACAAGTTGACGGTATAAAGTAGCATCAACTTCAGGAGAAGTAAAAGTGACCGAAAGCTTGACTCTAGACTGAAAGGGAGAAGGGGTTGGCTTACAGTCTTCCATGTGAAAATGGCGTAGAATATCACAGGCATACTTGGACTAGGAAAGGGAAATACCTTCCTTGAATTGCAAGACTTGAAGACCAAGAAAATAATGTAAGTGTCCTAAGTCTGTCATTTCAAACTTCCTTTTAAGGCTAGACTTCACATGGTTTATAAGGTTGGGATCACTACCAGTCAGGATAAGATCATCAACATAAAGAACAAGAATGATAAGAGACCTGCCCACTTTCTTGGTGTAGACAGTATTGTCAGAATGACACCTAGAAAGCCATTTTCTAAAAGAAAGTTATCCATTTTGGCATACCAAGCTCAAGGAGCTTGCTTGAGACCATAAAGGGATTTCTTAAGCCGACATACAAGGCTAGAGTCTATTTGTATAAAGCCAATAGGTTGTTCCATATAGATTTCTTCATGCAAGTCCCCATGCAAGAAGGCAGATTTAACATCCATCTGATGGACTTCCCATTTGAAAGAGACAGCAAGGGAAAGAACAAGGCGGATAGAGTTCATTTTGGCAACAGGGGAGAAGGTTTAAATGTAGTCAATGCCTTCAACTTGTGAAAAACCCTTAGCAACAAGACGAGCTCTATGTTTATCAACTTTCCCATCTGGTCCATACTTGGTTCTGTAAACCGATTTGCATCTAACAAGTTTTCGTCCCTTTGGTAGAGAAACAAGATCCCATGTATCATTTGCCAATAATGAATGATATTCTTCATTCATAGCTGCTTCCCAATCTGGATGGCCTGAAGCCTCTGCAAAGGTGTCAGGATCATAATTCACTGAAGCTTGAGCCAGTAAAGAAGAGGCTCTATCAAACTGAGAACGTGTACATCGCTAATCTGTAGGATCACCGGCAAGATCACCTGCTGCATCCTGAGTAGCACGGACCCATTTTGGAAGCTGAGGAGCTGAAGGAGGATCCTGAGAAGGTGGGGGAGGATTTTCATCCTCGCTTTAATCATCTGAAGAAGAAATATTTTCAAAAGTAGAAGAGATAGGGAGAGGTGGCACATCCGCCGAACGAGGCTCGTAGGCCGATATATTTTTAGCGAACTTTACATCTCTTCTAATGATAACATTTTTGGACTTAAGTGGAATAAGTCTATATCCTTTGACATCTTCAGAATATCCAACAAAGATACATTTTTCACTCTTAGGTTCTAAAGCTTTATGTTTCTCATCTGGAATATGGGCCCATGCTTCACTTCCAAAAACATGAAAGTGACTTACATCTGGTTTAATTGAGCTCCATGCTTCTTCTGGAGTGATATTCTTTAAAACCTTAGTAGGAGTGTGATTTATTATGTAATTTGCACAGTTAATTGCTTCTGCCCAATAATTAAGACTAAGTCCTTTAGATTGAAGCATAAAATTAGCCATTTCCTTTAAGGTGTGATTCTTCCTTTCAGCTACACCATTTTGTTGTGGAGTATATGGAACAGTATGTTGCATTTGAATTCCATTCTCAGTGCAAAAGTTGATGAATTTGTTGTTAACATATTCTCCGCCATTATCAGATCTTAGCTTAAGAATTTGATGTCTAGATTGTTTTTCAACAAAGGCCTTAAAGGCCAAGAACATGTTAAATACTTCACTCTTGATTTTTAAGAAGTATACCCAAGTGCGTCTGGAGAAATCATCAATCAAAGTTAAGAAATACTTGTAGCCAGAGAATGAAACAACTAGAAGTGGACCACATAAATCACTATGCACAAGCTGGAAAGGGGTTGAGGCGTGCCAAGAGGCACGTTTTTCAAAACTGTCCCGATGATGTTTTCCGAGTACACATCCGGAACAAACACCATCTCTGCAAGATACCATTGGAAGACCTGTCACCATATTTTCTTTACATAGATTCTGAAGGGAGCGATAGTTTAAGTGACCAAATCGCTCATGCCAAAGTTTGCTCACTTCATCGTTATGAGCAACAAATACTGAGGGAAGATTTGATGACCCAAAGTTCTGAAACTTATACAACCTTGTAGAATCATCAGCAATGCCAGTAGCTAAAATCTGTCTACGATCTCTTAGGTCCTTAATTACAACATCGTGAGGTGAAAATTCAATGATTTTACCTTCACCTGAATGAGTTATCTGATATACAAATAGAAGGTTGTAGGATAAGGTTGGAACACATAATACATCATTAAATTGACCATTGTCTATATGAACAGTTCCAGTCCCTACAACACTAAGAGATCTATCATCACCAACATATATATTTTTGGTGTTACAATCATTTAAAGAAGAAAACATGGCTTTGTTTTTGGCCATGTGATAAGAAGTTCCAGAATCAATGAGCCACTCATGAGAATGAGAAGAAGAAGATACATTTAGTGCATAGCCAGACCGAGATGCTTGACAACCACATGCAGAAAGTGCTATTCCTGAAGATGAAGTTGAATTTGAAGAGTGCTCCAAATGGATGTTATGCTTCTTCATTGCTGCTTCCAAGGCTTCCATCTTCTTAAAGCATTTGGATTCTAAGTGGCCATCTCGATTACAAAAGTTGCAATGTCTATCAGTCTTCTTCCCTTTGTTTTTATTTGTCTTATCATTTTGTTGAAATGATTTTTCATTTTGAGGCTGAAATTGCTTAGGACCCTTGTTTGGTTTAGGACCATTCCTTTTAGGATACAACTTCTCAGGATTCTTTGAATTTGGTTGCTGCTGGGCGGCTAACGCTTTCTTAGAAGAGTTTCTAAGATTAAGAAGACCAAGGTGTAAGAGTTTTTCTTGTTCTCTTATTAAAGAATCACAAAAGGAATCAAAGGAAGGGGACTTGTAGGCTTGTCCTTGAGAAATGAAGGCTTCTCTTGTAGAATGGAAGGTGGAAACAAACACAGAATAGGTTGGTCCCAACTTAGTAAGAATGGAGTAGATAAGGCTACTATCTTCTTTCTTAACCTTAACACCTTCCAAGAGAAGTCTAAGGGTCTTGAACTTGGACAAAAAATCTTCAATGCAAGAAAAATTATTGGGGTCCAATGTAAGCAACTCAATTTCAAGTTGATGGGCTTTAAGTTCATTTTTAATTCCAAAAACTTTAGTGATCTGTTTCATTGCTTCTTCAGGAGTATCAAGTTCTGCAATATGGAATCTAAGATCTGGAGAAATAGACATCCCTATCAACCCACGTGCTTTATATTGCCTATTTTCCCATTTAGTTGCCTTATCTTCATCTTTCGGTTTGGTTTCTTGGCCTGAGGCTATTCTATAGAGACCTTTACTTCTAAGTAAATCCACAATGTAGGACCACCATTGGAAGTAGTTGGTGCTGTCAAGAATAACTTGGCATGGAATTTCCATTTTAACAGAAAACTGAAGCTATATACACTAAAACTAAGTGTTCCAATGGAAAGATATTGAAAAATTAGGCTGGTTCAAAAAAAACGGCTCTGAAAATGGCTTCCGGATGAAGAAGTTATGGCTTTTTGAAGAAAAGTTGATGAAGATGCTGACGAAGTGCGGGAATGTGCGGAAATGAAAAATCCGCCCCCACAAAAAGGAGACTTGAACTCAAGACCTCTGCTCTCATAAATTAGCTTTGGACCAAGTGAGCTAAACTAAAAGTTTGAGAGAGAGAGAGGGGGGGGGGGGGAGGGGGTTCTTTTTTTTTAGTCACTGAAGCTTTGGGTTGCGTGCTTGCTTGAGAAAGCTCTTTTTCCCTACAAAAAAAAAAAACACAAAACCCAACACAGACATACAAAACAAATGAACCTTACGGCTCGAAGTTAGCTTTAGCCAAAAACTAAATATTTTCCTCAATGTTTCTGATTTTCCGAGATCACACTAAGGCGCAACGGAAAAGAGCATATGCATGAGAAAAATCCTTCCTTTCTGTTTCTGATTTGCCCAGATCGCACAGAGTCGCAGGGCAAAGAGCATAAGCAGAAATGAAAGGCATAGATCCAGTAATAAAAAAGGCTAAATAAACCGAAACCAAAATAAACAGAGAGAAAATAACTGTAAACTGCAAATAAACACTTTATACCTCCAGATCTTAAAAATGACGCAGTTAGGGCTACCGAAAACATTTTCGCGTGAAATGAAAGGGGTTCCTCACTGGAACAGATGCTCCCAACACAACAGAGCAGTCCTCTCAGTCCGAAAGCAGTCAAAAACAGTAGATCTAGGAAACGGTGGTTGGATGCAGTTCTACCGGCTTCAGATTTGGATCACCAATGGACGCGGCCCTCAAATAGCTCTGATACCATGTAGGAATTTACAGGGTAAGTTCCTCAGACAGAACACCAAAGGACACCGCTCACACATAGATCACAGATCAATACACTAGTATTTTGACGTGGTTAAAACCCTCAAAGAGGGAAACAGTCCATGGCCTGAGCCAACGTGGCCACTTCAGGAAATATATTAATAAAAAGAATGAAAATTTACATAAGCTTCTCTCATGAACGGTTAACCTACAAATGACCCTCCATGCTCTTTAAATAGATATCATGGACCAATCAGGTTTTAAGCCACGGATCAAGTGTCAATAATACCGAGGAGAGAATGAACCGTCGGATCACTACATATCGTGACCGTCAGATTGTAAGTTACAAAATGTACATAGTAAAGAAACACACTTTACCTAACTCTATACTAGACCAAGTTATACTTAACTATTTCCTATGTGTCGGAATATCCTAACAATATGCGGATCCAGACAGGAGCCCAGCTGAGATCCTCCTTGTCCAGGTTGAAGCGTTCTACCCATCCTCTGAGATACAGTCCAGCCTCATTAAAGAAGTGAGGCCCTCCATCCAGAACTCTGTTCCGATCCTCCTGGCAGTTGAAAATGGCAATGAAGAACCCTTTTGGTCCCAACTGCAGGGTGATATGTCACTTTGGGTGCCATTTCGCATCTATCCAGCCCCTTAGTGCCTTCTTAGTCGGCCACAGTCTGATGAATTTTCCTATCAAAGCATGGTCTCTCATATATTGTATCTGCGCGTTGATTCTATGGCCTGGAAGTTCTACCTTCGAATGCTCAGAGGCTACAGGTTTGCATGTTGTTGAGCTGACCTTGGGTTGTTTTTTATCCTGTTTTGTCTGTAGTGAGTTCAGATCCACATTATCCTCACCCTGGTTTGTTGGCTTATTGCTTTCCTTATGCTGTTGCTGCCCATTGTCATTTTGTGGGGGAGGCGCATCGCCCTCCTCCTGAGGGGGTTCCATGGAGTACGGTACGCTTTGGCAGGTGTTAAAATTTCCTGATCCCGTCAGTAGTTGTAGGTCTTCTGCTGTCTAGAGCGGCCTGCTGTTGCAGAGAATGTCAAAGCCCTAGAGCGCATAGCACAGAACCCAGAAGCCTCACCTTCCTCAGAACTTCTGCCAGTGTCCTATTTAAAACATAGTCTGTTCTATTATAGTTATCTTTATTTACTTATATTTGTCTAGATTATAGATTATATAAATATTTTTGAATAATAGTGATGAACTTAGACCATTCAATTTCTTTTTATTTATCAAATTCTAAAATATTGTCAAAATTTATAATCTAATAGAAGTTCAACGACATGAAAAAATATATCCATACAGGTTAATCCAACTTATAAAGATATAAATCTATTTATAACTCAACTTCAGTTGAGTTTTGGTGGGTAGGAAAAGAAAATTTGGATTTTCCATAAGAGCTTGTTTAGTCCCCTGGTTAATCGCAATTAATGTCTGCAACACAATTTTAGAGAAGACTTCATTATAGAACATTTGATACCAAAGGCACCGGTGGCATCCAAAATTTTGATTGCAGTCATATATGTCGTCATGTCACCAATTAACAAATAGGGCTGAAAAATATATAAAAGGAACCTTACTGGATTGTTAGCTGCAACTCCCCCGTCTATGAGATTGAAACTCCAAGTCTGGCTAGTGGAATTTTGTGTCTCGAAGTACTGAGCGGGAAGATATGTTGGGGCTGTTGATGTTCCAATGCAAGCATTGTACAACTCATTTTGTTTGGCCTGAAACAAATTTAGTAGCTATAACTAAACTTGGAAATCTTCTTCCTTTTAAAGAACGCTTATAGATTTATATTATCATAAAATCTTACCACAAAAGTTGAGAACATTGCAAGTTCCTCTACTTTGATGTCAAATGTGGGAATCACCACGTTCGTCAGCGTCTCATGTAAACGTATATTTTGTAGATATCTTTTCATGACGTTGTGCAGATAATCCCCAGAATATTTTGGCCTCGTCATATCCCGTGCCAATGTCATGATATCACTGCCAATAGCTCATTTTCAATTTCACTCACAGATTATATCACTACCCATAACTCATTTCCAATTTCACTTACAGATTAACATGGTATTTTTATTTAACACAATATATTATATTTTTATTTTAATGGAAAATTTCAAGAATATTTTCAAATTCTATTCATGGAAGAAACTCAAACAATTCAATTAACTTGGTTTTTGTATTTTAGATTTAAAAATATTTCTGAAACCCACAATCAAGTTATTATTGATTCATATATTTCACACTGATGATTAATAACTCAATTTCAAATTGATTCTCCTTCATATCTGATATTGATTGTCAATAACTCATTTATAATTTGCTTGTTACACTAAAATTTGTCACCATGACTATTTACAGTGAGTATGGCTCCATCAACTATCATACTATCCTCCTTGGCAAGTCTCATACCTCTGCTCCTCATGTCAAACTCCAAGAAAGAGAGAAAGTCTTTAAAAATATATATAACTCTGGGTACGCAGTTTCTCTTAACCTTACCTGCGTGTACGCACCCCAAGTTCACAATACCTACGTACTTGTATGCTCTGTCTGTAAAGGGGTGGGTGCATACTCCTGTAAAGGTCAAAAGGCGCAAGTTTTACTCCAAAAAAGTTACTTGTGGTCGAATCTAGAGCATTCTAGAAGATGGTTTGACGTGTATTGAGCGCCTCCAGATGGTTCATGTATCCCTATGAAAGAGGAACTTATCCCATCAAGAGGGGAGCTATCCCATTCAAAGAGGGGCTTATCCCATTGATGGTGGACCTGATTAACTTCCTCCAAAGCACTATAAATACAGGCATTGGGCCAGAGGGAGGAGAGGTTGAAAGCTAAAGATTCCTAAGGGTAGATGCTGCTGAAATTAGGACTCCCTTATAGAGCTTGAGAGGAGAGATTCCCATCCTTTCTTAGCTTCATTTGGAAGTGGGTGAGCTGATCAAAGTAAAGGAGAACTCTTGCTGGACCCTGGGAGGGACCTGCACAACACCAAGGCACAGGTTGTAATGGTTTCTTTTGTTTCCACTTAATACAATTAAGCTCATTTTTCTCAACAAGTTGTTATACATGATTTGTTTCATATACTCCTTGGTCTTTATGATGAATATGTTTTATTTTATGAGTTATTCAGGTGCTATGTAATCGTTTGCTTGTTAGTGAATGCAGGTTTCGAAGAGAAGGAGGAGCTCATCCGGATCGGAGAGACTGGACTACTACAAAGCGTTGGACTAAAGGTATCTTATAAACACCTGATTACTTGTATTCTAAATGCATATTTAGGGAAAGATAGTGTTTAATTGTCTTGTTTGTCACTAGAAAGCCTTAGCTTCTAGGGAGGTCAGTTTTGTCCACAAAATTGACTCTTTCCGCATGACATTGCTCACATCTCTTAACTGCAGATTTCGAAAATATTCTGAAATTTAATTGACATGAAATCTCATATCTCATATTGATTGTCATTAACTTATTTATAACTTGCTCACATATCTTAACTGCAGATTTCGAAAAGAAATTTAATTGACATGAAAAGAAAAACACACTCACTACCAATAACATATCCTCCTCTTGTCAATAACAATTTACAACTTTTTCACATATCTCAACTGCATATTTCAAAAATATTTTGGAATTAATTTACAAGATTTAGAAGAAACAATTGACTTTATTCCACTTAATCAGATTTTGAGTTATTCAGAAAATCCACGGCAAGTTAATTTCAACTTATATGAATATAGTTGTCGTTACAGAAAATACAATAGTAAAATGAATTGCTAGATTAGTTATCAATAACTCATTTTCTGTTTCACTCATACATGAATAGGTCATCTTCATCTAAATTGAAAATTTTGAAATGATTTTAAAATTTGATCTATTGAACAATTGACGTTATTCTTGTCCCTCACATTTTACTATCTACCATTAAGCTAAATTCAACCCATTAACATCATAAACATCATAGTTGTTGTTTAGTTTATTACATAAAATATAATAAAAAAATAAACTGCTAGACTCAGTTCGTCGGTGGAAAAATAGAAGGCAAGTGCTCTAAATAAAAATTAGTAATATCCTTTGCAGCAAATAGTGGATGATTTTCTTTGTTTGGAGTAGATAACATGGCAGTCACCAACCCTCCAATGCTCATTCCTGCGATAACGTCAAAATAATCAGCTATACGAACGTCCGGACCGTCAATGTAAGGACCTACAGTCTGGGTCACCTTCACCATGCGAAGTGCATGCGAGGAGCGTGTCAAAAATGCAAAGTGAACGAACCAACGACGAGTTTATAAGGTGTTGGGCGAGTTGAGGGGGTGGTCCCACGAGTTGGGCAGGCTGACCCTCCTCCTGGGCAAGACAACAAATTGTGAATGAGTCGGCTTGGGCGTTGGGCATGGGTCGGCTGGGTGACACAACCTACCACCCACCCGTATATATTAGTGGATGGTTTGTGGAGGAAAACCATCATTCGATCATTCGATCATTCGAACAACAAACTGAGGTTGAAGTGAGAGTTAGTAGCAAGTTGAGAAGTACGCCGGGTACAGGGAGATGTGCCCGCACTTCGGAAAACTTGTGCAAGAAACTCGTGCAGGAAACTCGAGCAGAAAACTCGAGCGAGGTCATCAGGCAGAAAACTCAGGTGAGGTCGTTCGGGTGAACTGGGCGAGCTCGTCGGGCAACCTGGGTGAATTCGTTCAGGTGACCCGGGTGAGGTCATTGGGCAACCCAGGTGAAGTCGTTCGGGCAAACCGGGTGAGGTCGTCGGGAGACCCGGGTGAAGTCATGTGGCAACCCGGGTGAAGTTGTTCGGGTGAACAAGTTTGGGTGAACGGGTGGACGTGCGGACGGGCAGCCAGGCGAGAGCATGCCGTGCACGATGAAACGGTGGAAACAATGAAGTGTTGGAGTTGTGAACAAAGGTGTGACTCGTGCGGAAGCGACCGTGTGTTGTGACTTGGTTACGATGAAGCATGCCCAAGTTGGCCAAACAACACAATCGTGTGACGAGGTGAACAAAGGGTTGGTGAGTCATATGGTGACCGTGCAGAGGCGCCGACGAGCTGGGCAACCGAGTTTGTTGAAAATTGGAAAATTGCCTAAGTGTAAATTTTGGGTTTCCCAAGATTTAACTTGTACTTATAAAAAAAGATTATATATATTGATTTGGACAGACTCATATTGCAAGGAGTTGCCCCTCCCTTTATACTATTGTGCATTTCTCTTGTATCATGCTGTTTATGTGAATGTTATGGGCTTTCACTGTATAAAGGACAAAGATAATACTTGGTAACGAAAAATAAACTAAGTATGGAATGTTAGGCATAGTCTACAATCGTAAGTATTGGTGAAAACAAAACGGTTGGTAGTGCTACACCTTGCTATAGTGTGGTTGGAAGAGTACCGCTAGTGTAGGGGTGTGACAGGTGGTATCAAAGCTGATGATCAGGAAGCTGATTGGATTTTTGGAAGGAGTTGATCCCACTGTCACTTCATGATAGGTGGTATCAGAGCTGGTCCAACTTTTGCAGGAAACTTGGTGAGCTTATTCAAGGAGCTGATTCTACGAAGACCGAAGACTTGAAAGGAAGTTCAATTTTTACAGGTGACAGGTGGAATATCAGGGTGATTTAGTTGAATGGTGAAGAGTCAAGAAGGATGTCTATCTTGCAGGAAATAGGTTTTTCAACCATTAAGGAATTGAAGGAAGTCTACTTGAAGAATCAAGTAAGGTTGAAAAAAATTTTGCAGAATGGGGCAAAGGCTTGTTCAAAGCAAAGGATGCTCTTCATGCTTTGGTCAAGGAAGGGATTTCTGACGGGAATAGGAACGAAGCCTATCAACTTGCAAAGGAGGTGGACTTGTTTGATGAAGAACTCAAGGAATTGAAGATAAGGTAGAACTTGATTTGAGAAAAGTGGAAATGGCTAACTCTTGAGAAGAAGCATTCCATAGCTTTGACTCATAAGAAGAAAGCTACAGAATGCGATGATAAGAAAGAAGAAGCCGTGATAGTTGAGGATGTTGCAGATGTCACAACGATGGAGGATGAACTTGAGGATGATCAAGTTGGACCAGGATCATGCAGTTTGCAGACATGGGTGAATGAGGATACTCACATGGAGGAGCCTCATGATGATAATGATGTAAGTATTATTAATACTTGTGTTTCACTTGAGCATTTGGTATATGAACTGTATGCAAGGAAGAGAAAAATCAGTTTGCCGATGCTAGGGAGGATCTTACCATGGATGACTGCGATGAGACCTTGTATGGAGAAGCAAGGATTGTTGACTATTGCAAGACTTATTGGGTTTTTTGTGACCTTATGGTAGAATGTACAAAGGCCCATGACAAGGGAGGAACATGATGATGATTGCAGAGGAATGGGTCATGCTCTAGCCATATGGATAATTGGCTAAGTGCCCGGCATGACTCATGGTCAGATTAAAGGAGGGAACACACTTGATCTTAGGTTGAGAAAATGGAATCCACCAACCAAGGAATTCCCCTTGGAGGAAATCCTAGTCCCTTCTCCTCTTGGGGAGATGTTGGTGCACCCCATATGGCCACATTATCGCTTCCAGGATTGACAATCGGCTTGCCCGTATGACTCTTCTCAACCTCTGTCGTTCAGAACACCGCAATTCCTGAACAATCGAGTCAGCAACTAGACGAATCCAGAGTTACCCCCTAACCCTCTACTTCCTCCAATTCTTCCTCTCCTCCTTCCTCTTCGCTTTTTGGGGCTAGTAAAGCCAAAAATCAAGTATCTGAGAAGAAGAAGGAAAAGAAGAAGAAAGAGAAGAAGAAGAAGGAGCCAAAAGCGAAAGGGGGCAACCAAACATCGTCTAGCAAAAATCCACACACTGCACCAACCAGGGCTAAATCGCCATGTGTCATTTGCAAAGGAGACCACTATCATAGAGATTGTCCCTGCATCCCTCGGATCTTAAGGGACTGGTCTCCCTGTTTGCACAACTCGGTGTCGTCAACCTCTGATGATCATGTTGAAAACACACCGTCGACTAATGAAAGTGAAGCCCCAGGACAAAAAGGAAAATATAGATTTCCTTGTAAACTGTGCGAAGGCGATCATGCCGTCCACCGTTGTCCCTTCTTAGACGAGGCTAAAAGAGTTTTGGACGATCGTCCGGTTTCACCGTTACGACTTCCTCCTGGATATAAAAAACTCTTGCCGAGTCTGTCGCTAGTTGAAAATACGGCTGACCCGCCCAGGTGGTCGGCCGAAGCATCTATCATTGAAGACAAACCATCTGAAACCATACCAGATGAAAGTCAAAAGTTTGAGGCGGGAGTTGACCCGGTCTTGCCTTCAGAGGTTCCATCTTCATATGATACAGTCACCGAAGAGAACAAGGATGACACCGTCCAAATTCTTTTCGTAAGCACAGACTCCGATGAACATGGGGGCAATTTACCCATTCCTTTACCGGAGGAAGGAAATTCGTCAAAGTCGTACCCGGCCGTCTATTCAGTCCCACCTCCAAGCAACCTAGTTGTTTCCTTCGACTAGAATCAACTAGGCAGACCCCGTTTACTGGCTAGTGTACCATTCCGAATTATTGCTCAAATATATAGAATGGTTATGGCTGGTACCATCATAGATGAAGGGGCTTCTGTGAGTATCCTTTCCTCGACTGCTTGGAAAGCGCTTGGTTTGCCATCACTTTTGCCTGAGATGAGAAATCTAACAGGCTTTGACAAAGGAACCAGTCGACCGTTAGGGATCCTTCCCAATGTGCCCATAACATTGAGAGGGAAAACCGTTCACATAAACGTAATGGTAGTCCAAGGACCCCTGGATTATAATCTACTCCTTGGACGAGACTATATTTATTGCATGGGAGCCATTGTCTCATCACTCTTTAGAGTAATGTGTTTTCCGCATGAAGGAAGAGTGGTCAAGCTCATAGACCAGCTTTCATTTTCTGGATCATGCATAGCAAATAGTCATATACCATCCCGGAATGGTCTTTTCACACAAGGAATGTCTCATCAATCCCCAGTCTGACCACCTGATGAGAGCGAGTGATTCGGGGGGACATGACTGAAACCCAGGGGGCATGCACCCTGGTCTGCTTCGGCAGGAAAACTTCGGGTATAGGGTAGGTTTCCGCGAGAGATATATGACAAGTCTGTACTCCCGTCCGTGATTGGAAAAGGGGGTTAGACTGGAACAAGATTTCCTCGTCAAAGTTATGTGAGTGGATTGTCTCACCTTTGTCTATTTCGGTAGACATCGCCGAAGAAGTGTTTTGTTTGCGCTGTGAATAGAACAATCTTTGGTAACCTGAAAGAGGTAAACCTTTCCTGATAAAACAAATGTTTTGTCGGTAGGACAAAAGGTGACCTTGAAGCTATATCTTATACCTGGGGGCATGCAAACCTTTTGGCGTGCAAGCGAAGAGCGACTATTTATTTTTTAAATTTGTAGGTCCTCTAACCCTTTAAACTCGTAGTATTGGTCGTTTCCTAACTTGCATAAAGAAAGGATGTGGGGAAAAACTCTAAAAATTGCCGTTTTCATATATGAGACATTCTTATTATACGACTGGATTAATCGAGCAGTTTTAGCACATAGTTCAAGCTCGTTAAAAAATAAACATAAGTCATGAGCAAATGTTTCTCCCCGCGTTTAAGCTCATTAAAAATGAACTATTTCCCGGTAAATAACCATCGTGAATGTAGTACTTTAGCCTTTAAAGCCTTGGTCGTGTTCCCATCATCACCTCCACTCTGTATTGGCCGATCATTCACCTCCATTTGATTGTTTACCCCTTTTGAGGAACAGCTGCGAAGAGTGATCCCGCTAGCCATCCTTGTAACACTGCCATGATTGGAAAATTCCAAACCTTACCTGGAATCAGCTGCTACCCAATTTTATCACTCGTTCCTCAAAAAACGAGTCTCCTTTAAGCTCTTTTCAACTGACTCGTAAAATATGAAAAGATTTTCGAGCCATTGGCCTCTCCAGCTCGTTAAAGGGATCGAGAGTGCTATCCCTCCTTCAGATTTTAATCTTTTTGGACCTGAGGGATTATTACAGAAAATGATCGAGCGCTTGTTTTGTTCGGCTCGTTAAAAGTATCAAAAATTCATCCCTTCTGTATTGTTTTATACTTTTTCGGACTTAAGGGATTAGATGACGAAAAAGGAATTTTGGAGTTTCCTTTACGTCCCTTTTCAGACTCTCTAAAATTGAAAAGGACCGAGTTATCTTTGTCGTTAAACTCGTTAAAAACTAATAGCGAAAAACTTGTCCATAGCAGACAAGAACGAGTTTCACTATCGCTAGGCTCGTTAAAACATAGCGATGGGTTTGCCCGAAGGGAAAATTATAGAACAAGCATATGTTATCGTCCTCAAGCTTGACAAAAATAAAGAGGTACTGGTCAGCAATGACTGGGGAAAAATTGGGAAGAAAACTTGAAGAAACTTTGTTGGTAGCAAGTCACTCTTGAACATGACACTTTCACTCCGCATCCAAGTCGGGTTGGGTTGTTTCATTCACCGGTCACATCACCATGGTCCCATCACACCATCCACATTTGGGGTTAATGCTACCAATCCATCACGTCAATGTCGCTGATATGTTCAAGAGAAGTCATTCAGAGAATTCACCTGTTTCTCACCTGCTACAATACATTTACGCTCCATTCTTTCATGACCGCCACCCTGAACCTTATATCACCAGATCGTTTTCACCTCCATTAAAATCATTTGCTCCATTCCGTGTCATTGATGTGGGATTCATTAAGGCCCTCCTATGATGGATCACTTCTTGTTGACATCAGCTCCTTATCCAGGAAGTCGATCTAGGAACACCCCGTTCAGTACTTTGAAGCTTGCATGCCTCAATGGCAAGTTTCTCACTTCCGGCGACAGGTTTACATCAATGGCCTTCGACCGAAAGATTTTGCGTGGTGTTCGACACCAAGTCCTTTATTCACACCACATGAATTATACTGCAGTACCTTGAGGGTCATTATCATTATCGGTGATTCATCTCGCGCCTATTAACAGCTTACATCATTGGCTGGTAATCAGGCAATGTCTTTCCATGTTCGACTCCTGAACATCTCTCACATGGATAGACTTGTACTTCGAGTGAAGATCGAACGAGATTGAAGACCCCGGATCTAGTTTCATCCATCCGGGCTGCGATATATATTCAAGGAAATAAAGACATCAAATGTACATCGTTGCTGCACAGATAATCATCCAATCAAAGGGATGATGGCTCTACTAGAATCATCAGTCTACACTCAGACGATTGTCTGTCCTATGTACATGAGAATGAATTTATAAAGCTGAGCATGGGAATGCCCGCCTCAGCTAGATCATGAAAAAATTATGAAGATAATGTATGGTATTGTATCTTATTACAGGTCTCCTCCCAGCTTGAAAGAACTTCGGATCCTCATGATAAAGCATTTCACCCGACATCAAAAAAAAAGATTAACGACCTCATTCTTTAGGGGGCAACTGTTATAGACATTTTTGGGCACTGCAACCCCAAGCATAAAATGTCCATAAAACAAGGGCTCCTAAGTCCTTAAAAGTGTTGTTCTAACCCCTAAAGGAACAAGGTCAACTGATTACAGCTTCTCCCAGAAGTTCTCCATGAAAAACTGATCAAAACAAGATCATTTCACCTGATCCATAGGCAAAGTGCGTTGCATCTCACCTAAGTACACTCTGTGGGTGCATTTCATTTCAAAAATCCCTTCTATGGGGTGCGATGGGTGAGAAGTGACAAATGGCAGTGTCAATCCGCGAGGTGGAGAGGCATGGAATATTCCAGAAACTTCTCCTGTGACACTTGTCTCTCTGAATTCGACCAAGGATGAGTAAGAGATCATCAATCTCCAAGTGGAAGCAAGAACTATCAGAGGGAAGACACTAATCAAATCACAAGCTGACTCATCTCCCTTACAGATATCTATATATGGATCCCTCATCCCAGAGATCGAGAGGCTGGAATTTTGCATCTTGTAAGGAATTGTTGTTAGTTTCTTGAGACAACATCATAGTGTTGGGTGATATAAGCTTTGTATGAGGTGAAGAAGGGCTTACTTGCTGAGAAGATGATGCTGGGTCAAAACAACTGGTTGTAACTCCCTTGGCTCTTTCTTGATTATCAATAAAAGCTATTCAAGTTTTCCTCCATACTCTTGTGTCGTTTATGTTTTATGCATTTGTATGGTCAATTTACATCTGATCCTAGATTGTTTATGATAATAGATCCATGTTCTTGTATAGTGTTATGCTACTTTGATTCTACAAGTACTCTGTGAAGCTGGGTGTACAAGGAAGCAAGTGGCAAAGGACTATTAGAAGAGAGAAGAATCGAACTAGGAGCCAAGCGCAAGACAGAGGTTGGTCTCCTCTATTCTTCTCTCATCTATCTTTCATAAAGGAAAAACGAAAGTAGCTTTACTTTGTTTGTTTCTAAGGTAGCTACCACACCTTAGTGGGATAAGCAGTTCTGTATAGACACTTTTCCCTGTAACACACCCACCCGTATATATTAGTGGACGGTTTGTGGAGGCAAACCATCATTCGATCATTCGATTATTCGGACAACAAGCTGAGGTTGGAATGCGAGTTAGGAGCAGGTTGAGAAGTGCGAAGGGTGCAGGGAGATGTTCCCACACTTCAGGCAAACTCGTGCAGGAAACTCATGCAGGAAACTTGTGCAGAAAACTCACACAGGAAACTCGTGCAGAAAACTCGTGTAGGAAACTTGGGCAGAAGACTCGGGCGAGGTTGTCGGGTAGAAAACTCGGGTGAGGTCGTTCAAGCGAACTAGGCAAGGTCATCAGGCGACCCGGGTGAAGTCGTTCGGGCGAGCCGAGTGAGGTCGTCAGGCGACCCGAGCGAAGTCGTTCTGGCAAACCGGGTGGGGTCGTCGGGTGGCCTAGGTGAAGTTGTTTGGTGACCCGTGTGAAGTTTCTCGGGTGAACGAGTTTGGGTGAATGGGTGAACGGGTGGACATGCAGATGGGTGACTAGGTGAGGGCGCGCCGTGCATGACAAAATAGTGGAAATGGTGAAGTGTTGGAGTTGTGAACAGAGGTGTGACTCATGCGGAGGCGCCTGTGTGTGGCGACTTGGTTACGATGAAACGTGCCCAAGTTGGGCAAACAACACAATCATCCCATGAGGTGAACGAAGGGTTGGTGAGTTGTGCGGCGACTGTGCAGAGGTGCCAACGAGCTGGGCAATCGAGTTTGACGAAAATTGGAAAATTGGCTAAGTGTAAATTTGGGGTTTCCCAAGATTTAACTTGTACTTATAAAAGAAGATTATATATATGTTGATTCAGGCAGACTCATATTGCAGGGAGTTGCCCCTCCCTTTATACTGTTGTGCATTTCTCTTGTATAATGTTGTTTATGTGAATGCTATGGGCTTTCACTGTATAAAGGACAAAGATAATACTTCGTAACGAAAAATAAACTAAGTTTGGAATGTTAGGCGTAGTCTACAAATGTATGTATTGGTGAAAAGAAAATGGTTGGTAGTGTCGAACCTCGCTATAGTGCGGTTGGAAGAGTACCACCAGTGCAGGTGCGTGACAGTCAAGCTCCTATAACAAATTGGCCATCACTCAGTTTTGCAGAATTAATATACAATATCCTGTTATGAGTGGTGTAATAGATTAGAATAAACAATACCTGAAGTGTTTCCTCGAGGAATTGTAGGATAGTTGCAGGGATAATCCCACGGACGCCTCCTCCATCAATACTCAGAATGGTTATCTTATCTTCAAACGTTGGTGGCAGATTCCCGCAGGTAATAGCCATGGGTGATGCTAGATGATGATTCAGAAGTATGTTTATCGAGTGAATCAACGAATTAAAATGTGATATGTTTGGGTGGAGAAGAGCATTGGCAGAATTTATAGAGTTCCACAAGCGATGATGAGTGACACTTAGCCATGATTAATATTTAGATCGTGTCCGCGTTATCAATTAAAATAAAATAAAAGGAAAAATATGGTGTGGGACAATTCATTTATATTTGACAAATCACTTTTAATCTTGCACGTAAGTTTAGGGTACATTTTCATTTAACACGTTCTTTATGAAAAGTTAAGCAAAACAGTCAATTGAAAAGAGTGACTAATGTTGAGATTTTATTTAATCTCGCATGTAAGGTTAAGGTATATTTTCATTTATCTCGTTCATTATGAAAAGTTGGCAAAACAATTAAATGGAAAGAGTCATTGATCCTGAGATTTTATCTTCGCTATCAATTGAAATAAAAGTAAACAAAGTTTATTAGACAGTTTATTGGGACTTTAAAGCCATAAAATAAATGAGTAATAATGAACTTTGGAATTTTATTGGAAGAATTAAAAATATATATTTTAAATAAGATATTATTGGTTAAATTTAAGAAATGATTAAATAAATAAATTTAGTTTATTAGTTGGTTGAGCAGAATGGTTATTATCTTTCCAATCTAAATTTAAACTTTGGGCAGTAACATAATAAACTTTAATGCTTTCATAAATATTATAAACACTTGGGTAAGTAGGCAAGTCGACTAACATGGTACTAACAATTTTGTTTTAGTTCTCAAACTAAGAAAAAACTTGATTTCTTTTCTCAAATAAGAACTAAAAATTATTATTATTATTATTATTATAAAGAATACTAATAAACATATTTTATAATTTCAAAGATAATTTTTTATTTATATATATGCGAAATTTTGAAATGTTAAAAATTAATATAAAATTTTAGATAATCTTAAAATCAAATAACTTCATGAACATAATCTATAGATGCATTTTGAGCATTTTCCAATCTCACTTAAATATGGAAATCATGTAAATAGAGTATAATCCCTAACGCATAATTTTGAAAATAATAACAATTATGTTTCTTCTCCCCGGATTTTTTTAAGAATCTCACCCAGCTTCATAAATGTTGTTTCAGGCATTAAAAATACAAAGTCTATGCCTCCTTTACCTTAGGTTAGGAATGAGGCAAGGAAAAAAAAAGCATTTTCCATATATTTACAAAAGGTAAAGTGTAACAAATAAATATATAATTAAGAAAAACAAAACGATCATTTTATAGAATAAAAGAATGAGGATTTGATAATGCTATTAATTGAATGAATATAATCACAATTTTCATCATTGTAATTCTAATTTTAGGCCTTGTCATGTTGACAATGTTAGTTTTGTGCAAGTTTATATCTAGATTTAATCAAAAACATAGTGTTAGAAAATTTTATCAAAGTTAATAGAATTTTTAAGCTCAAACATAATCATTAAATACTTTTATATGAAACAAAGAAAAACAATGCATTATTTTTATGATGAGATTTACCAAACTTTTTCAATATTGGTGAATTGTTATAATATTATATTAAATTCCTAATTGTATTTTATTTTCATGATCTATTATAGTAGTTGGACCACATGAATTACATATTAATATGCAGAAATGATAACTATACTAGATACCAAACATGTAACCATATACTAAATTTTAATTGTTAAACATATACCATTATCAATGAAATAAAATAACTATATACTAATCTGTTAGATATTATTAGTGACATGGAATACATGAACATGAAAAAAAAGGAATAACCTAATTTATGAGATTGCTTACTCTTCAAAATTAACATTCATCAAAATATTTAAATCTTATTAATAAATATTTAATCTCATATTATATATATATATATATATATATATAAACTAACATAGGTAAATAACAAATAAAATGATATAAAAGTAAGTAGGAAGGAAAAAGATACCAAACAAATATCATTATTATAAACTTGAAATTTGAAAATATGTAAATATCATAATAATTTTGAAGTTCAAAGATAACAAAACAAATACTTTGAGATTTGAAAATATAAATATATAAATTAAACATAATTCTAATGCTAATTCTATTATGGATAAGAATTGAGAATACTTGTAATATATATTTTCAAATAAGTATTCACAAACACAATGTGTTTAAGCTTCTAAAACTAAATAAAATTAAAAATTAAAAGATTCAATTTTGATGGTGAATAAGAATATTTATTTGGAAATTTACATTGAATAGTATAAAGATAGAAAATGTATGATAATTATATGTGGAACTTTCACTTTCCATTTTGAAACATAATTATTCAGATGTTATGTATTTCGAAATTTATATTGAATAGTATAATAAAAATAAATAGAAAATGTATGATAATTATATGTAGAATTTTCACTCTCTATTTTCAAAGATAATTATTCCAATGTTATAATGCATGTGAATAATTTGTTATATGTCTTATGTGTTCGGTGTTCTCCTGCATATCTGTAAACTTATGTCTGTTGGTTTTTTTGAGGCCTCACAGGCTGCTCCCTTTTGTACCTTATCAGGCTTCTTATATTGTCTTAATATAATCTATATCGCTTTTTCTTCTGAAAAAAATAAATTAATTAATTAATTAAAATTAAAAAATTAAAAAAAAATGTGAATAAATAAATAAATAATATTTAGAAATTTATATTAAGTAACAAATAAACTTTGAGAATTGTAAGAAATAAATAAAAAATATATCATAATTATATGTGAAGCTTTCGCTCCTCATACCAAAAGTAAGTTCTCCAACATGTACGCGCTTTTCCTTGCGTGAAAGTGCATGTATATGCATACGCGCTTTTGTAACGTATAAAACGCGTGTATACGCATCTTCATCTAGGTGAACCTGCGTATATATCTTTTCCTTTATTCTGAAAGCCTGATCTGAGATCTTTCACCAGAGTGAGTTGCCATCAAGGACAACACCTGTGCCATAGTTCCAAACCTGTGCCAACAATCTCCCCCTTTGGACTTGATGGCAACCCCAAGATCCTAAAAGTCATTCTCCCCCTTTGTCATAAAGGGCAAAGGGTTGTGCTCCCCCTGAGTACATGCTGGAATCTCTACTTTGCTGTGCTGACCATGCTCCCCCTGACTATAGGCAAGATCTGCAAAAAGATGTTCTTCAAGAAGAACCATGACTTATACATCATAAAAGACCTTCCTATCACCAAAAGACTCTATACATACATCCATCACCCAACCAAGTGGGGATACATCAGAAATTTACATATGACAACCAAGTACATTACATCATTCATCCCAGGCATAGTGGGGAAACCAAAATAGGCCGTTACATGACCTTGACACCATAAAAGAGATACATGACATAGAGACAAAATATCTAGAGCAAGACTTATGAAAGTCACCAATAACTGATATCAGCAGCATCTGTCAATCACTATTCAGATCAGCAACCATGTTTTCCTTCTGTTCTCCCTCTACATTTGTTCCACCTGAGATCAATAGCTATGAACCTGAACCAAGAGCTTCTAATGTAATGCCAACAATGCATTATCAGAAGTTTATCTGCTCCCCCTGAACCTGTGCCAGATGGTCTCTGTCAAACCCATATCAGACTTTCTTCAACCAGAGTTTGTCCCCACTGATTTCTTTCAAACTGCCATATACGTGACTGTCTCTGCATAAACCGGCGTATGTACGCGGATCCTCCTCAGGCAACTCGCGTACACCTATTTTTCTCTGAAACAGACAAGTTTCAACAGCAATATGAAGCATCAAATACTCCCAGCTTCTATCTGAGGTATTCAAAAGTTTCCCTGGGCAGTGGTTTGGTGAGAATATCAACAACTTGTTCCTTAGAGGGAACATACTCCAATTTGACCTTTTGTTCCAATACTTGTTCCCGGAGAAAATGATGCTTGATCGGTATGTGCTTAGTCTTTGAATGCATGACAAGATTCTTTGAGATACTGATAGCACTTGTATTATCACATAAGATGGAGATAGGTGGAGTACAAGTGATTTAAAAATCCTGCAAAGTTTGCATCATACAAAGGAGTTGTGTGCAACAAGATGCAGCAGCCACATATTCTGCTTCAGCTGTAGATAGAGCAATCGAACTCTGTTTCTTGTTGAACCAAGATACTAATTTGGAACCCATAAAGAATGCACCACCACTTGTGATTTTTCTGTCATCCACGCTTCCAACCCAATCTGCATCTGTATAAGCATGAAGAGTGAGATCTGTATCTCTTGGATACCACAGGCCATAGTTTTGAGTTCCTTGAAGATACTTGAAAATTCTCTTTACTGCCTGAAGATGGGTTTCCTTAGGATTTGCCTGAAATCTTCCAACCATTCCCACTACATGCATGATGTCTGGTCGGGTACCTGTTAAATAGAGCAGACTTCCAATCATGGATCTATAAGTTGGTTGATGCACTGCTACTGATTCATCATTTTCACTGAGGCTGCATCCTGTAACCATAGGGGTAAATACTGGTTTCGAATCTTCCATGCCATACTTCTTCAAAATCTGCTTGAAGTACTTGGTTTGAGATAAAAAGATGCCGCCTTCATTTTGTTGGATTTGTAATCCAAGAAAATATGTCAGTTCTCCAAGCAAGGACATTTCGAATTCTTTCTGCATCACCAAGGCAAAGTTTTGACTCATAGCTTCTTCATTGCTGCCAAAGATGATATCATACACAACAAGTATTAGCAATTTGTTATTTTCAATTTTTATATAAAGATTGTTATCTGCTGATCCTTTTGAGAAACCTTGTTGATGAAGATATTTGTCCAGACGATAATACCAAGCCCTTGGAGCTTGTTTAAGACCATAGAGAGCCTTCTTAAGTCTGCATACAAGTTTTGGATCATTTCCAAGGATGAATCCATTTGGTTGTTCAATATACACTTATTCTTCTAAGTCTCCATTTAGAAAAGTTGATTTCACGTCCATTTGAAATACTTTGAATTTCTGAAAGCTTGAGAGAGCAAGGAACATTCGGATGGCCTCAAGTCTAGCAACGGGAGCAAAAGTTTCTTCAAAGTCTATTCCTTCTTTTTGAGCATGCCCTTTACAAACAAGTCTGGCCTTGTCTCTAATAACTTCCCCATTTCAATTCAACTTGTTTTTGAATATCCATTTTGTCCCTATGACATTCTTATCTTTTGGTCTAGGAACCAACTCCCAAGTGTTATTCTTTTCAATCTGCTCAAGTTTTTCATCCATTGCCTTGACCCAGCATTCATCTTTGCATGCCTCTTTTACATTTTGTGGTTCAGTGGAGGAGAGAAATGCCAAATAGCTTGAGGCTTCTGCAATTGTTCTTCTTGTTTGTATACCTGCCTCTTTCTGCCCCAAAATTTGAGATTCTGGATGATTCTTCTGAATGTACCTGGATGGAGTCTTATCTTCTATCCTTATCTGTTCTTCTGGTGCCTCTTGAGCTTCTTCTTCATCATAAGTCTGATTTGATGTTGAAGGATAGTCCTCATCATCTTCGAAATCTTTAGAATTCACTTGCCTAGGAATGTTTCCTTCTTCATCAACCACTACATCAATGCTGTCAACAATTCTTCCAAGTCTTTTGTTGTAAAACTTATATGCTTTGCTGTGGGGAGAATAACCAAGGAGAATGCCTTCATCTTCTCTAGGTTCAAACTTGCCAAGATTTTCATCATTATTTTTAATATAGCATTTGCTTCCAAAACTTTTGAAATGTTTTACTATATGAGTGTCACCATACCAGAGCTCATGAGGAGTTTGAGTGTTGTTTACCCGGACATTTGTCTTGTTGAGAATAACAACTGCAGCAAATGCGGCTTCACCCCAGAAGGTTGCGGGAGTTCTAGACTCATCAAGCATAGCACGAGCCATTTGTTGAATAGTTCTGTTCATCCTTTCCACTACTCCATTTTGCTGAGGAGTCCTAGCTGTAGATAATTCCCTTCTTATTCCATGTTCTTCACAAAAATCGAAAAATTCACTCGAGGTAAATTCTCCTCCTCGATCAGACCTGAGACATTTGATTCTGTGATCTGATTCGTTCTCCACCAAGGCTTTGAATGATTTGAATTTTTCAAAGGCTTCGTCTTTGTGCTTCATAAGTCCTATCCAACACATCCTGGAAAAATCATCAATAAATAATATAAAGTATTCTTCTCCTCGGTGTGACCTTTTCCTAGATGGACCACATACATCAGTATGGACAAGTTCAAGTGGCCTGCTAGCTGATCCTTCCTTCTTAGGGAAGTTAGTTCTGGTTTGCTTACCAAATTGACATGATTTTCATATTGTATTGTCTGGAATTCTGATGTCTGGAAGACCACGAACTGCTTGGTATTTGCATGCTTTCCTTATCTGTGAGAAGCTAAGATGCCCCAATCTTCTGTGCCATAGCCAGTGTTCATCATTCTTGCTTAGATAGCATTGATGTTGTCCTTCTTTGAATATGTATAAATTATTTGGAGTTCTTACGCCTTTGATCACTGTTTTTCCTATATCAAGATCACGAACACTACATCCATTTGATTGAAATATTACCTCAGTTCCTTGATCACACATCTGACTGACACTTAATAGATTATGCTTTAAGCCATCAACATACATGACATTTCTAGCTTTGACCCTTTCTTTCAATTGAACAGAACCTTTACCTTTTATGAGAGCAGGGGTGTCATTTCCAAAAGAGACCTTCTTCTCCTTCTCTAAGGCACTATATGACTGAAGTTTTTCTTTATCACCTGTCATATGTTTCGAACATCCACTGTCGATGTACCATTAATTTTCCTGCCCTTCCGCATATAAGGCTATGCCACATCTTTCTGGTTGTGGTTCTTTTATTCTCCATGATTTGGCACTTGAGGCTTGCTCCTTCTGAGTTGTCTACTGAAACCTACTCCTACATTCAGAATCTTCATGACCGAAATTGTTACAAATAGAACATTCTATTTCATTTTCAAGAGCAGAGAAGTTATTATAGGTTCTTTTCATGATCCCAGTCATACTCCTCTGTTTATGAGCTTCTCTAGTCATGATTGTCTTATAGGCAACACATTGAGCTGCTTTCTGACCAAACTTATGACAAGAAAAACATTGGCCATTGAAGAAACTCCTATGATTATCAAATCTACCAGCCAAATGATTGTAGTTCCTATTGACATCCATTCTTGAGGAAGATTGAGAGGGTTTTACCTGTGGCTGGTTGTATCTTCTGTTCATTCTAAAAGTAGATTGTCCCCGATTTATCTGATAGTCTTTGTTCATTCTTGAGGTGAATTGTCCCTGATTTACCTGGTGATTTCAATTTGGCCTTTGTTCACTTTTCCTTGCTGCATCAAGATAACTTTTGGAGGTAGACGGTTCCTGCGCTTGAGTTGTTTCTTCATTATATCCCAGACCTGTCTTGATTAGTGGAGAACGTTGCACTTTGATAATCTCATCTAATGTTTCAGATCCTTTAACAAATCTAAGATTAAGGGCTTTAGATTTCTCAATCTCTTTTCTAAGTCCCACAATTTCACATTCTAACTTTTCATGATTTTTTTCCCTTTCAGCCAGTTGGAATTGCAGAGTATCAATAATCATATTTTTCTCTTCTAAACAAATTTTGAGTTTAGAAATCTCTTCATAAAGACCTTCTTCATCTATAGCATCCATGAAATCTTCATCTTCAAAAGCCATTAAAAGTCTATATTTATTACCTTGTTCATCTTCATCACTATTTGAAAGTCCATCACTATCTTCATGAGTGTAATAGCTTTTCTTATTTACATTCTGTTTCGTGTTCCATCTAACAGGTTCCTTACCCTTGTCAAGCTTATCTTTATGAAGACATTTGGCAGCATAGTGACCGACTCTTCCACAAGCAAAGCATTTGAAAGGTAACTTACCTCTAAATCTTCCAGCACCCCATTGAAGGTTCTTGACAAAATTTGATTCTTCCTCTTCTTATAACATATGTCCTGACTCATAGTAATCTCCTTTGCCTGAAACCTTGAAAGCAGCTTCTCTCCTGTCTGATGGTCCTCCTTTCCTCATTTCGTAAGCAGTCAGAATTTTGTGCAGCTATGACATGGTAAGGTTCCGTAGATTCTCTTTTTCTTCTATTGCAGAAACTTTAGATTCAAACTTAGAGGACAAAGATCTTAGAACCTTTTCAACCACAATAGCCTCTTTTATTTCTTCACCCAAGTTTTTCATACAATTAACAATCTCATCTACACGAAGGAAATAGTTAGCCACACTTTCATCATTGTGCATTCTGAGATTTTCATACTGAATTCTGAGGGTTTGAAGTTTTGCTCGTTTTACCTTTTCATCTCCTTCATAGCTCAAAACAATCTTGTCCCATATTTCTTTTTCGGATTTATACTGCATAACCTTGACGAATTCTGATTGAGATAGACATCCTAATAGAGTATTGACAGCCTTTGCATTTGTTTCATATTGCTTCTTACCAGCCGAATCTATAGGAGTTGTGGATGGAAAAGTGTACCCTGTATCTATGATATCCCAGACTTCTATACCAATAGATTGAAGATAGGCTGTGACTCTTACCTTCCAATAGACGAAGTTGGTCCCGTCAAAAATTGGTGGCCTGATCGATGCTTCTCTCTTGTAGTTGCTCATGATGATGGATCTTCCTTCAAGCGATCAAGCTTCTTCAGAAGGACCGACTCTGATACCAATTGTTGGAAATAATACTGAGAGGGGGGGGGTGAATCAATATTATCAAGTCAATTATTTCCTTTTCAAATCCAGATCATATACGCTACTTCAGTTAGTTAAAACTGCGTATATACGCAACTGCGTATAAGGAAACCCACGTATACCATGCAAATTTATAATTTACTTTATCTTACAAATGTTGATAATTAATCTGTGTATAAGAATCAAATAAACAGTAACCATAAATAGTGAAACAGAGCAGAAGACAATCACACACAAGAACACAAGATATAAGGTGGAAACCCAAAGTTGGTGAAAACCACCTGATGCAATTTGTCTCTATCTTCCCTTTTTTAATTAGAAACTTCTTTTTACAATGATTCTGTACTGGTGCAATCCTTTACCAGTATGCAGGCTGCAACCTGCAGAGAGCTACAACCCTCTCTCATTCTCCAGCTTCTCCTCGAAGGGAGCTACAACCCCCTTAGCTCTTGCACTAGCCAAAATACTAGTACGTAGGTGCTGGCCTACAGAAGGCTACAACCTTCTCTTTCTTCCAGGGACCACGTTTCATAAATTTTCAGACTGGATCCATGAACATCAATCAATCATCAAGAATTTCTGCATCAAACAATCTCCTTTTCACCAATTAGAACTAAATCAAGTAGACACTTCTCTGACAGCTGTACCCAAACACAGTAACAGTAACCACACACCAAATTCTGAACCCAGAGCACTGCAGCAATAAACAAAAGCAACTAGAACACAACTCAAGAGATGTACGCTACTTCAATAACCAGAAACCTGCGTGCATATGCTTTTGTGTTTGAACCAACCTGCGTATACGCTGTTTTTATTCACATAACCAGCGTGTATACGCGCCTTCGCCTCACTGAACCTGCATACAGATCTATAAAGGATAATTCACTCTTTCAAATATTCAGACATTAATTAACCCAGATTACCAGATTTATAGATCAAGCATGCGCCACATATAATGGATCAAAATCATACAAAGATACTATTATTCAAGCCTTAATATTATGACCCATCAATAGAACTTATCCTTCTCTTTGCGCTCAGGTTCCTCCTTCATTCAGATCCAGATCTGCACCATAACCCAATCACCAATATTCCAGATCTAGCACTTTTTCAGATATTCAATAATTCAGATGATCCTTTGCCAAATGATCTCCTTCCTCTTTTATAGTCTTAGGCCTTTCACAATACCACGGTCCAAAACCATAATAAAACAATACCATGGACCCAATACTTGGGATCAACACTTCTGACGAGATACCATGGCCCAAAACCATAGGTTCAATTACCAAGGACTAAATACCACGGACCGAAAGTAAGTTCTCCAACATGTACGCGCTTCTCCTTGCATGAAAGTGCGTGTATACGCATATGCACTTTTGTAACGTATAACACGTGTTTATACGCGTCTTCATCTAGGTGAACCTGCGTATATATCTTTTCCTTTATTCTGAAAGCCTGATTTGAGATCTTTTACCAAAGTGAGTTGCCATCAAGGACAACACCTGTGCCATAGTTCCAAACCTTTGCCAACATATTTAAGCTTCAGATGTCTCCTTCAATCCTCATGGCTGCAATTCTTTTACTTTTGTAGCTTGATTTTAATGGGATCAGCTGCTACAGGAATTCCTACAAGAGCTCTTGTAGCTACTTCTCCCTTTGAAATTTCAGCTTATTTCTGTGTTGGGGGCTATGAGGATGATGCCAGAGATGCTGATGGAGATGGAGAGGTAATAGGTAAGCTGCAAGTGAGATTTGAGGTGTTGCTTCCTTTCTTATTTTTGTTTTTTTTCTCTTTTTACTAAAAACTGTTTTTTTTGTGTTTTTCTGGGACAGGAAGAAAAAAATGATGATGATGATGTGATGTAGGTGTGGAATGGATGGCAAGGTGAGTTGATAGCTATAGGAGGGTTTATATGCTCTTCATGAAGCTTCCCAACCCCTCAAACTGCTTTTTGGAACCATTTTTGGCTCTTTGTAAATCCTACAGAAGCCTCCCGTAGAAAACACAGAGCCTTCTGTAGAACACATAGTTTCTGGAAAAAAGCACAGTGGGGTGGAAGAAAGGTCAGAAATGATGGAGAAGAGTGTGATGGAGATGAAATAGGTTTTGGTGTGAATTTCATGGCTCTGTGGCATCTCCTCTTGCTCTCTATGGTCCTCCTACAAACCTGCAATGCACATTAAAATTCGGTTTTCTTTTTCTTTTTTCTTTTTTCCTTTTTTTTTTGAAAACAACTAGGGCACCACAAGGAGGTTTTCACCCTAATTGCTTCCCCTGGGTGCCTCCAAGGGAGGTTTTCACCCAAGGATCTTATTCTCTTTTTTCTTTTCTTTTCTTTTTTGACATCACTAGGTCGCCTCAAGAGAGGTTTTCAACCCAATGATGGGACTTCAAGCGCCTCATGGAGGTTTTCACTTGAGTCCTTATTTTTTCTTTTTTCTTTTCCTTCAGTGAGTGGGTGAAGTGGAGGCTAAGACATGCTCCACTACCATCATTATCTTATTCAAATCTTCAATGAACTCTCGCTTGGAGAGGGGCTTCTTGTAAATTTTCAACCGATGTCCATTGACAAGCATGGGGATGGCTTCGTCATCAATGGCTCTGATTAGAACTAAACCATTTTCATTGCATTTTTCCACAGTGTAGGGTACCAACCATCTTGTCCTCAACTTGCATTTGAAGTCTTTATACCTTGAATCATAGAGCAGTGCCCAATCTCCTTCTTGGAATTGCTTCTCATTGATATTTTTTTCATGCCATATCTTCCTCTCAAGCTAAACTACCTCTGTGTGGAGAAGGGCCTGCAATCTTTGTTCATCCAATCCTTTGAGCTGGAGTAATCTTTCCTTCTATGCATGGCTAAGTTCTAGGTCCATCTGAGTTGCCATCCTTAGTGTATTGAATTCAAATTCTATTGACAGCAAAGCCTTCTTCCCATAGACTAGTTCATAGGGTGTGAACCCTGTGGTGGTCTTCCATGTTGTGTTATAGGCCCAGGTGGCCTCAACTAATTTGTCCACCCAGTATTTTCTACTGCTGCTCACTACCTTGGTCAGAATTCCTTCCAAATCTCTATTAGTGACTTCCACCTACCCGTTGGCTTGTGGATGGTAAGGGGTGGAAGTCCTGTGCTTGATTTTATGATGTGTGAGCAGGTCTTCAATCAAATTGGAAGTGAACTGACTGCCTTAATCTATGCCCAATTCTCTTGGATACCAAACTTGTAGAATATGTTTTCTCTCAAAAACTCAGCTACTTTTTCCTCTGTTGCTGCTTCGATTGCTTTTGTTTCTGCCCACTTTGTCAGGTAATCGGTGTACACAATGATGTATTGTTTCTGTCTTGAAGGAGGGCTGATAGGACCCACAAATTCCATGCCCCACTTCTCAAATGGCTCAAAGATCACTTGAGGTTGCATGGGCATCTCATTCTTTGGAGTAGGTTTCTCCATCCTTTGACACCAATCACATTGGCTAGTGTATCTCCTCACATCTTGATGAAGAGTGGGCCAATAGTAGCCTGCTTGCAATATTTTGAAGGCAATTCTCTTTGCTGCAAAATGACCTCCACAAGGCCCATCATGATAGGTCAGGAGAATGTCACAGACTTCCTCCTCCTTGAAACATCTTCTTAAGATCTGATCTAGGCCAAGTTTGAAGAGATTACCCCCAATCTAGGTGAAAGGGGCACTTTTCCTTACTATCTTGCTCTTCTCTTTTGAGGACAGGTGTGGTGGAAACTGTGTTGAAACCAAGTAGTTTGCTATATCAGCAAACCATGGAGAGAGTACTGAAATAGAAAACAGATGTTCATCTGGCATTTGGTCATCCACCATTCCTTCTTCACTTGTAGGCAAATTTACTCTAGACAAAAAGTCAGCAACAACATTTTCTTTACCAGGCTTATCAATAATGGTTAGATCAAATTGCTGCAGTAAAAGCAACCATCTAATAATGCAAGCATTTACATCTAGTTTGTTCATCAAATATCTAATTGTAGCATGATCAGTGTGCATGAAGGTTTGATAGCCTGTGATATAATGTCTGAATTTGTTTAAGGAATGCACAACAGCTAGGAGTTCCTTCTCGGTCACTATGTAATTTAACTCTGCCTTTGACAAATTTTTGCTTATAAAGTATATGGCATAAGGCAACTTTTCATCAATTTGTCCTAAGGCTGCTCCTATTGCTTTGTTCGAGGCATCTGTGTGAATGTGAAAGGGTAGGGCCCAGTTTGGGCCTCTGAGAATTGGGGTAGTTACTAACTTGCTCTTCAAGGTATCTAGGGCTTCTTGACAGTTTTCAGACCATATGAACTCAACATCTTTGCCTAAAAGGCCAAACAAAGGAGAGGCTAGCTTACTGAAATCTTTAATGAATCTTCGGTAATATCCAGCTAAGCCTAGGAAACTTCTGACATCTCTCACCTTTTGAGGAGGTGGGACCCTTTAGATGATGGCAATCTTGTTGGGGTCCACCTGCAGTCCTTGTTAAGATATTGCATGACCTAACATGGTCCCTTCAGTCATCAAAAATTCTCATTTTTCTGGACTGAGGGATAGATTCATCTCAATACACTTGTCTAGAACTTTTCCTAGGTTCGATAGAGCTTCCTGAAAGTCAGAACCATAAGGAGTAAAATCATCCATATATATTTCCATTGCATCATGAACTAGTTCAGAAAATATACTCAATACCACTATTTGGAAAGTGGCTGGAGTGTTGCACAAACCAAAAGGAAGGACCTGGTATGAAAAGGTACCCTGAGGACAAGTGAAAGTGGTTTTATCTTGGTCTTCCGGGCTAATTTGAATCTGATTGTACCCGTTGAACCCATCTAGGAAGGAGAAAAACTTTTTCCCCGCCAAATCATCTAACACTTGATCTATGAAAGGCAAAGGAAAATGGTCCTTTTTAGTGGCTTTGTTCAATTCCCGATAGTCGACACAGATTCTCCACTTGCCATTTTTCTTTGGCACTAGCACCAAAGGAGAGACCCATTCACTGTCAGAGATGGGGTAGATGAATCCTGCATCAAGTAATTTTTTCAATTCTTCCTTAACAATGTCTTTAAGTGCCGGATTCATCATCCTTTGAGGCTACCTCACTGGTTTGCAATCTTCCTTAATGCATATATGATGAGTACATACCAAAGGGTGCACTCCCTTCATATCCTTATAACTCCAGGCGAAGGCATCTAAATGTTTTCTCAATAAGCTGCACAGCTCCTTCTCCTGGGAAGTGGATAGGGATGGATTGATTTTCAAGGTTCTTTCTGGGCTGAACTCTATATTCTTAACATGGAGAGAGGTCGGGTCAGCCACATAGAGATTAGTTAAGGGGTTGTTTTTGGTTTCTCTCACTATGTCCTCCAATGGTAAGATACTAGGGAGTGGATTCTGAATCAAATCTTCAATCATATCATCCTCATCTTGCGGTTTTCCCCCCATGGCGGTTTCTAATGCACAAAGTGGTGCAGAATAGACTTCATCCTCATCCTCCTCCTCCAACCAGAGAGGTAGATCATGTTCTAGCAAGGGTTGGGTAGGAGGGTATAGGATTAACTACTTGGACATATGCCCATTCTTGATGGTCATGTTCCTAGCTCAACAGCTGATGTAGGCATCGGCAGTAGCCAACCAGGGTCTTCCCAGGATGAGAGGATACCCAGTGAGCTTTTCCTTTGGCTGGAGAACTAAGAAATCAGTAGGGTACTCCCAAGAATCAATGGATACCATCACATCTTCCAAAATCCCTTCAGGGGTCATGGTGGAGCGGTTTGCTAGCTTTAGTACTATCGTGGTCTTCCTCAAGGAGCCCTAGAGGTTAAGTTTGAGCATTGTGTCCTTTGTCATCACATTAATGGCAGCTCCAAAATCAATCAAGGTATATGGGATCATGGTTCCATTGATGTGGACATCAACTACTAGGCTTCCAGGGTCTAGATATTTCAGACAGATTACCTACCCCAACATCAGGTCGGACAGTTTTCCTATGACATTGATGGTTAGGGAATCTCTCTTGTGCCTTCCTAGATGCCTAAAGCACTTCTCTTTGATCAACCTATTGTAGATAGGCACATCTTTTATGGCTTAAAGAAGTGGTATCTTCACACATAACTGTTTTAATTCTCCTAGAAGTTCAGTTTCCTCTAAGGTAGGCTGTATTGTCCCGGATAATCTCTCAGGAAAGGGTGGAATTGCTTTAGGTTCACTTTCCTCTTCCTCAACCTCCCTAGGTGGAGGCTGGCTATCTGGGAGAACCTTCTCAGATCGCAGGTTAATCTGCTGAATCTCTACAGCATAAGTTGGGCATGATGGTTCCCCACTATATACTTGTTGGGCATGTCTATTGTTCGGCTTCGAGTTCGGTTGGGTAGGCATTTGGGGTTGCCTTGGTGGAGCAGAAAGTAATGGTTGTGGTTGAGTAGGTGGTGGAGGCAAAAGAGCGGGAGGAGAGTTGTACTGGGGCCTCCACCCCTAATGAGATGCATTCCACTGAGGTTGTAGCTGAACATAGAATTGAAATGATTGAGCGGTTGGTTGGGCATGATATTGAGATGGGAAGGACCAAGGAGGAGGCGTGGACCAGGAAAGATGAGCAGGAGGGCCCCAAGAAGGTATGGAAGTTACTTGGTTGGGGTTGTAGT
This sequence comes from Pinus tabuliformis, assembly GCA_031772625.1. NCBI lineage: Eukaryota > Viridiplantae > Streptophyta > Pinopsida > Pinales > Pinaceae > Pinus > Pinus tabuliformis. The sequence continues at coordinate 298,457,351 of CM062818.1, forward strand.
ATTCCTGAGATGTACTTTGCATCCCCTGTTGGTATGGTCTAGGTCCATGCGGTCTCCTTTGGTTCATGAAATAGAGTGGTTCAGTGGCTTCTTTGGCCCCTTGGTATACAGCTTTAAGTCCAGGCAAGGAAGGGCACTTATCTGTAGAATGATCTTCTTCACAGACTGAACAAACCTCTATAGATTTCAATGGACATTTGTTCCTAGGATGCCTCCTGGTGCATCTAGGACAAAATATGGCCAAAGCCCTCTCTACTTCCTCTTGTTTTCTTTTGATATGCAAGGTATCCATTTGCATGGCAAGAGTCTGTAGCATCTCACTTTTGAAGTCTTCCAGCATGTTTCCAATTTCACCTTTAATGGATGAATTGGAAGAGGAGGTACTGGCTATGGGTTGACTCCCCCTACCTTTCTTTCTGGCTGCTCTAGAATGGTTTCTAAAAACAATCTTTATGTCCTCATAAGATAGTTGGTAGATGTCTCCCCCAGCCAGTAGATGGAGGGTGTCTAGAAGGTCTTTCAGAATTCCCCTGAGCAGGACCAACTTTAGATATTTAGGGTCAAGTGTGCACCTGGCCCTTTTGTAACTGAGCTGGAACCTCTCTTCATAATCTTCCAAGGATTCATCACTTCCCATGGTCATTCGGAAGATTTCTTCTTTGGTATCTTTTGACCTACAATAGTCTCGATACTTGTCATTAAAGGCCTGCTGCATCTGAGCCCAAGTTGTGATGCTATTGCCAGGTAACCCCATGAACTAGCGCAATGCTACATCCTTGAGAGTAGAAGGGAATAGCTTCAACTTTTTCTCGTCTTCTACATAGTCATAGGTTCGACAGATGACAGCAAACTCAAACAAGAAGGTGTCAGGATCTTCTGTAGTCAAACCATGGAAGTGAAATAGAGCTGAAAGACTTATATTCTTCATTTTGGTGTCCCCATTGGTCTCCCTAATGGGAAAGGTACCCTCTATTCTCTCTCCATTCCCCCTAACATTTATGTTTTCAGTCATTGGCTCAGGAGGGATGTTTTCTTCTTCTTCTTCCCTACAAGTTCTTCAAATATCTCTAGTTGTTCACCTAAAGGTTCTTATTGATCACTACCACCGAAGAAGAGAGAAGGTTGGCTGTGTGAGGTAGTGGGGGTGTTGGGCAAGAATTTTCCTAAATTATCTCTATTCCTACGAGGCATGAAAGGAAATCTTTTTGGTTGGGTTTTTTTCACACTGATTGTACCTACAAAACTGAAAAGGATTGAACAAAACAAATTGCAACTAACTGAAATGAACTTGCTGAAATGAAATTTGAAAATTTAAAAAGGAAAGCAATGAAATACAGAACTTGAAAGAAATGACTAGCCTACTCTTGCTGAAATGAAATTTGCATAATTGAAAAATAAAGCAAGGAAATGCAGAACTTGAAAGAAATGATTAGCCTACTCTTGCTGAAATAAACTATTTAGCATAATGTTGCGATAGACAATAGAAAAAAGCAGTAATCACATAATACTTTGACGCTTCCCCGGCAGTGGCGCCAAAAAGTGGTGAGCACCAGTATTGCAGCAATAACGCTGCAACTCCTGGGCTGCCTACTTTACTCTTATCAACCTGGTAGTTCGTAACAAACTTGGAAGCGACGGTGCTGTATACAAAAGTACTAGTTCTCACTGCAGGCTATCACTTGGTCAGCTGGCGCAAGATCACTAGGAGCTCAAGCCAACTTCTATGGATTCCAGAAGAAGCTCTATATGTGATGAAAGAAAGGAAATCTTACTCTACAGAGGCTATTCTAATTGCAAAGAGGGAAAAGACTGAAATGTAAAGTAAACCTAGCAAACCCTACTTAACCAACTAATCCTACTTTTGCAGAAAGCACTATGAAAACCATGAAATGAATGCCATTACCTACTCAAGGAAGTAAACAACATCTACTCAAGCTATTTCTAGAAGTAAATGAGCAAAAAACATCTTTTTGGATTTTTATGTATTTTTATGTGAAATTGACATGCATGTATTTTATTGTGTGTGAAGGTGGAAGCGAATAGGTGGTGTTGAAGGGTGACTTTGGGGTTTGAGGAGATGTAGGATGGTGTAGATGGGTCCTAGGAGGTCTCAGGTGGCCTTCTGGAGGCTTTTCCCACACTCAGCCTTCAAAAGAAAGCCTACAGGAAAATCTACAGGAGGACACAGGGGATCTACAGGAGGTCTACAGGAGGATGCCGAGAGCAGTTTTGAAGGTTTTGAGGGTGTGAGAGTGGGTGGAAAAGGTAGGTGAAGGTTGGGATGATGCGTTATGTTATGAAACTAGCTCAAGAAAAAATAGAAAAGATAGATCAACGCCTTATAATTCAGCCTCTTCGAGGGGGCAACCTCCTTTACATTACATAAATGAACAATTCTTGGATGATACAAATGAAAAGACCTCCTTTCTATATATAGGAGTCTAAGGGGTCATAACATAATCAGAGCCGACATAACAATAATAATGTAAGGGCACAATAATAACAATAGTGGGCTTCTATGGGGCACAATAGTAACAATATGGGCACTACATGGGTACATCAATATAATAAGTGGGTTATACTAATAACAATGAGGGGTTACACTAGTAGTATAGGGGCCTAACATGCCCCTCTCCTTCAAAAAGTGTTGTCCTCAACGCTTGAGTAGTTCTTGATGCTTATGCATAAAATTCTTGTCCTCCCATGTGGAATATTCAGCGGGTAAGTTCTTCCACTTGATGAGATACTCTGAAATTGATCAATTTCGTAGCTGTCGGGTTCTTGTTTCTGTGACTGCTCCAGGTTCCAATATGATTTTTCCTTCCTCTTCAATTTCTGGCAATATTGTTTGAATTGGGATCTTTTGCAACTTTTGGATAAGTGGCCATACTTCTTCGTCCTTCTTCCATTCATCCCTTGCTTCGTTTATCCAATCTGGTTGGATAATATAAATAGCACAAAACAATGCTTCCACATCCTCATCCTTGAAGAGTCTTCCCATTCGGTAAGGTCACCATTTTTTAAGTGCATGTAGTATTGACAACATTTCCTTCTCATAAATAGCTTGCTTGAGATGTAGCAGTAAAAATACCCAATCACCTACATCAAAACATTTTTCACTACGATGTTGATATACTTGTTATTTCGTTTGATTTTTCACCGAAGTGGCGTTATCCTTTAAAAGTTGGAGAACTTGTTGTTGATGCTCGATGTGATCTTTCACTGCTTGAACCTTTTTCTTATTGATATGTCCTTCTATCTCTAGAGTTTGAGGAGTGGTAATTTCTTCCAATCCTTTACAAGATATGGTCGGATTCATTTCTTGATGCTCGATGTGATCTTTCACTCCTTGAACATTTTTCTTCTTGATACGTCCTTCTATCTTGATAGTTTGAGGAGTGGTAATTTCGAACAATGAATTACAAGATATGGTTGGATTCATTTCTTCTTTCCCGATGTGATCGTTCACTCCTTGCACCTTTTTCTTCTTGATATGTCCTTCTATCTTGAGAGTTTGAGGAGTGGTAACTTTTGCCAATGCTTTACAAGATATGGTCTGATTCATTTCTTCTTTCTCTGGGGTGGGGTCCTGGCGTATATCTTCTTCTTTTGATGTTTCTTGATCATTTTCTTCCTCCTCTTCATATTATATGTAAAATAATTTATTCTCAACACACTTATGACCTTTAGTGCATTTGATATCACAATTGTAACAAAGCCCTTTTTCTCTTTTTTCTTCCAATTGTTGTGGTGTAACCCTTGTAGGTTGTGGAAGGCTAACAGAAACAACACGTCCATCTTTAAAGTTGTGAGGGATAGACTTCCTTGTTGCCATGATTTTACTTTCAAATATGTCACAAATCCCTTTTACTCTTTCCAATTGTTGTGGTGTTGCTCTAAAGAAGGTGTTGCTCTTTGTATCCTCATAATGTGCTATCATTTCCTCCGTGAGAATTGACCACGTAACAAGTTGTTTACGAGAACAAAGCCCTTTATACCATAAAAATTGATCCGGTTCTAAATACAAAGATGAAATACATACCTTTTGTAACAGTGGTACACCATGTAGATCAAAATATTGCTCCATCTGAAGTATCCAATTTACCGGATCCTTGCCATCAAACTTCCTCATCTTGCGTTTTCTTGATTTTAGGACCTCGATCTTGAAACAACTGTAACTCTGTACTTGTGGATATTTAATTTTTGAAAATGCTACCTGTAGTAGCCCTCTATGCCCTCTTTCCAATGCCACCAATCTAATCCAAATTGGATTCTCCAAAAAAGAGTTATGCACAATCTCCCAAGATGACCTGATTATAGACCTTTCCAGACTAGAAAACTTGTATGAAGTGCCACGTGTCAATTTTTCGACCTCTGACTCTGAAAAATATATACAAGAAAACTACAGTCCGTCTTATTTATGTACCTTCTTACGAAATTTCAATCCGATGCTCAGAGAGAAAGTTATGACGATTTTCCCCAGGTCACCGGTTTTGAATGTAATTCAGGAGTCTGCAAAAAGACCAACTTCCTCAGATCATATCTCCGCAAATATAGCGCTAAAATCTCTGAAATTCAGACCCAAGGTTCAGCGCGATTTCTTCTCAAATGGGTTTTTTTTGTGACTTCTGAAACGTCACAGAAAAAACGTTATAGCGAAAATTCCATGATGACCTGTTTGGAGCAACGAAACCCTAGAATCCAAAGCTCTGATACCAAATGTTATGAAACCAGCTCAAGAAAAAATAGAAAAGATAGATCAACGCCTTAGAATTCAGCCTCTTCGAGGGGGCAACCTCCTTTACATTACATAAATGAACAATTCTTGGATGATACAAATGAAAAGACCTCCTTTCTATATATAGGAGTCTAAGGGGTCATAACATAATCAGAGCCGACATAACAATAATAATGTAAGGGCACAATAATAACAATAGTGGGCTTCTATGGGGCACAATAGTAACAATATGGGCACTACATTGGTACATCAATATAATAAGTGGGTTATACGAATAACAATGAGGGGTTACACTAGTAGTATAGGGGCCTAACATGTTAGGTCACCTAGGGTCCACCAAGAATCACTAGGTGAGGGAAAGATGATTGGGAGAGAGGAAGAAGGCCTATGGAAAAATGCAGAAAACTAAGGCAGATTTGAGGTGAACTTTGGGTGACCTGTAGGGCATGGATCAGGGAGAGAATGTGATGGTTGATAGGCTGACCTGCTGTGATAAGAGATCTGCTACAAAAGAACTGACAGTCAACCACTGATATCAAGCAAGCAAGGAAATGAGTACATCAAAAAAACAGAACTTTGCATCAAGCTAGTTTAAATTATGAGCTATGGAAGTAAATGTTCAAAAATGCTACAAGGAGAGAAAGCATGGAAGAAGACTTATTCGAAAGACATAAATGATCATGGTGGAAGAGATCTAAACCAAAGCATTAACCTTCTAACAAACTGCAAACACTAGAAATCCTATGGAGAAGGAAAATCTAAGTTTTTGGGGTAGCAACAGGGTCTTTGCCTCAATTCATAGTCCCAAAGGGAGGAAAGAAGCCAAGGCACTGTTGCTAGCCTTTTGAATCTTCTTTTTATCACTACTTAACCTGCTATAGAAAACACAAATGAAAGCAAACTACTAAACCATAAAAAACAACCTATTCTTAACCAAGAAAGAAATTTATCTAACAACAACTAATCCATAAACTGAAACAAATCATATAAATACAAACAAGAGGAGCTTGGCTGCTTGGATTGGGCCCTAACCCAAGAGCTTCAGCCCTCTGAGGTAACTCAGTGCTAGCTCAAAAAGGATCTCATCTTTATTATCAAAACAGTAATAGGATTACATGAAACTTTCCACAAAAGTAAAATAAGGAATACAACCACACACGTCATACAACACCATGCTATACATGCACCTACACATGACATAAAACACATACACCTACACCCAATGTACAACAAAACACAATACATACGCCTACATCTAGTGTAAACCACCACACAATACATACACCTAGAACCGATGTACAACACAATATATATATGTACACAACGAATACACATGTCACGATTCTATGACTATACAATGCACATACATAGTACTACATGCCCGCAACACAACATGTATGACATGCGTGCAATACCACATCCAGTACCATATGTACAACATGTACACAGTACCACCTACATAACTTGTTCACAACATCACTTGTACATGACACAACTTGCACAACGTGTACACAACGTCATATGTACACTGCACCACCTGTACAATGTGTACACAATACCACATGTACACAACAACACATGCACAGCATGTACACGAAAATACATGTACACAGCTCCACATGCATGACATGCACACAACACCACTTGCACATAACACCACATGTACAACTTGTACACATCACGACGTGCACACAACACCACATGTATAGTCATGCACACAACACCATATGTACATAGTACCATATGTAAAACATGCACACAACACCATATGTACATAGCACTGCATATACAACATGTACATAGCATCATATGTACATAACACCGCATATCCAACATGCACACAACACCGCATATCCAACATGTACATAACACCATCTATACCCAGCACTGCATATGTAATATACACACAACACCATATATACAACAGGCATACAACATCATATGTACACAATACTACATATACAACATTACACATCACCACATGTACAATCACTAAATATACAACATGCACAACATATACACAACAATAAAAATGCACATCCAAAACCATAATTCCTCTACCAAGAAACCTTGCTCCCAATGTCTCTCTTCCATCCATGCTTATCCTAGCATGCTAGAAAACACATTTTTTTGATTCCATTGATGTATCCTTCAGCATTACCTGTCATAACATAAACATAGGCATAATACAAGCATACAGTATTAATTCATATCCACATGATACTGACCTCATATATTTTTCATGGCTACTCTTCCCACTTGATTCCTCATAAACCAGGAACCTCTTCATGCCATTCACCTACATAAGCAATCATTCTTTAACTAGGATGATCCCTGGTGACCCTGTCAGACAATGAAATACATACATACATATATACATATAAACATCAACATAAAACAATCATGATCCCTGATGACCCTGTTAGATGACAACATACATACATACATATATGTATATAAACATTAGCATAAAGCAATCATGATCACAACATAATTACTAGATATCATAAGCACAAGGTTAAGATAACTTCCTTTATTCATACACAACATGCACAATATCGAGAACAACAGTTCCCAACATATCCAAGGCATCTGAAACCTCAAATCCATTTACTTTACCCTTTCTATTACCTTTCCCATGATTGTCCTATAATTGTCTATTACATAGTGTTTTCTCACACTTTCTATCCCATATCCTAAAGTGTCAAAATGACAAAAGTTGTTAGTGTATTCACAATGAAACAAATACAGAATCATCCTTGAAGAAGAGAAGAAAAGTTTCCCCGAGAGAATTCTGAAGAAGCTTCCTAAAACCCTAGTTTTTCAGGATCAACGCTTTTTGCACCACTACTATCCCATGTTGATGTCCTTCTACAATATGCTAACCTAGCGCTACGAGTTTGCATTTTGATAGAAAAACCTGTGTTGAACCTCTTCTCGCAATTTTTCCTAAAGTGGAGGAGAAGCTTCTCTTACTAGAACCCTCGAGAATGACGAGCTAGATATTGTTGAGTAAGGATATGGTCGAGTTCTCCCATTTTGAGTCCTTGATCCTACCTTTAGGGATCTTTCCCTTAAGATGTGGACCTTCTTCCCCCTTTTTTGGATCCCTAACTCCCTCTTTTTTCCTATCAATGAAATCCCTTCTACCCCCAATGGGTTGGTCATTGCTTGGTTGCATTCCTATGCTGAAACTATGCCTAAATGATGCCCATCGTACTAAGGAGAAGGAGTGCTTTAAGGTCTTGGATTATACTTGGAAATCCATCACAAAGGAGGCTTCCAACATCAAGGCACATATGGTTGTATTCTTCCCTCATTCCTATTAATAAATACATCAAGTTTTTACTTTCCATAAGTGTATAAATCATTATTCATTTAGCATGATATTCCTTGATCTATCATGTAGTTTATGTTATAATGAATTATGATTTGTATTCTATTGTCTCTTTTGTTTGATGTTCCTTACAAGTACCCATCCACAACAGTGTAAAGAGGATTGAACCTGGAAGCGAGGAGGTTGAGGACGACATCAACGAGCACTTAGCATAATAGTGAGGTAGATTATTTGTCTTACTTTGCATTTTCCAACATAAGCTAGGAAAGCCTACACTTGTTTGTCTAGTTTGTTGCTAGATCCTCTCATAGGACTAGAGAGATCACTTATGTCCGTAGAAGGCATTGTCTTCACACAAAAAATGGCGACTTTGCTGGGGATTCTATAGCCCTTTCAACCCTTCTCTTATGTTTGGTCTATTTGATTAGTTTGGCCAACCGTTTAGTCATCAGTCATTTGGATTTTTTATAGGTCTGCACTTTGAGTAATCAGTCCTTTAGAGTGTTAAGTCTAGACTTATTTTTGAAATTCTTTTTATTTTTCCAATTTTTCTCTCATCTAGAGCGATTTTTACTAGAACATTTGTGCTGCCAGTGTGGTTTTTTAACTAAGAGTAGCGTTGAAAACCCTGTCATAATGGTTTTTGACTGTCACAGTCGCACTGATCCCTGAAGCTTGAGAAATTTTAGGGTTTCTATTAGGAGAGTCTAGTGTGTCTTGACCTCTGAGGTCTTTCCCTGTTCTTCCTTCATGCTTTAGGGGCATTTTGTCACACTTCCCGTCCCATATCTTGAAGTGTCAAAATTATGAAAGTTGTCAGTGTATTCATCATGAAACACATACAAAAGCATCCTTGAAGAAGAGAAGAAAAGTTTCCTTGAGAGAATTCTGAAGAAGCTTTCCTAAACAACTAGTTTTTAGGATTAGCACTTTTTTCACCACTATTGGCCCATGATGATGGCATGTTGTAGCATGCTAACCTAAGACTTCCAGCGTGGCTTTTGATAGGAAAACCCACGCGGAACCTCTTATGGCAGTTTTACCTAAAGTGGAAGAGAAGCTTCTCTTACTATAAGCCTTGACAACAATGATTTGGATATTGTTGAATAAGGATATGGTCAAGTTCTCCCATTTTGAGTCCTTGATCCTACCTTTAGGGATATTCCCCTTAATATGTGGACCTTCTTCCCCCTTTTGTGGATCCCTAAGTCCCTCTCCTTTCCTATAAATGAAATCCCTTCTATCCTCAATGGGTTGGTCATTGCTTAGTTACATTCCTATGCTGAAAATATGCCTAAATGCTACCCATCTTACTAAGGAGAAGGAGTGCTTGAAGGTCTTGGCTTGGACTTGGAAATCCACCACAAAGGAGGCTTCCAACATCAAGGCACATATGGTTGTATGCTTCCCTTATTTCTATTAATAAATACATTAGGTGTTTACTTTCCATAAGTGTATAAATCATTATTCATTTAGCATGATATTCCTTGATTTGTCATGTAGTTTATGTTAGAGTGAATTATGCTATGTATGCTCTTGTTTTTTTTGTTTTATATTCTTTACAGGTACCCATCCACAACAGTGTAAATAGGATTGAACCTGGAAGCGAGAAGGTCGAGGAAGACATCAACGAGCGCTTAGCATCAGAGTGAGGTAGGTTATCTATCTTACTTTGCATTTTCCAACATAAGCTAGGAAATCTTGCACTTGTTTGTCTAGTTTGTTGCTAAATCCTCTCATAGGAATAGAGAGATCATTTATGTCCGCAGAGAGGATTGTCTTCACGACAAAATAAATAGTTGGCAGACTACATCCCACAACCCAACCAAATGCTACAATAATTCAATCTGGGCCCTATTCCCAAGAATAGGAAAGAATTTCAATAGTCCACAATCTCGAACAGCCCTTATGCAATTTGGATCTTAGGCTGCCTGATGATCTTCTCAATAATGCCCTCTTTCCTTCCATTCAATCACCATTTTTCAATGAATAACCTATGGAACATCCATAAACAAAGATTTTATTAGCTTCTATGGAAAAAAATTTGAGGAACTAACATTAATCTTGGAGGATTTTGAAAACAAATTATAACTTTGTGCCAGTGTGACTGATTCCTCATTTTTCCACGCTTCCAGCGCGATGGCACAGTTGAGATCAGCGTGAGCAGCGCTAGTCTGATGGGTAAAACCTACGTTGATCGCCCTCGACATAAAAAAAAAAATTCCAATCCTCTTTACAATCTATTCTATGGATGAAAACACTTAAAATCACAACCAAAATGCAGAGGAAGGATAGATCTCTTACCTGCAGCAAACAGATCATCGAAGGGTGTCCTAGATTGGTCACACTCCTTGCCTAAAGATCGGGGAAAATTAGGGTAAAAAGTTCTCTCCAAATTACCAAATGTCAAATGGTAAAAATGTTTTTACCTTTTGAGTTTTTGTAATTTTTTCGAAGTATTTTTACCATTCAGGGCACATTTTTCTTATATTTTAATATTTTTTCTCGAAATGGGTAATGTGCATTCACTTTTGTAGTGACAGGTCATGGATAAAAGGTGACATTGATTAATTTTTACTAAACTAACGAGTTTTATTTCATCACTTTTTTGGACTCGTAAAAAATAAACAAAAAAGGAACCCCCTGGAGTCATCTTTCATCTCTTTTCTGACTCTCGAAATATGAAAATATTGTCGAGTATTTGTCATTTCAAATGCATTAAAGTAAATGAAATAACGTCTACTTAGTATAGGTTTAACCTTTTTCTGGACTGAGATAGACTATTGTACGAAAAAGGAATACATTGTTCACATGTGGCTAAGAGGTTCTCTTGAATATTGTTTTCTACCTTTTCAAGTTCAAGTGACTATCTATGAAAAGGGACCTTTGGAGTTTCCTTTTTTGCCTCTTTTTCAAACTCTTTAAACATGAAAAATTTGTCGAGTTATCCCTCCGTCAGACTCGTAAAACTTAAATGATGCAGGACTTGTCACCATGATGAGACATAGTTACTCCTTCCTATGCCTCATTAAAATTACTAGGATGGATTCATTCGAAGGATGAACTTATATGACAAGCATATTCTATCCTCTTCAAGCTTGTAATAAAAAATAATGAAGTACTAACTTGAAATAGTGGGGCAAATGAAAGTGAACACATCTTGCATTTTGTATAAAGGTAGCATGTCACCCTTGAACATGACACTTATCTATCACTCGTGTCGAGTTTGGGTTATCCTCACTTCATCACTTGCCTTCCTAGGTTTTGGGAATCCATTTTCCTTTCATCTAATTATATCTTGTTTTCATCATGACCTCTGATCCTATGATTGAGTCAAATGTTGCCAAACTCTAGAGTTGTGTCATTGATATGTTCAAGAGAAGTCTCGTCTGCATTTTTACCACGTATACCCTGTCTGACCTTTCTACAACAATCTTGAATCACTCTTACTTACTTTGTTCCATATTTTATTTCATGTCGATGATGTGGGAAACATTATGGCCCTCCTTCAACAGATCACTTACTGTCGAATTCAGCTCATTATCTAGGAAGACGATCTAGAAACTCCCTTTCAACACCTTGGAGCTTACATGCCTCAATGGCAAGTTCTTTGCATTCAACGATAGGTTCACATCTGATCCAGGAGGATCTTCAAATGTACCAGTGGCATGGTACAAAGGCTCAAAAATTCAAAGTGGCAAAATATCTACAAAATTAGCGTCAGATCGAAGTGCTCGTTGCCTGATTCCAATGATGTGAATGACACTCGAATCCGAGCTCATATGAAGAAGTTAGAGCAAGTCAAAGTTCATGTTTGACTTGGACAGGTGGAAGGAGAAGATGACGAGGCAAAACTCTCAGCGAATGGGTAAGCGCCAAATGGTAGGCCGCCATTGGTCCCTCAATTCTCTTATTGCAGAAGGCAGAGGTCAGTGGTTTCAAATCGTCCCTAGGCAATAAAAGTTGTGATGCTACTGTTGCATATCGCAATCGCAAAAGGCAAGTGTTTATGAATCGGCCCCGGAAAGATCCAATTTGTGATTGTGATATCGCATATTACGGATCAGAGGTGGATAAAGTGCTTACGAATTGGACCCTGGCAATCAGGGTTTCGATGCAATGATCAAAATCGCACATCGCAAAGGGAAGGCGGTACAAAATTGGCCCCCAGCAGTCAGGATTGCAATTACGATATTACAATCGCATATCCCACACGATGCGTGCATAGACCATAAGATTTGCAGGTTCCATTGATTTACGATTTTTGATATGGTGTATCGGCACCGATGAATTATGGTTCTCTGTTCATAGCACTGTCGGGTCTGTTAAAGCCATCGGTTTAAGGAGTTAAGTGTTGATTCTATGTGTTTAAGACGTTGGTTTAGGGAATTAATGAGTGGTTAAGAAGATAAGTAGGAAATAGTCCGTGGAACTATTTTTTTGGTATTTTTACTATGTTTAATAGGGTTGTACCTGTGCACTATTCCAGGACCGAGAATCTCTATGTATTGAAACAACCTGCCTTCTATGTTTATCATTTTGTTAACTGCTCAGTTCATGAAGGAATCTATCGACCAGAATTTATATGGACTATCTGCATAGGATAAGGGAGATCAGCTGCGGCATTTCTGAGAATACCATTGCAGAGAAGTAACAGCTACTCCTGGCAAGTGGCCAGAACCTTGCCTCAAGTATATAAAGGTTCTGAGAGGTGCAGGAAGCCCTTGATCAGAATTGGGCATTTAGACAGGCATTTCTGCATGATTTTTCGCCAGGATTTCAATGATGTTGTCTGTTTCTATAGTTGGGCTCTCCATTTGTCAGATATCTTCTAGATTAGAGGTATAAGGGTGTTTATGTAAAATATACTTGTAATTCTTCTCTTTTCATGCCACTTAATAAATGAAGGCCTCCCAATTGTTGAGTCGGGCCCGAAGACGTAGTCCAAATTGGACGAACTTCGTAATCAAATCTTTGTGTCTTGATCTCATGCGTGATTATGTATTTTTACTCTTCATTTATAAGCTTATGCTTCATGGTTTTTAATAATATCAGTTACATGTAATTTTGATGCATCTATAAAAAAAAATCATGAATCAACATCATTGGCCTTCGATTGGATGATTCTGCGGGAGTTTGACTTCAACTTCCTTATTGAAACTCGTGGATTATGTCATTTTACCTTGAGAGCCATTTTCATTATTGGTGGTTTCTCTCATGCATGTTAATGGTTCACATCATTGGTCGTAATCAGGTGGTTTTCTATCATGTTCGACTTTGACACATCTATTAACATGGTAGGATTCGTACTTTGGTTGGATCAAGACAAGAGATGAAGACTGTAGGTTTCGTCTGATAAATCCAGGTTATGTGGATTTTTTAGCTATTCATGATTGCACACATGATCCCTTCTATTAGGATGGCTACATCCATGTCGTGGGTCCATACATATGATCCCTTCTATTCGGATGGCTACATCCATGTCGTGGGTCCATACACATGATCCCTTCTATTTGGATGGTTGCGCCCATGCTGTGGATTCATGTATTATTAGATTCCTATCTAGAGATGTATTAATAGGAATATTTACATTAGAGATGTCATATATATTGTATCATGCTTGATTTGCAGGTCTCCTGATGGTGTTTTTCCAGGTCCTTTCCTTGACTTGTAAAGTATTTCACCCATCACTCCCTAGTCTACCTTCATGCTTTAGGGGGAATCTGTTACATAATATTTTGTCACACTCCCCATCGCATATCCTGAAGTGTCAAAATGACGAGATTTTTCAATGTATTCACCATGAAACACATACATAAGCATCCTTGAAGAAGAGAAGAAAAGTTTCCCTAAGCGAATTCTGAAGAAGCTTGCCTAAAAACCTAGTTTTCAGGATCATGGCTTTTTGCACCACTGTTGGCCTGTGTTGATGGCTTTTTGAAGCACATCGACCTAGCACTGCGAGTGCAGCTTTTGATAGGAAAACCCATGCTCAACCTCTTCTAGCAGTTTTTCCTAAAGTAGAGGAGAAGCTTCTCTTACTAGAAGCCTCGAGAACAACGAGCTGGATATTGTTGAATAAGGATATGGTCGAGCTCTCCATTTTGAGTCCTTGATCCTACATTTAGGGATATTCCCCTTAAGATGCTGGCCTTCTTCCCCTTTTGTGGATCCCTAAATCCCTCTCTTTTTCTATAAATTAAATCCCTTTTATCCCCAATGGGTTGGTCATTACCTGGTTTCATTCCTATGTTGAAACTATGCCTAAATGTTGCCCATATTACTAAGGAGAAGGAGTGCTTGAAGGACTTGTCTTGGACTTGGAAATCCATCACAAAGGAGGCTTCCAAAATCAAGGCACATATGGTTGTATGATTCCCTCATTTCTATTAATAAATACATTAGGTGTTTACTTTCCATAAGTGTATAAATCATTATTCATTTAGCATGATATTCCTTGATTTGTCATGTAGTTTATGTTAGAATGAATTATGTTGTGTATGCTCTTGTATCTTTTGTTCGATATTCCTTGCAGGTACCAATCCAAAATGGTTTAAAGAGGATTGAACCTGGAAGCAAGGAGGTTGAGGACAACATCAATGAGAACTTAGCATCAGAGTGAGGCAGACTATATATCTTACATTGCATTTTCCAACATAAGCTAGGAAAGCCTGCACTTGTTTGTCTAGTTTGTTGATACATCCTATCATAGGACTAGAGAGATCGTTTATGTCTGCAGAAGGGATTGTCTTCACAACACCATCCAAGTACCTCAATGGACCCAACCAATCCAAATAGTTAGCATACGCTTGCCTTCAACTACCTTTATGCATGCACTAAGCTTCATCCAGGCCTTACATCACCTATTGGGAACCACACAACTCTCCATGAACTCCATTAACTTTCCTCTTTCCCAAACCAATTCCCAACTCAAAACATAAAAGTCAAGACAAGAAACAAACAAGAATAAAATGATGAAAATCAATAATAATATGGCACTACAAACAAAGTGGCAAGGCCTTGCACCAGACATAACAAAGATGCAATCAAGCGCAACCAAATCACAAATACTGAAAGCATAAAACTAACAACAGATACCGTGACTCCATCCCCATGGTTCTGAGTGCCTCTAGGTGAAATATTAACCCGGCCCTCTTTAATATTTCATGGCAATCTCTTTTTCCATGCAATCCCCCACATCATACTGCCATAAACACATAATTGTCAGTGCATAAGTGAACATAAAAACATACTAGTTACCTTAGCTTGTCATATGAATGCCAAAAATGTTACCCTGAAATGGCTCACACATGTCAACCACATGTTCCAAATATCAAGACAATCATATCTATCTATTTGAAATCAACCTTTACCAAGACCAACAATCTTGTCATAATCCATAGTCAATTCATACTCATTAGACATAATGTTACAACTATCACCTACTACACTCAATTACATATCAGCTATCTCATATGTGTGAATAAAAAAACATTAAAACAAGATCATTTCTTGATGCAATCTTATAGACACATCATGTGGTTAATCAAACATTCAACAAAAAATCGACGACATAATAGACACCAATAGTCAAACACTGAATAGATGACATAATCAAACATTCAAGCACAAAGTAGACAACATAAGCAAGCTCATACCTTAATCTATCTCAAGGGAGGCTATCTTGTCTACACAATCAATCTAGATTAGCATGATATAACTTCACGACATATAAACTCAAACATAAATAAGTTCATGATATCCATAATAGTCACTAGCTAACATGCTCACATCATAAACTCATAAACATTTTTCATGCATGCATAACAATCACATATGCACTGTTAGTCTAGATTAGTATGGCATAATATCACAACATATTAACTCATACCTAAATGTCATAACCCTAAACATTTGCATAGACCAATCCAAATTTGTATGATACATATAACATCAAGATCCTAATGTAATAACCCTAATCATCAAGTTACTAGCATATAACAACAACAAGTTATATATCATTCTCATCAACAACATATAACCTAATCATCAAGTTAACTATCATAAAACATCAATAGAAATGAATACAACCACAATTTACTATCATTCATGACTATCCGATGTTGAATTTCCATGACCTTAGGTCTAGGTTAGAGTCTTAAAATCATTGACACTACCAAACCAAGAATCTCAACCATAAACTACTTTGCACAGTGGAAATATAAGGCAGTAAATCACATATACACAATATACATAGTTTTAGACAACTATTGTACAATAATGTACAATCACCAATATCCGTTATATTAAACCAAATCTAAATAATACAATAATCTATGGTATACAAGATACGCTAACAAACATTGTTGCAACTTTTATGTCGTATATTGTCATATCGGTCCTTCGCTTCACTACTGCTCACTAGTAGTGCCTTAGTCCATCAAGGCATCTACACATTAAGACTTCAATAGGGTTTCCTCCTATCACTGCTGCAAGTCACATCTGCTACAATGAACACGGGCTCATCAAACTGCTCTCTAGGTTGGCCAATTCCCAAGCTCCAATCTGCCTTCTAGTAACCTCTTTCATTCATCAAAGAGCTACACATAAGGCTGCAATACTTCACCCAATCACGCACCAACAATGCCCTTCTTATCTGCTTATCTAGGGCTATTTTGGGTAGCCAACACCCTTCCCTCCAACAGACCTATGACACCCAACCCATTCACTGATGAATCTGCTCCTAGTATGACAATTCACCGCCTCTAAATGTCATACACATGTCATCAAAAGGCTACTCAACAAATAGATCCAATATGGTCACACCTTGACCCAATACACCTCCACAAATACTATTTTTCATGACGCTCATTTGCTACACTCTGCAATTATGGTTAGCGCATCAACCTTCAACCCTTCTCCTCCACACAGTCAATAAAAAAAGCCTTCTAAGGCTGTGATTCACCAAGGTAGAGGCCCTCCACTCCGACACTGCCTCTTTGTGCCTTGTTTCACCCAAACACAACACCAAAGGATGGCATTTCTGTTGGACATGGCCTACATCCTAGCACATCAGCTTTTGTAGCCTTCGGCCTCCCTCCAAAATGCCAGCAAATTGCCTCCTAAACAATGCAGACAACTCCTTATCTCCTCGGCCCAAATAGTCCTTCAATTTGGCCCTAAACTGCACTTAAGACAACCTTGTTTAGCCCTAAACACATATGTTGCACCTACAACAACTCGTCCTTCTCCCGTGTTGTCCTATAGCAGATGCACCATGCTATCCTTAAGTCTCCTCGACCTCCTAATCTATTGCGGCTTCCTCCATGAAATTTCATAGATCTTTATGAGATGTATTGCCCACACTTGGTTGCTCTTAAACACATCACTTCACCTCATATTTATACACACATGAGGGCTTCAATGAATCTTGAAGAGACACATCTGTTGGACTTGTTTTACACCAAGCCTACATGACTTGGTAACCAATAATTACCTTGTCAACTTCAAAAATTCATTTCTCTCTAACGACAACATGGATTCGAATGATTCTTGATGTGTTGGAATCATATCACCGAGAAATATCATACTCATCCATGACATGTTGTACCTCCATCATGATTTTGGCCCAAATCACAATGGGTGAAAAACCTCACACTTGGGTTCCAAGCCCACAAGCTACTCTTGTGGTGCTTTTCCCTCCAAACCCTGAACCGTAGGGTTTGGAGTAACTCCCAAGCTACAAAAATTTAACACTCCCTCTTAGCGAGGGAGGCACTTCCAAGACTAAGAAGTACTTCTTCATCGTCTTCACTACTCGCAACACTTTCCCAACTCCTAGCACTCACAATTGCAGCAATCCCTATACGATGAACTATGCCCTTCTTGGAAGTGTTGTTGTCACTGTTGGAAGCAACCTACTTCTTCCTCTTATCCTATAATGTCTTCCACTCTCTCCATGATTCCTTCTTAGAAGTTTTAAGAGCACCCTTGCTCCCCACTGACCATGCACTCTTCTTGGGCTGCAGAGCCTCCCTCTAAATCTACAAACTCACTCTTGAACTTGACTCCTTCTGAGTCTCTGGAACCTGGACCTTCTTCTCAGGAACCTATACCTAATCCTCTAAAGCCTGCACCTACATCTAATCCTACTTCTTTGGAACCTGTGCCTACTCCACCTGCTTCTTTCCATGATCCACAGGCTTTCCTGTCAACCTATAGAGACCATGCTCTCTAATTCTGAGCACAATCCCATCGGACTTAGACCCTTTAGGCCTGAGTCTTTCCTTCCCATCCTGGAACAAGATCTCAAACCCTTTCCTCTTGACCATCGAGATATAAATCATGCTATATTTTTGTATTGGTACAAACAGTACATCCTAGACCCGCATCACACGTCCTGTCTCCATCTTAAATGGCACAAAACTTGATCCTCGAATCTCCAACTGACTCTTGTTGCCCAACACCATGTGAAACTTTGAGTCCCATTCAGCTAGAGTCTCAAAAACCTCATATGGCCTTGTCATATGCTTCGTCACACCATTGTCCACGTACCATCCATCCTTAGTGACGGTACCCTATGAGAAATGAGAAATCATAGCAAAGTCCTCCTCTTCTAATCTCCTGGAGAGATCATCTATCTAAGATGAAGTGGCAACACCAGTACCCTGCTTTCCTTTCCTTTTCTCATCATCTCCCTTCTTCTTCATCGAACATCTCGACGAGTAATGACCCATATCACCACAATTGAAACAGTTGACTTTACTCAAGTCCTTCTTTTGCTTACCCTTCATTCATGCTGCAAGTGCCATGTCATCATCTGAAGCTTTCTTCTTCGGATGAATATCCTTGTCTCGCAACTCTTCCTGAATGAAGTCATCCCACAACTTGTCCCAGTCTGGTAGCTTCTCCCTAGTAATGATCCCTTTGATGAAGGGCTTCCAATCCTTGGTGAACCCTTTCAAGGCAATCCTTACCATATCTCCATCTGAGGTAGACACACCGATGGTAGCAATCTCATCTTTGACCTGAGACAATCTCGTCAGATACGAGGTCACGCTTTCACCCTTTATCATCTTGGTGAACTTCAACTTATCCTCCAATACCAAAACCCGGTTCTCATTCTTATTCAGGAACAAATTCTGAAGAGCCATCCACCTGTCATGTGCATTGTTCTTCCCGGAAAAATGAGGTAATAGGGCATCCCTCACACCATCTAGGATGATCAATCTCGTCCTCGCATCCAAATATTCATATACTTCTAGCTCCTTAGGGTTGGTTTCCTTCTTGATCTCTTTCTCCACGAACTCCCATAGCTTGTTGACCTATAAGACCAACTTGATCCTTTCCTTCCAAGGACTATAGTTGGACAACCCTTCCAACCTGTCCTCATACTGGAGACATACTTGCAACTTCAACATTGTAGTGAGCCCTGCACTCACAATGTGACCAACTCCCTCTCACAATTTACTTCGTTGCGCACGACTCTGATTTACTTACTTCCAAAGTAGCTCAAACTCGCTCTGATACCATGTTAAATTTCCACAACCTTAGGTCTAGGTTAGAGTCTTAAAATCATTGGTGCTACCAAACCAAGAATCTCAACAATAAACTACTTTTCACAGCAAAAATATAAAGAAGTAAATTAGATATGCACAATATACACATGTTTAAACAACTATTGTACAATAATGTACAATCACAAATCTTCCTTATATTAAACCAAATCTAAATAATACAACAGTCTATGGTATACAAGATACAATGATAAATGTCATTGCAACTTCTATGTCGTATCTTGTCTTGTCAGTCCTTCACTTCTGTATTGCTCACTAGTAATGCCTTAGTCCATCAAGGCATCTACACATCGAGACTTCAAGAGGGCTACCTCCTATTACTGCCACAATTAACATATGCTACAATGAACACGGCTCATAAAACTGCTCTCTAGGCTGGCCAATTCCCGAGCTCCAATCTGCCTTCTAGTAGCCTCTTTCATCCATCAAAGAGCTACACATAAGGCTGCAATACTTCACCCAATCACACACCAACAACATCCTTCTTGTCTGTGGCTCTAGGGATATTTTGGGTAGCCAACATGCTGCCCTCCAATAGACCTATGACACCCAATCCGCTCACTAATGAATCTTCTCCTAGTATGATATTTCACCACCTCGGAATGTCATACACATGCCATCAATAGGCTTCTCAAAAAACTAATCCAATATGGTCACACCTTGACCCAATACACCTCCAAAAATATTGTTGTTCACCATGCTCGTTTGCTACACTCTGCAATTCTAGTTAGGTCATCAACCTTCAGCCCTTCTCCTCCATGCAGTCAACAAAACAAACCTTCTAAGGTTGTGGTTCACCAAGGGAGAGGTCCTCCACTCCTACGCTGCCTATTTATGCCTTATCTCACCCAAACTTAGCACCAAAGGATGGCCTTGTTGCTAGCTATGGTCTGCGGCCTAGAACAACAGTTGTTGTAGCCTTCGGCCTCCCTCCAAAACACCAGCAAAATGCCTCCTAAACAACACAAACAACTCCTTATCTCCTCGGCCCAAACAGACCTTCAATATGGCCCTAAACCGCACTTAAGACAACCATGTTTAGCCCTAAACACATCCGTTGCACCTACAACAACTCGTCCTTCTCCCTCGTTTTCCTATGGCAGATGTACCATGTTGTCCTTAACTATCCATGACCTCCTTATATGTCATGGCTTCCTCCATGAAATTTCATATATCTTTATGAGATGTATTGCCCACACTTGGATGCTCTAAAACACATCACTTCACCTCATATTCATACACACATGAGGGCTTCAACCAATCTTGAAAAGACACATATATTCGACTTGTTTTACACCAAGCCTACATGACTTGGAAACCAATAATTACCTTGTCAACTTCAAAAATTCATTTCTCTCTAACAAGAAATCTGATTCAAACGATTCTCGATGCATTGGAATCATATTTCTGAGCACTATAATCCTCATCCATCACATGTTGTACCTCCATCATGATTTTGGCCCAAATAACTATGGGTGAAAAACCCCACACTTGGGTTCCAAGCCCACAAGCTACCCTTGTGTTTCTTTTCCCTCCAAACCTTGAGCGCTAGGGCTTGGAGTACCTCCCAAGCTACATAAATCAACATTTGACACATGTGCATATAGCTACACTAATCAACTAGCATTTATCATACATGTAACCATAATAATAATAGAATCAGAATCATATCAGTAACCCTAATGCTTATAAAAAACATTAACCATCATACCTGGAAGCCCACCATACAAACCTGTATGATGATCTTCTCTTACCTCGAATTCCATTGTTGCAACTTCAATTTAATGATCTATATCTCCTGATAGATCTTAGCCAACACATCAACATCATAACATACCAACAACATCATGATGACCTGAAATGCCTACAACGACCTCATGCATGGAAACCATGCCTATAATAATGCATGCATAACAACATATAGACACTGACATGCATAAGAAATGCATATGTGACCAACATGCATTCATGACTAACGCATCCCAACAACATCATTAACTTCCACATGGCAACACAACTGTGACAATGATCACTACCATGCATACATAATAAGCACATATACATCCTACGTGCATGCATGACAAACACATTCTACCCGTCCAGTCCAAGGGTTGAACCATGCTCTGATACCACTCTATAGAATCAGATATGACCCAAATAGAGCATGACCCACTCTAATACCACTCAGTAGTATCAAATAACATCCGAAGAGAACAAAAACTAGACATCCCCCAAGTAACTACCCAACCAGAGTAAACATGTGACAAGAAGTGATCTAGGAGGATCTTCAAAAGTACCAGTGGCATCGTACAAAGGCTCAAAAATTCAAGGTGTCATAATCTTTACAAACTTAGCGTTGGATCAAAGTGCTCGTCGCCTTGATTCCAACGGTGTGAACGACACTCGAATCTGAGCTTGTATGAAGAAGTTAGAGAAAGCCAAAGATCAAGTTTGACTTGGACAGGTGGCAGGAGGAAGTGACATGGCAGAACTCTTCAGTGAATGGGGAAGCGCCAAGTGGTAGGCCACCATTGGTCCCGCATATCCCTAATCGCAAAAGGCAGAGGTCTGCGAGTTGAGGAATTTTCCCCCAACACTACCAGGTTGTGATTGTGATATCGCAATCACAGATTGGAGGCAAATTAGCGATTTCAAATCGCCCCAAGCAAGAAAATTTGTGATGCGATAATCGCATATGGAAATAGCAAGGGGAACAACATTACAGAATCAGCCCCAGTAGGATCAGGTTGTGATTGCGATATCTCATATCGCATATCACACTGCACAGTATCCTGATAACAAGTACCACCCTAGTTCTGTCGATTGTGATTTCTGATGGGGTTTTCGGATCTGATATATATTATATTGGAGTTGATAATTTATCGTTTTTCAATCATCACTTAATGTAAAGGCACAGGGTCTGTCTGCCAGTTTAAATTTTTTAATACGCCGGTTTTCGTGTTAAAGCCACCGTTTGAAGTGTTAAATGCGTAGTTAAGGAATCAAGATGGAAATAGACTGTGGGAATTATTTTCCGGTGGTTTTTACTATGTTTAAACAGGTTGTTACCTGCACACTATTCAGGGACTAAGGTTATTTGTTGTTGAAACCAACAACCTAAATTTATCATTTCAACTAAACTTATTATTCTGTAAAACTTCCCGAATAAGTTATATATTGGGCGTCCGCACAACGAAAAGAGGGAGAGTAGCTGTGGGATTTCTTGGAATACCATTGCAGAGAAGTGGCACTTGATCCTGGCAGGTATCCGGAACCTTGCCTCAAGTATCTAAAGGTTCTGTGAGGTGTAGGAAGCCCTTTGATCATAATTAGGCATTCAGACAGGCATTTCTACATGATTTTTCGCCAAGATTTTAGTGATGTTGTATGTTGCTAGAGTTGGGCTCTCCATTTGTCAGCTATCTTCCAGATTGGAGGTAAAAGGGTGTTTATGTAAATCTACTTGTACTTCTTCTCCTTTCATGCCACTTAATAAATGAAGGCCTCCCCACTGTTGAGCCGGGCCCGGAGTCATAGTCCAAATTTGATCAAACTCCGTAATCAAATCCCTGTGTCTTGATCTCATGCGTGATTATGTATTTTTACTCTTCATTTATAAGCTTATGTTTCATGGTTTTTAATAAGCTCAGTTACATGTAATTTTGATGCATCTATAAGAAAAAAAATCCTGGATCAAGTGGTATCAGAGTAGGTCTTAGTTGATGCGAGTTGCATGAGTATGCTAACCAGAAACAAGCTTCAAAGGATGTGTGCTACGAAGAGGAGACATGGCAGATGTTGAAGCGCGTTGGGAAGAGAAGCGGTCTTTTTCTGATAGGAAATTACGTGTGTGAATGACCGAATGTGCAGCCATGGAGGATGATAAAGAAATGCATGAAGCCTTCCTGAGGATGTCTTGAATGGTGGACATCATGTATGGCGTGTATGAGAAAAGAAGAGAGGAGGAGAAAGGAAGATCTGAAAGCGATGCTTCATCCACATCTTTCGATGCTTATGCATCTTATTCACCACCTTCCTCGTCTTCTCATCCCTTGAATGAGGAGATTAACCAGAGGCTTCAAGAAGAGAATGTTGAATTAAAGAGGCTACTACGAGAAGAGAAAGAGGAGAAACAGAGGTTGCTACGCCAGCTGCAAGCTAAGGATGAGGCTTTGGAAAAGATACAGCGTAACTCTCGTGAGCTAAAGAGCAATTCTTTGACTTCGTGTATTTTTCCTGATAATGATTTCATCACTTTTGAAGAACATACCACATGTATCGGCTCCAAACTGTTAAAGAGAATGGGGTATGAGGGGAAAGGCCTCAACATTAATGGCCAGGGCATCATAAACCCCATCAAAGTAGCGGAATTACCCCGACATACAGGACTTGGGTATGTCAGGAAGGAGATTGGGGAATGTGCTAAAACAACCAGCGAACCATCAATGACAAATGATGAGAAGCCCTCACCAATTCTTTCCAAATCAACCTTAGAGGTAAAAGATGTTGATTTATCCTCAGTTTCATCTTCACATAAACTAATTTCTATTGTAAATGTGGAGATACCCATTACAGGGACAAGCATGAGACTCCTTACCAAGATGAGGTACAAAGGAGAAGGAATTGGTGTTAATGGCCAAGGCATAACTCAGCCATTGGAGGTTGAGAAAAATCCTCCATTTGCAAGTTTGGGCCACACTAAAGGACAATGCTCAAAGGTGATAGAAGCTTCCATAACATTGTTGAACTCGCTGAGGAAAGAGGATGATGGGAATACATCACCATCAACCTATGGTAATATATATTGCAGAAAAAGACTTGAGGCAAGCTCTCATTCCCATGATCGTACCAGAGACTAACAGGAAACGTCTAACAAGTCCTAGTATTCTAATGTTCATTTTGATTACAACCATATTGTTAATAATGAACGAAAATCATGGCATAGAAGAACTTATAGTTTTTGCAGATTGCATAACCATGTGTTTTCTGAGTGCTGGAGGAGAATAGAAGCACGAAAGAGGATGAGGCATGAAATACCTTCTCAACAACAGGCAAAGAAGAAGGTAAAGCAGATCTGGAGGAAAAAGACTTATTGCATTCATTGTGGCATAGGTGGTCATCAAAGAGCCACGTGCCAGAGGCTCCACCCAGAGCAGCGTCGCAAGGACAAAGCATCCATGCACGAACCAGGTGAAACAATTGTTTGACTAACAAATGCGCCACAGGGAGATGACCCATTCACTTTGAAGGTGAAAGATGGCTTTTCTAGGCGTGGTAGAATGTCATGGCCTAGTTTTTAAATCATGTGTTACATGTTTAAAATGTAAAGTGATGATGTGTTTTCCATCACTTGTTGAAGCAACAATGATATTTGGTCTTTTTTTTTAAATCATGTGTTGCGTGTTAAACTGTAAAAGCGATGATGTGTTTTCCATCACTTTTTGTAGCAGCAATGATGTTTGGCCTTATTTTTTTAAATCATATGTTGTAGTGATGATGTGTTTTCCATCGCTTATTAAAGCAGCAATGGTGTTTGGCCTTATTTTGTAAGTCATGTGTTGCAGTGATGATGTGTTTTCCATCACTTTTTGAAGCAACCATGATGTTTGGCCTTGTATTGATAGCTAGGGTATTGTTTCCATTTTTATGTAAACTTGACTACAAAGTATGTGTTATAAAATTGTGGTAAGTATGGGATGCTTGGCTCGTTATTGGTCATAGAGTTAAGCATGTAATTTGCAAGAGAATTGTACTATATGTTTGCAAGGGATGTAGGTGTCATATCATCGCTTATGGCTCCAAACGACAAAGGTGAAGGAGAAGGAAGGATGGACCTATTAGGACACTTTTGGTGCAGACAATGTACACAACAACTGCAGATTATTTTAATTCTTTTGGAAGACTAAAAGCTTTTCAATGGGGAGGTTTGATCCAAGAGGATATTCAAAAGTACTAGTGGCATGGTACAAAGGCTCAAAAATTCAAAGTGGTAGAATCTCTACAAATTTAGCATTAGATAGAAGTGCTCGTCACCTTGATTCCAACAGTGCGAATGACACTCGAACCTGAGCTTGTATGAAGAAGTTAGAGCAAGTCAAAGATCAAGTTTGACTTGGACAAGAGGAAGTGACATGGCAGAACTCTTCAGGGAATGGGAAAGCGCCAAGTGGCAGGCTACCATTGGTCCCACATATTGTTGATCACAAAATGCAGAGGTCTGCGAGTTGAGGAATCGGCCCCCAGCACTACCGGGTTGCAATTGTGATATCGCAATCGCAGATCGGAGGCAAACCAACGATTTCAAATCAGCCCCAGGCAAGAAAATTTGCGATGCGATAATTGCATATCGAAATCGCAGCGGGAACGACATTACAGAATCATCCTAGGCAAGATTAGGTTGTGATTGCGATATCACATATTGCACATCGCATCGCATAATATCCTAATAAGAAGTACCACCTCGGTTCCGCTAATTACGATTT
This sequence comes from Pinus tabuliformis, assembly GCA_031772625.1. Lineage (NCBI taxonomy): Eukaryota > Viridiplantae > Streptophyta > Pinopsida > Pinales > Pinaceae > Pinus > Pinus tabuliformis. Next base: position 298,483,484 of record CM062818.1, read on the forward strand.
GCAATGGGGCTTTCGGATCCGATATATATTATATTGCAGTTGATAATGCCGACAGGTCCACCTTTATCATTTGTCTCTCATCGCTTAATGTAAAGGTACAAGGTCTATCCGCTGGCTTAATCTGTTAATATGCTGATTTCCGTGTTAAATCCATCATTTGAAGTGTTAAATGCGCAATTAAGGAATCAAGCAGGAAATAGATTGTGGCAACTATTTTCCGGTGGTTTTTAGTGTGTTTAAACAAGCTGTTACATGCACAATATTCAAGAACTAAGGTTCTCAGTTGTTGAAACCAACAGCCTAAATTTATCATTTCAGCTAAACTTTTTATTTTGTAAAACTGCCCGAAATAAGTTATATATTGGGCATCCGCACAGCGAGAAGAGGGAGATCGGCTATGGGCTTTCTGAGAATACCATTGTAGAGCAGTGGCACCTGCTCCTGGTAGGTGGCCGGAACCTTGCCTCAAGTATCTAAAGGTTCCAATAGGTGCAGGAAGACCTTTGATCAGAATTGGGCGTTCAGACAGGCGTTTCTGCATGATTTTTTGCCAAGATTTTAGTGATGTTGTTTGTTTCTAGCTCTGGGTTCTCCATTTTTCATATATCTTATAGATTGGAGGTATAAGGGTGTTTATGTAAAATCTACTTGTACTTCTTCTCTTTTCATGCCACTTAATAAATGAAGGCCTCCCCACTATTGAGTCGAGCCCAGAGACATAGTCCAAATTGGACGAACTCCGTAATCAAATCTTTGTGTCTTGATCTCATGCATGATTATGTATTTTTATCTTCGTTTATAATCTTATGTTTCATTATTTTTAGTAAGCTCAGTTACATGTAATTCTGATGCATCTATAATAAAAAAAATCCTAGATCAATAAGTTACTATGATATGATTCAACTCCCTATATGTCAGTTAAGTAAGTGGAACTGGTGGAACACATCACACTAACCTTCCACATTAGCAATAGAACTCCCACAAGCCATCCCACCCACTCCAGTAACTAGCCCCTGAGACCAACTAAAGTTTTAGTGCATCAAACCCTTGGACGCTACCTTGATATGGACAAGGGTGTGTCTGGGGAAGCTTTAGAAGCTCCCACAACAAGGGCAAGGGAGCTTCCAGGGACTTTTTTCCCCAGTGTTGTGCCTGCAACTTCGGTATTTGTGTCACTTTTTTAGGACCATAGCCTAGTTCACTGCCTAGAACTCAATGAAACCTTCAGAAATGAATTTACACAATAGAACAAAGATACATTTGCAAACACATTGACAAGGACTAGACTGGACACATACAAGCCATGATAGGCATTTCATCAAACATGTCACAAATATGAAAGCTATAGTTCTTAACAGCACAACTGAGCATAGGGGTCTCATACTTATCTGAGAATCACTAAGAAGCATTGATGCCTCAACACATTAGCTGCAATTTTATCTATTAGGCCATAGATACATTTTTCATTCATTTTTAAGTAAAAACATGATGAGATCCATACATAACCATTGTCGTAATACATGTTCATAACTAGCATAATAAAAACAGAAATGCCAAGGAAATAAGAGCCATATAATCCACATATTAACCAATAGAATACTCATGAATTAACAAGAAGAAATAACCTCATATTAATGATGCAAAGGCCGACTAGGTTTGGGACTTCCATGAACCACCCAACCATAGACATCGTTGAGCCAAATCTCTCATCATCTAGTCACCCCCGTGTCATATTCCAAACATGAATGTGGGATCTCATGGAACAATCCATGAAAATCAAACCAGGGCTTCCAGAGGCCAAACCACCTCAACCCATCAAGCAATGATTCCACCTCATGGTCAGACATCACAAACCATCACCAGATTGGTCTCTACCCAAGCCTTCTAGGGATCTAGAGCGTTTTCTCCAATCAAGGCTTTCAGGACTAGTAACTCAACCCATAACTATCACCGGGCTCCAGAGCATTTGTCCAACCAAGGCTCCAAGACTAGTAACTCAACCCAAGTTGTTACAGGGCTCCAGATCATTTTTCCAACCAAGGCTCCAGGAACTATTAACTCAGCCCACAAATAAAGGAACATGAGAACCAACCTGAAAACAAAATGAAAATGAACCCACAACACCACGGTTATCTAGGAAATGGAAAGACTAGGCAAATCCATTGTCAATCTAGACAATCCTCCATGTCAATGACATATCATGACCAATAAACAACATGCATGTTCCATGCATGCCATAATTAGTGAGGAAAACATACGTGAAACTCGGTATCTGCAAGAAAAACCCGTTGTAGTTGTTGATCCCGGTGTCCTCTTGTGCTTTCCTGCTTTTTCATTTCCTTCTTACTCCAATCATCCAAGTATGCCACACTTTCCAAGAGTGCTCCAAGAAAACTCTAAGTGTCTAAGAGTATGAGAGAGAGAGAATAGAATGAGAGCTCCAAATTGAACTTACAAAAAGTTACATTGACCAAGCCTCCCCGCTAATCCTTGAAATCCTTTTTATCAATGATGCCTCTATTTCCTTCAATTTCCACTATTTTCCTTCATTTTCCTCCTCACATGCAACCTGTGACTCTTCACATTCCTTTTCTCTTATTTCCATTATTTTCATAAATAAAATACCAATTAATGTCTCTTGCCTTTCCAAAGCCTTTGTCGTTTCCTTTGCCAATTTCCTTAGCCATAATAAACTGAATGAACACCCACTAGGATACTTTTCCACCATTTAGCGTGGAATACATGTCTCATGACCGTGGTCTTATATATTTTTACATGGACTTTTAACCAGGGTTTTTACAGCCTCCTAATAGAAAAAAATGTCCATATTTCCCAAGGCTCAACGCAACCCTCTCCCCTGTGTAGTGCAACCCATGTTGCCCTTAATTCTTTGTCCTCTCCTTACTTATTGTTGTAGCCGAAGGACACTTAAACCTGTCCTTGTCTCTGCAATTAAATTAAATTCCCATTAAACTCATATAATATCATCATCCAACCCATCGATGATGTATTTAATTTTTTTTCCAATTCCTCAAGAAATCTTCCATCTCAAGCAAATTGGAATTTTTGTCCCTTCTCTTATTTTTTGAGAAATTACTGATGAGCCTCATCATTGGGTAATTATATGGGCCTTAATTCACCTCCTAGCTTAGTCAAACCAACTATTCTTACAACTTATTGCATACTTTTGATTATATTTTGTTTATGGGTTGAGTTAGAGTTGGATATTTTGCTTTGTGGTCTAATGTGCATTTAATGCAAAATTAAAGGATAAAAGCAAGGAATTTTGGCAAAGACCTTGGTCAAAACTCGAAAGGGACAAGGGAGAGGAATTATATGAGGTAAATCCTCCTCATTTACTACCCCTCCATTCGAATATTCCTCCATCAGATCAGAGTGCAAACAGCCAAATCATGAGGACTAGAAGGCAGTCGAGCAAGTGAAAGACAAAGCACCAGTTTATCTCGAGTTTGGGAGCCAAGCCTCCATAATTTTAAGGAATTCATTGGATACTTTAGATGTATAAGTAGAGAGGCCTAGGACCTCAGTAGGATTCAGATTTTTTATTGTAAAACTCTACTATATTTTCGAGCTGCAAGACTTGTGACAGTTTTTTATGTAATCCATTGTTTTGATAATAGGAATGAGTTTTTTTTCATCCAACACTGGGTTAGCTCAGAGGGCTGAATCTCTTGGGTTAGCGCCCAACCCTAGTAGCCAAGGCTCCTCTTTATTGTACATGTATGCTAGCATAAATTCATAGTTTAATTGTTCATTTACTTAGTAGCTGCATTTCCATTACATCAGTGTAGATTAGATTGGTTGTATGTTTGTTTTCTTCCATTTTTCACTTCTTTCAATTAGCAAGTTATCAAGGAGAAAAAGATCACCATAAGTTTGTTAGCAAGTGTCTCGGCCTCACTTCCTCCCTCTGGGACCATGACTTGAGGAAGAGACCATTCAGCAATCCCAAAAACTCATATTTCTAGTTCTTGCATGAGCTTTGGAGTTTGTTGTCTTGATTCAGTATTTGGTTCATTTCGTTGTCATCTTTTTCCATTACTCTATTTCTGCAATAAGATCTCACTCATGCTTTCATTCCCTTCAGCACTTTCTCCATGCATAATATAGGCAATTGATTCATGATTTCCTAGTTTATGAAGATGTATCTTGTTGCATAGTTCTTGGAGAAAATACATGTTTTAAGCACAGCAAGTACTTTAGGAGGAGAGCTAGACTTCATCATTAGCAGCCACCTTCCACCTCATCCACCTTAGCCATCTCTTGTTCCACCATCACCCTCACTAGTTTTTTTTGTCCTTTTTCATTGAAATTTTCCTAGATACATTGAGCGAATCTAGCCATCTCTTCTCTTGGATATTGACTCCTGAGTGTTCCTAGACCTTATAACACCCCATCCCACTCATCACACACCTTTTCCAAGCTTCCCAACACCTCACAATGGGCTCTCGGTTGTATCTTGTAGGTTTCCTACAGGATCATCCTGTAGGTTTCTAGTACATCCTGTAGGTTTTCCTAAAATGGCCTGTTTTGAGGCCGAATTCATGGGGAACCTCTAGGGAGTCACAAAAAGCCTCCTAGGACCCTTCCACACCACCAACAACTCCATAAGCCTTCTAGCCATCCTCTATCACCTTCCATCCACCTGTCACATCCACAAGAACAATTAATTTGCCTACTTTATTTTTCCAAAAAAACCGAAAAAGTGAAAACAGATTTAGTTTAGTTTTCTTGCTTACACATTAGTATGGTTTGATGCTATTTACTTCTGTAGCTTAGATAACAGCATTAGGTTAGTGTTGATTTAGCAATCTTACTTAGCATAGCTGTTTAAATGGCTAATTAGGATATGGTGTGATTTAGCATTACATGTTGTTTTCTTCATTAGCGCAATAGAGTAGCTCTCTTAGAGTAGATTTGCTCTTCTTCCATTAAAGAATCAAGCTTCTTCTGACTCTATAGAAGTCTGGCTTGGAACCCCTAGGGTCTCTCGCTAGATGAACAGTGACAACACGTAGGACCTTCACTTTTAATTATGCATATAGCACTGTCACCTCCAAGTTTGTACGAAGCCCGGGTTGATAACTAAATTTGGTAGCCCAGGAGTTGCAACATCCTTGCTGCAATACTGATGCTCATCACTTTTTGGCATCATTTCCAAGGAGGTGTTTGAGTAGAATGTGATTACTACTTTCTTTTCTTCTACTTCTTGTTTTCAACTTTCTGTCATTAGTTTATTTCTGCAAAAGTAATTTAGTAGCTTCCTTTCTTTCATTTTTCATTATCTTCTTTCCTTTCCATTCTGCAAATAGAATTTCAATTCAGCAAGTAGCTTTTTCATTCTGTTAGTGATTTTCATTCAATCAACAATTTCATTTTTGCAAAGTACTTTTCAGCTTAAAAAAAATTATAAAAACCAACCCAAAAACATTTCCTTTCATGCCTCGTAGGAATAGGGAAAATTTAGGGAAATTTTTGCCAAATACCCCCACTGCATCCAACAGCCAGCCTTCTCTCTTCTTCGGTGGTTGTGAACTAGAGGAACCTTTAGGTGAGCAACCTGACATATTTGAAGAACCTACAAGGGAAGAATAAGAAGAGGAACCCATCCCTACTGAACTAATGGTTGAAAACCAAAATTCCAGAGGGAATAGAGAGAGAGAGAGAGTTGAGGGTGCCTTCCCCATCAGGGAAACCAATGAGGACACTAAGATGAAGAATATAAGCCCCTATGCCCTACCTCATTTCCATGGCCTGACCACAGAGTACCCCAACACTTTCCTATTTGAGTTTGTTGTTATATTCTGAACCTATGACTATACAGATGATGAGAAAAAGTTAAAACTCTTTCCATCTACCCTCAAGGATGTAGCATTGCATTGGTTCATGGGTTTACCTAGAGATAGAATCACAACTTGGGCTCAGATGCAGCAGGCTTTTAACAACAAATATTGGGACTACTGTAGGTCAAAGGATACTAAAGAAGAAATTTTCAGGATGACCATGGGCCAGGATGAATCCTTAGAGGACTACGAAGAAAGATTCCAGCTTAGTTACAAAAGGGGCAGATGCACACTTGACCTCGAGTCACTAAAGCTGGTCCTGCTCAGAGGAGTAAGGGAAGATCTTTTGGATACCTTATTGTTTTGGAGAATTTGGTATATGCGGATAAATACTAATTCCCTAGATAAGTAGCCATATCTAGAACAACAGTTTAAAATATTTTAGTCTTTCCCTATAAGCAATAGATAAGATGAGAAGATGAGAAGACCTACTTGTAGTTCTACTTTCCTCTCATCTCCTTTGTATCGATCATGTCACTCCTTCCCATACTTAATACACTTGAGAAGTACTTGTAAACATAACAGAAAACAAAGAATCGATCAAAGCAAAAGATCTATTGAATATAAGTGAATGGAATCAGATACATTTCACACATATAAGCATTATAAAACAATACAAACATATGTGAGAAAGGTTCAAACACTTTATTAAATATAAGAAGGAATTACAACCATTGTGTCTGATTCAAAGTCATTCCTCCAGCTTGGATCCCATCCACATCACATCAAAAGCATGACAAACTTGTAGCATTACAATACTTGCTTCAAATCCAAATCTCACAGCAACATTATCTCCTTACAATTCAACATAATCCAGCCCTAGATCACTTAGATGAGTGGTCAATTTATGGGGAGATGAAGGAGGTTTTGTCATAAATGGTGGCATTGAATGGCCTTCCATACTTAGAATTAGTACCATGGAGGAAGGGATGAGAGGATAGGATGCATCTTAACTCATTCCTCATCCATTTTCGAGCTCATAGGAGTTGATAAGTGAGGGATCCTTCTAGATGACTCTAAAAGATAAGAATATTCCCCAAACCCTATGTGAATTTCACTCAAACGCACCCAGCACGGGTGAAAGGAGGCCTAAGTGCTCTTCAGAGTACCCTGGGATGGACTTAACTTCTCTGTAGTGCACCCTTACATGGGCCTACCTACGCTGGTCCCTCTAGAGGCCATTTCTGGATGTCTTCAAGTCATGAAACTGTCTGGGAAGGAGGCATTCAAAGGGGTGACTTGTTTAGGGCATGTAGCAACTGAAATTAGGGTTTGATGAGCCCTAAAACACTGATCTGGATGATGAGATTGATGTACCCAAATGGATCTGTAACACTTACATTTGTTAGTAGGAGGAGATATCTACCAATTACCCTATGAGGATATCAAGACTATCTTTAGAAACCATTCTAGGGTAGCTAGGAAAAAGGGTAGGGGTAGTCAACCTATGGCCAGTACATCATCTTCCAACTCATCCATCAAGGGTGAAATTGGAAATATGTTAGAATATTTTAAAAGTGAGATGCTACAAACCCTTGCCTTGCAATTGGACACCATGAACATCAAAAGGAAGCAAGAGGAAGCAGAGAGAGCCTTGGCCATCGTTTGTCCTAGATGCACTAGGAGGCATCCTAGGAACGAATTTCCATTGAACTGTATTGAAATTTTCTCAGTCTGTGAAGAAAACCACTCCACAAACAAGTGCCATTCTTTACCCGGACTCAAAGCTGTATATCAAGGAGCTGAAAGGGTCACTGAGCAGCTTTGGTACATCAACCAAAGGAGACCTCCTGGGCCTAGACCATACCAACAGGGCATGCAAGGGTCATCCTATGCATATTGCAACCCCAACCAAACCACAACTATACCTTCTTGGGAACTCCCTACTCATCCTTCCTGGTCTACACCCCCTCCTTGGTCCTATGCATCTCAGTATCATTCCCAGCCAGCCAGCCAGTCATTTCAACCTTACGGTCCACCACAACCTCAGTGAAAGGCCCCAATACAATAATGCTCCAGCTCTATTGCCTCCACCACTTACCCAACCACAACTCCTACACTCTGCTCCACCCAAGCAACCCCAGATGCCTGCCTAGCCAAATCCAAACCTGAACAATAGGCAGGATCAACAAGTATACAATGGAGAGACATCATATCCAGCTTATGCTGTAGAAATCCAGGAGATCAACCTAAGATTTGGGAGAATTCTCCTGGATAACTAACCTCCCCCTCCACATAGGGAGGTTCAAGAAGAAAGAGAGGAAAGCAACCTTAAAGTAAATCCACCCTTTCCTAAGAGATTATCCCAACCACTCCAGCCTACCCCAGAAGAAACTGAACTTCTGGGAGAATTGAAAAATCTATGTGTAAATATCCCCTTTCTCTAGGCAATAAAAAATGTTCCCATTTATAATAAGTTGATTAAGGAGAAATGCTTAAAGCATCTAGGAAAAAGAAAAAGGGATGCCCCTACCATTAATGCCATTGGGCAGCTGTCCAACTTAATGTTGGGGCAGGTAATATGCCTGAAATATTTGGACCCTGGAAACCCTGTAGTAGATGTGCACATAAATGGTACCATTGTCCCACACACTCTGATCGATATTGGGGCTGCCATTAATGTCATGACCAAGGACACCATGCTCAAGCTCAACCTCCAAGGTTCATTGAGGAAGACCACAACAATTCTGCAACTTGTAGACCGTTCCATAGTCACCCCTGAGGGAATTTTGGAGGATGTGATGGTCTCCATTGACTCCTGGGAGTACCCTATACATTTTCTAGTTCTCCAACCTAAGGCTAAGCTTACTGGTTACCCTCTCATCCTTGGGAGGCCATGGTTGGCCACATCCAATGCTTACATTAGCTGCAGAGTTGGGAATATGACCATCAAGAACAGGCATATGTCCAAGTAGTTAGTCCTATACCCTCCTGCTCAACCTTCTCTAGATCATGATTTACCTTTATGGTTGGAGGAGGAGGAAGAAGATGAGGTTTATTCTGCCCAACTTTATGCTTTAGAAGCAACCATAGGAGGAGGACATCAAGATGAGGATGACTTGATTGAACACCTGCTCCAAAGTCCAACTCCTAGTTCGTTACCATTAGAAGAAGAAGTAAGGGAAACCCAAAACAATCATCCAATTGACTTATGCTTGGCCGATTCCAACCCACTCCATGTCAAAACCATAGAATTCAGCCCAGAGAAAACCTTGAAAATTAATCCATCTCTTTCTGCTCTTGAAGAGGAAAAGCTATGCAACATGTTAAAAGAAAACCTAGAATCCTTCTCTTGGAGTTACAAGGAAATGAAGGGAGTACACCCCTCAGTGTGTGTTATAATCCTACACCAATAGGTGTCATATTTCATGATTGACTGGATGGGCTATGAATATGTTCATACCTTTACTTGTTGCAAAGGTTTTTCATATTGTCAAAAATTTAAAAAATGTAAAGAGGGTATACCCTAAAGAAAAATCAAAGGGTGAAAAGAATAAGATGGTCAAAAAAGTGAAAGAAAATGAACCCTGCCAAAAGAAAGACCAAGGAAAGTGTGCAAGTCTAAATGCCACTACTTTTACTCTTGTACAAATAAACAATTGTGTGCAGCTTATTAACTTATGCCACAATTGATGAACAGTCAAACAGCTTAAGCTTGGCAAGTTCACATTTGAATTTTATGCTTTAGAGATAGAGAATAAAATCTGACCAAACTGTTTGACCTTGGCTGATAAGTAGATAGGTAGAGTGAATAAAAGGAGTTCAACAGTTTAATCTGAGCCCTTGGATGTAATAATGTTATACTTAGATAGATATCTACATGTAAAAGAAAAGAAAGTGTGATAAGGGTTTGCCAGTCTAAATGCACCCAAATAAAGAAGAAAAAATGTTAGGTTAAAGTAGGTAGGGTAGGTAGATGATGTTGCAGAATTATATGTGATGGGTAATGACTCTAAATGTGTTAATTTTCACTTTCATCACAAGTGCAAGGAAGACATTACACTGGAAGCGTTTCAAGCAAGACAAGGTCAAATTATTAACTCCCCTTTTCATCTTTCCCTAATTTTCACTAATTCCACTTAAGTATTAAGGCATTTGAAAATTAGAGGGGCTCAGAGCATTTCTCTAACTTCTGGAGGGACCCGACCCTTGGCCCAATGATTTAAAAGCCTAAATACTTAAAATCATCCATTAAGTCATTCATTTACTTTCATAAGGTTTTTCCTAAGTAAAATCCTATTTTACTTAGGAAAATTCAAATAAATCTTTATAAAAACCCTCATTTCTCACTTAGCCTAAGTCAATATGTTATATGATGAAATATATTCGGAAACATTGTACTTAGCGCTTTTTCATTCATTTGATCATATTAACTTTTAACTTTTATTATATAAATCCCAAATAAAAGAAAATTACCCTTTTCCCGTATTATTTAAATATATTAAAAAAACCCCAAAAGTCTATATATCCCGCCCCGATGGTTAAATATAACCATAATACGTTTTAAATTGGGATTAATTAACCCGTAGTTAATTAAGAACCTGGTCCCGCCACCATTTAATGAGGATTAATTAGTCATCAGGACTAATTAATAACTCTCCCCGACCTATCATAACGCCCCTGATATAATTAACTAATATTTAATAATGTTGGGCCCACCACTGTTAAACCCTGCCATATAGTGCCTCTTGTTAGCCGTCCGATCACACTCTCCAGATCTGACGACCTTAAACAATATCGCGCACCCCTTAGTGACCACGCGTTAGCACGCGATCACTAAGTGGTTTTCTCCTGTACCTCCGCCACGCGTCAAGCGATCTATGGGATCACTGGCTCTCAGGTAAATACCGTCTGTCCCAAAAAGTGGTGCGATGAAACCACTTACCGCCATCCCATATATGACAAAAATGTCAATTCATTCCCGACGCACGTCATCCCCCCGAAAACCAAAAAACCCCTGCCAACCTTGACTTTGTTAATAAAACAAATGAATGTCAGTTTCATTGTTTCTTACCGTATACCAATATTCCCATGCAAAGAACGTCAAGGCCAACTGTCGAAGATTTCCAACCGCCACCTCGCTAAGAAATTTGCAGCCGAACCAGCGCAAAACCTGTCAGCTACTGCCTGTTCCTGTTTCCGCATTGTCCACTCCTCGAACACAAGTATTTATCCAATTTCTGCCAAAACCCTGCAAGTTCACATTTTACACTGTAATTCTGCATAAAAGACCAAAATTCACTGCAAATTCAGTCTTTGTTTCACCATATAAGTTCCCAGACCTATGAATTTTCCCATTTTTCACTAAAAACCCAAATTCCTTTCTGAATCCACAAGAACCAGAAATGGAAACCCTTGTGCCTTTGTCTGTCACACCCATGAATACCCCTCATAAAGATCTGGACTATCTGCCTCTTGCGAATAAAGACTTTCAGATAAAAGACTTATCCACTGATAAAAACCACCTTAAAGTCTTTTTCCAAAGTAGGGATAACTATCTGAATGGCTCTGACATCCTAGGACTATGGGAATCCGACCTTCCAATGTATTTTCTCCCCTCAGTCCATGTTTTTCCTGATATAATCCACCAATGCCAGGCCAATTATGACCCTAACCTTAGAGTAGTTATGTCCCCAAGCCAAACAGTCCTCTTTCCAATAACTGCTCAATCCATCAACGAAATGTTGCAATTCCACTCCAGTCAAGCTCTCACCCCCATTTCCATGGGATATTTGCTTGAGAAATCCACTCAATTATCTCAATCGGAACTAAAAGGCATCTACCAGACTTTCATGTCACCAAAGCATCAGCCTAATGGCCCACCTCCTTACATGCAGACTTTCTTCACAGATATGGGCCAACTCATAATTGATATGATATCTTTGATCATGGGATTCAACACTAGTGAGTATGTTGATGAGATAACCCTAGTGTTGTTGTCAATTTTCACTCCTAGACAGCCCCCTGCTATTAAGTATGACTATGCCTCCTATATTGCCAATAATATTCATGACCAGTTCTTAAGACTGGACAATGAATGAGTTTTCAAATACACCACTTTCATATAGCATCTTATGTTGTATTATCAATCAGAAAACTTCCCCTTCCCTGTCATGAAACTTGACACCAAAGGAAATCCTAGGTTTGTAATCTTCTGGTCTACAGTCTTCCATAGCTCTTTTGAAACCCCTTACTCCTACAATGAATTCATTGACCTATTTGTTCATCCAGCAACCACCCTGTTAAAAGGAGTTTCCCCTCCAAGGATAAATGGTGATATGAAGAAGATCCTTCAGCTCTCTAAGCAGTACAAAATAGGTGATTTGTACCTATACAAGAACCATACAGAAATCAGGATATATGGGTGTGAGCTCTGCCCTTTTAAGCTACCAAAGTATCTTCCAATGAGGTTCTTTGCATTGGAATATTTTAGGCAAATAATAAATTCGGACCTAGTCCATTTTTATAATGCCAAGAAGAAAGCTCATCTTAGAATCAAGAATCAGTTAAGCCCTATTGCCTATAACACTAGGGATGCATGGAAAGAAGCAGAAAGAATTTTAGAAAATCATCTTAAGTTGTAAAACAGTTTTGGGTGGGTACCATATGACCCTAATAGCTTTATATGTGATAGAAGATTGAAGAATAGGTTGTCACCATACATTCACCATAGGATTCCAGAGATTGAACAATTTGCAAATATGGATGAATGGGTGGAAGGGACCCTAGTAGAAAAAGATAGTGAACAGGTCAATATTGAAAATGTTATGAGAGATATTGAGAAAACACTTGACCTTGATTCTTTTGGGTAGGTACAAAGGTCAGGAAGTGGTCCCTCCACAACTGGAACTTCTCAACAACATTCACAGGAAACCAGCACACCAGCCACAGGAACATCCAAAAGAAAGGAACCAGAAACCAGTACACAGGCCACCGAGCAATCCACAATGTCAAATCAGCCTGAAACTTCCAAAGAGCAGGCCCAAATGTAGACCCCTCCCACTCAAAGCAATGCGGGAGAACCTCCAATCTTGGAAACTCCTCTAAATGAGGAAAGAAATAAAAAGAGAGATAGGGAAACTGCTACCCCTACCAGTAGACCTTCAGGAAAGCCTAGTACCAAATGGCAAAGACTAAATCCCAAAGGAAGAATTTGTTGAAGAAACCACTGACGGTCAGAGGAGAGAAGGAGTAGATAGCCAGCAAACGTTTGCAGTAGGGGGGACATCTACTAGCTCACAGAGAAAAGAGCTAGAAAGACAACAAAGTGCAGAGGTATCATCTTTCAGGCCACCAGCAAAGGACACTTCAGATATTAAAAAGACATTTATAGACAAAAAAGCTATAAATTATCCATTAAGGCTTCAAGTCTACAATCAATTTTTGAAAATGTCTCCCTCAAATCAAAACAGATTGATGTTAGCCTATGAAATCAAGGAAGGTAAGATGATCATGAGCTATTTCAAGCCTAAAGTGCAGCAGCCTCAAATAGCAGCAGACTACCTTAGAACCAATTTTGAAGTCATGGAAAAGGATATTCATCCTTTGGATCAGATTGAACTGCACAAGCAAACTGGAGAAATGATTTATTCCACATTGACTAGCAAGGCTATGATGGCCCAGAGGCTGGAAAATTCTTTGGATAACACAACTGCCCAACTACATTTGGAGAAAGCTTCCTCCCAGGCCAAAGATAACAGAATAAAGTCTTTAGAAGAAATAATTATTGGATTGGGTCATGATCCCAAAGATGTAAAGGCTACAGAAGCCTTAATAAAAAAGAAAGATGAAGATATTATTGCCCTAAGGAAACAACTAAAGCTGCCACCTTCAAGGCATCCACAGACTGTTGAGATTATAAAGCAAAAATATGAAGAATAGCTGATGGATTTTCTCTTAAAACTTAATGAATGATTGAATGAGACTAAGCAACAACTTAAAAAATCGTTGAAGGACAAGCAGGGAGAGTCGACCTCTCAGCCTCCCAAGGTGATACCAGTAGTCTCAACAGTAGTCCCTTTAACCCTTGGAGCAGCCGTGGCACCAAACATTCCAGCAGTTACAACAGAGGTGGTTATAGGTACAACAACAACAGGAATAGCAGGAGCAGCACAGGATAGTATTGTCACTTTGAGCACAGAAGAATTAATAAAATCAATGGAGGACATGAAACTACAAGTTTCAGAGCTTAAAAAGGTACAAGAACAGTATGCCGACTTGGAACAGAGGTATGATCCCTCAAAGATAAATGTTGCAAAAAAGACAAGAGAGATCAAAGGGCTAGAAAACCTAATGAAATCATTAGAAAAGGATCTCACATTTCAGAAATGTCTGACAGAAATCAAGAAAATTCTTTGGGCCAACATCACTTAATCAATAAATGATGTTTGGCCATCAATTCAAATAATTTTTTAGTAAATTGATTTAGTGAAGCTAGCTCAAGAGGAAGTTCAAAAGGCAAGGGCAGAGTTAGGGAATATGCCTGAGGAAGCCAGCAGGCTCATACAATTTTTGAATACCAGGAATAAGTACGAGCTTGAAGAGCTGCGCATTCAAGATAGAACAGGGACAATTTTGGAAGTCAAAAGGGTTTTTACTAAAAGAACTCTGATGAAAAACTTAGAAAGAAGGTGCCATGACATGCAGGAAGAAATTAATGCTTTAATGAAGAAATTTGACATTTTGCAGAGTAAAGGGTTGCCAAGTCCTTTAGTTACTCATGATAGACTAATAAAGACTATGTGGAGAAATTAAATAAGTATGCAGGCAACCAGGCAGGTCCATCAACAAGTGCATCAGCAACAAAAGCATTGCCTACAGGCAGAGTTCTCTATGACAGTCTAGAGAACTTGTTCTATGTCGAGCATGAGATAAAACACTTGTTTCCAATTTAGCCTACCTTTTTTAGGTACACAGAGACTGATGAGACCCTGAGAAAGCTTCAAAAAACCAGAATACCAGAAGCACAATGGTGGGAAGAAATGTTAGACATTTTGTAAAATTATCCTTGGTAAAAGTTAAATTTTGTTTATTTTACTGCAGTAAGTAATGGTAAAGAGGATAAACAGAGATCAAACAAGTTGAAGTGTATCAGAATAGGTAAAGAGTATCAGTGAAAACAAAGCAGCCAGCACAAAGTTACCAAAGAAGACAGCAGTGAGCCAAATCATAGGGCCTACCTCCAGCACATTCACAAAAATAGGAACAACACAACATCAGTTTACCTTTTCTCCTATCTATGAGACCATTTGTCTCTATTTTCTTGTAACTTATTCATATTCATCCTATAATATATCTCACTCTGTTATGAGATATTTTTTATAAAATTTTTGTATAAATACTCCCTCAATTGGAGTATTGAGGGTGGATTTTAGACATTGTTGTAAGACTGATCATTTTGGAATAAAGTGCTATTGGACAAAATTTTGTATGGCTAGCTGAATAAAGAATTGATGCAAAGGACTTTTCACAGAATTCTTGAGACAGACACCAAATCAATAAGTCTTCTATACCTCATGTTTTAAAGTTTTCCTTGTTTATTATATCATCTGTGTTTCATATTTGAATGATAAACGAAAAAGAGTAATTCGGAAAGTGCTTGAGTGCAATCTGTTTTCAATCGTTGTTATTCTTAATGTTTTCCTATAAATTAGCATAAATAGTGAATTCTTAATTTCTCCTGTTTTCTAGTTTATTCACTTTGATTATTTAGTAAAGAATTCTTAACTACTCTTTATTAATAATCATTCAATTTCCCTCTTTTGAATATGTTGAAGGATTCTTAACTTCCCTTCACCCATTTTGAGTCCATTCCATCTATTTTAAGTCTTTATTTGTTCCCTGTTTGACTATCTTGCCCTGTGAAACCATCCCTTGTTAAGAAACCAAATCCAGTTAAGCCATCTTCTTTGACTCCATTAGCCCAATGGCCTAAACTACTCAGTTCTACCCCTCTGCTATTGAATTTCACCACCCAAACACAATCAAAACCCCTAAACTTCATAACTAGCCTAATATCTTTCAAAACAAAGCTAAAACTTAAAGAGAGAGCCCTCTCTGGATACAGATTGGCTAGATTCTGTATCTAAAAGTTGGTTTGTGGTTACCTCAGACCCCTTTCCTCTTCCAACAACTTCAAGGAAAATCTGAGCGATAACAGTGTGTGCTCACCACATATACATCAAAGAAGGTTGCAAGCTAGTCTGACAACCACAAAGGAGGATGAATCCAGCTCTTAAAGATATAGTCAAAGAAGAACTGCAAAAACTGCTAGATGCAGGATTCATTTACCCTATCTCCGATAGTGAGTGGGTCTCTCCTTTAGTGTTAGTTCCCAAGAAAAATGGTAAGTGGAGGATTTGTGTCGATTACAGGGAGTTGAACAAAGCCACAAAGAAGGATCATTTTCCCCTACCCTTCATTGACCAAGTGCTAGACAGCTTGGCAGGGAAAAAGTTTTTTTCTTTCCTAGATGGATTCAATGGGTACAACCAAATCCAAATCTGCCCAGAAGACTAGGATAAGACCACATTCACTTGTCCTTGGGGTACTTTTGCCTATAGGGTCCTTCCTTTTTGCCTATGCAATGCTCCTGCCACTTTCCAGAGAGCAGTCTTGAGTATTTTCACCAAATTAGTACATGATGCGGTGGAAATTTATATGGATGATTTTACACCTTATGGCTGTTATTTTCAAGAAGCCCTGACTAACCTAGGCAAAGTACTACACAAATGCATAGAAATGAACTTGTCTCTCAGTCCTGAAAAATGTGAATTCTTAATGGCTAAAGGGACCGTGCTAGGTCATTCAATATCTCAACAAGGACTGCAGGTGGACCGGAACAAAATAGCCATCATCCAACGGCTCCCACCTCCGCAAAAGCAGAGATATGTTAGGAGCTTCTTGGGGTTAGCTGGTTGGCCTCTCCTTTATTTGGGTTGTTGGCCAAAAATTCTGAGTTTATATGGTTAAAAAGTTGTCAAGAGGCCTTAGACATTCTAAAAGGTATGTTAACCACTGCACCAATTCTCCGAGGCCCAAACTGGGCCCTCCCCTTTCATATTCATGCTGATGCCTCACACAAATCCATAGGAGCAGCCCTAGGACAGGTAGAGGAGAAACTGCCCTATGCCATCTATTTTATTAGTAAGAACTTGTCAAAGGCTGAGCTAAATTATACTGTGACCGAAAAGGAACTCCTGGTTGTTGTGCATTCATTAAACAAATTTAGGCATTACATTACATGCTATCAAACATTTGTGCATACTAACCATGCTGCAATCAAATATTTAATGAACAAACTAGATGTGAATGCTTGAATTATAAGATGGTTTCTTTTATTATAGCAGTTTGATCTAACCATTGTTGATAAGCCTGGTAAGGAAAATGTTGTTGCAGACTTTTTATCTAGGGTGAATCTGCCTGCAAGTGAAGAAGGAATGGTGGATGACCAGTTACCAGATGAGCACTTGTTTGCTATTTCAATTCTCTCCCCATGGTTTGTTGATATAGCAAACTATTTGGTATCAGCACAGTTCCCACCAAACTTGTCCTCCAAAGAAAAGAGCAAGATAGTCAGGAAAAGCGCCCTCTTCACCTGGATTGGGGGCAATCTTTTCAAACTTGGCCCAGATCAAATCTTGAGAAGGTGTGTAAGGGAAAAGGAATTTTTTGACATCCTTCTAACTGTAGAAATTTTGAATAATATGACACTTATTCACAGAGATTATCCCAATTATACACTATCGCAGAATACATGCATAATACATAACCTCCTCTACGTTGATCATCAATTTTGCGGAATTAAAAACAATGAAACATCAATCACATGCACACATTAACACAGTATGTAACCCAGGGAAAGCATACAGCTGAAAACCCCACACTATCTGTATATTATAATTATTGATAACATGTAACAATACATAGTACAATACTCCTCACAAGTACTCGGTACTATCTCCACCTGTTACACACAAAACTAGCTCAGATCTGATCAATCACAGCTCAAATCTCCTCCATTGCTTTGCCTGCCTCCACTGCACAATCCCAAGTGAAAATCACGTGAGCACAAGCTACAATTTCCTTGATATTGGCCCACACTGTGCAATCCTCATTGGCATAACTCAATCCATGCATGTGCAAATCTCATGCACAACTGATAGTCACAACTCACCCTTTCACTTACCTCTAACACCTGTCTCTGTTGAACTGTCCATGCACTGAGTTAACTTATGTATTCTTTAGTTGCTTTATGAGTTAATAATTAGTGAATTAATTCACATCACTCGTCACTAGTGTATTCTTTAGTTAGACTAAATACAACTAGTTCAACTAAGTCAAACTGAACACAACTCCATCAACTCCACATCCAACTCCACAGAACTCACATGCATGAGTTCTAACTGAAGTCCTCCATGCAATAGCTCAACTAACACATAAGAAACCACGTGATTCCTTTTGTCAGCTGCATGTGCCACATCCATAGCTCGAACTGAAGTGCTCCAAGAGAATAAGATAATGTTTAGAGTCAAAATATTACTAAGGGATAATAATATTTGACTGTTTCTATTTTTAGCCTGGCAGTCTAAAAATAGACTCTGATCACTCCGCTGTGAACCAAAAATAGAAGTCCATCTATTTTTCCCAACATGACCAATCATCCATAAACAACATCCTACAACTCATAGACCATGATCCATATGTCTAAAAATAGACTTTGCGCCAAAAATAGCCTACGGGCCCACTTAGTGAAGGTGACTCCTTTCCACTAAGCTCCATCATCTTGTTGCATTTTCAACACTCCCTCTCAACAAGATATGGATTATCTACAACCCCTATCCTGCAACTCTGGAATGTTCTGCATGCAACACATTTGCCCGGTCCACTTGCTCCAACAACACTTGGAAAAAAAACACTCCCAACTGACCACTCTGTTGGGCTAGGAACATACTCTGATGTTGAAGCTCTACCTACTGCTGACAAGTGCTCCCTCTCTGACATCTATGCTACTGCAACATCTCCATGCATCTCGCACCATTGCACACTTCTCTGTGCCACCTAGCACTGTGCAAAACACTTGTGCCTCTCACATTGCTGCAGCTTGCTAGCTATGCGCTGTCCTAGGATTCCTTACACTATCGCTCTCTCTGCCGCTCCATTCACATCTGTCTCTACCCAATCAGTCAGTTCCTGCTACTCCACATCAGGGCTCCCATAGCAAGGTATCATCCAAGAGGTTGGGTACCTCAAGGGTCATGCCCCTCCTCCTTGGGACGATCAATCCACATCACCCCACCTCCTACCCGGAGGTATGGCTGCATGCAATCCCTTAGCCCACCTGGCTTGAAGTTTCCCCCTACTGGAGGTCTCTACATGAGTAGATGTCTCTACTTGATCTCCTCTCATCTTCCCTTATTGTGGCTGCTCCACAACCTCCTGAAGTTGCTGCACCAATCGTGGCTCCTCCACAATTGTCTGAGACTTCTTCTGGCTCTACATGTTGAGAGGTAATATACACTCCCTCTCAACCACCAAGTCTCCATCAGTTGCCTCGCTTCTCAAGGCTTTGCATGCATCTTGAACCTCAAGAGCATATAGGTTCTTGACCTGTGAACCAATCAGCTTCACCTGTCTAGTGATGATGTGTCTAAGGAAAACCTTTCCCTTACTGAAGACTACATCATAGCCTCTATCTTCCAGCATCGCGATCGACACCAAGTTTCTCTCCAGTCCTGGTACATACTTGACATCGGTCAAGGTAAGGCGAGCTCCATGCTCCCTCTGCAAAATAACCGTGCCTACACCTAAGACACTATAATTCTCATCATTACCCATCGCTATGAGTATCTGGAGATCTTTCTCCTCCAAAGTACTGAACAAAATTTTGTCACCGGTCATGTGGAAAGAAGCTCCAATGTCAAGAAACCAACCACTTCCCACCACGGATGAAACCATGCATGCGAAGAGTGTGAAATCCAACTCAAACTGTGAAGCAAGTGCCTCACCTTCAGATCCTTCCCTGGATCCCTTCTTGGACTTCTTCTTTGGGAAATTAGTAGCATAATGGCCCAACTCATGACAATGAAAGCATCTCACCTTCGACTTGTCAACCTTCTTCCCATCATTGGAAGAACTGGATTCGGAAAGAGAAACCTTCTTCTTCCCCTTCTTCACCTTACTCGATGAGGCACAGTTCTCCTCATCATGCATGGATGAAGAGTTGTCTCTAGTGCTCCGTCTGATCTCCTCTTGCACAAGATCCGACCAAAGTCTCTCCCATCCTGGCAATTTCTCCCGGCCATTGATAGAGTCTT